>CM076926.1:11603352-12203352 GCA_039566165.1 Maruca vitrata
CTGGACTATATCTGTACCAAATTTTATTCAAATTGGTACTTTATGCGTAATTGCGTAACAGGCAAAGTTACTTTCGCATTTATTATATTAGTAAGATTTTAAAAGCAAAAAAAAATATTATACGTGAGTCCAGTAGGTATAATAAGTTTGTAGTCACGTAATCTTCTGTTTACTGTATTTTTTTTTAATTTATTGTAGGTCAAAGGACATCAAGTGCCCCCAGCTGAGCTGGAAGGCCTTCTAAGATCTCATCCTTCCGTGCTTGACGCCGGCGTAGTAGGAAAGCCGAATGCGATCTGTGGAGAGGTGCCTAAAGCCTTCGTAGTCATCGACGAAGAGAGACCAGTCTCTGATGAAGAGTTAAAAGCCTTTGTAGCTGAAAAAGTGTCCAAGTTCAAGCAAATCGATGAGGTTGTATTCGTTGATGCGTTACCGAGAACCGCTTCTGGGAAGATTTTAAGGAAAGAGCTGAAGGATATGTGTTGATTATGTTGGTTATGTTATGTTTAGTACGAGAATAAATGTTTAAAAAGTGACTTTGTTTCTTTATCTATGGTTGTTATCTATGTCTATAGTTTATGTGCGAATAATACACACATGTCACGACAGTACAGTAGCGCTACCATGAGTTAGCTATCGAAAACTTACGTACTTTAAAAACCTATCGAATTGTTAAATAAATATATAAATATTATCGATATTGTTTTTAATACTGCCGATTTTAGTTCCAAGCGTTACTGCTTGGGGCCGTTTACAATTTTTCATAGACATTTTTAACATAGGCTACTTATATCGAGTCTGTTACTTTTAAACTCATGGTAGCGTTACAGAATACACTGCCTCGGTGATCTAATGAGGACTTTGGCGTATGAGAAATTGACTAAAGGGCAAAACTTGGGGTGAGGTTCAACTGCTGCACGATTTTTTTTAACGTGACAACACATTTGAAAAACAGTGTTACTCACATGAAGAATAGTAAAACGATTTATTAAAATCTAACTATCTAAATCAGTGTATTTTATATTACAGTATACATACATACATATAAGATGTAAATACTTACGCACGAGTAGGTAATTGACTTGGTAATTGTACCTATGTTTGTGATTAGCCTCCGCATGCCCCTTTGTTCATGTCCCACCCGCTTGTCCACCATATGTCGAAAAACGAGTCCTTTCGTATTTCGGACACACACTGCGCAGAGGCGATGAAAATCTGGAAAAACTGATCATCATTGGAAACACCGAAGGCAAACGACCGCGCGGTCGCTCACCAACAAGATGGACTGACCAAGTGATAGACTCATCGTCCTCGAAACTTTCCACAGTGGTGAAGGACGCGCTGGATAGGAACCGGTGGAGGCAGATTATCCGCTCCAAGCTTGGATCCTATGCTGACCACGATCCTTAGACATGAGGAACGGCTAGAGAGAGTCCCTTCGTTCGTATTAATTTAAGCATATACACCGTGAAATTTTAGTGGTTGTTTTCCCGCAGTAAAATGATTCTATCTTAGTAGTACAATAGATTTGTGCAGTTCTTTTTTGTTAAAATCAATAAATGCCGGTTTTACGAAAGGTTTAACCGAAACTCGAAAGCACGTTCGAACCGCTTTATGACTTAGGGTGTCGAGCTTCTTTAGCTTTAAGCATTGATTTCATGCGGCAAGCAGTACCTGATTACGTCACATCTTATAAAAGAACGATAGCTTCTCTCGTTTTCGAGTTGGAAAATTACTATTTTGAAAATTTGAATTTTTTTTTTTTGTAGGAATTATTTGCATGATTCGATAGTATTGCTAAAGGCAAATCGTTCTGCCACGGGAAAACAACCACTAAAATTTCACGGTGTATTTAAGTTCTTTTCTATATACCACTTTTGTTTCTGATATCCATAACCAAGTTCTTAAGCCACAACTTACGTACTTTGGAATCAGAACAATCTATGTGATGTTTTGTGGTATGTTTATATTAAATACTCCGACGCCATATCACACAGGTATAGTAAAAAAATAAATAAATAAAGTATGTGTTTCCACTAGTGACGTTAGTAACAAGTTCACTATCATTTGGAGGCCGGTCAGTTCAAGACCGGTCATTCGAGGTCGCCATTATAAAAATGTTTAATTATGATAACTGACTTAGGCTATGGTGGCTAATGTTTATGGGGATCAGAAATGTACAAGTAAATAAATAAATAGTAACATTACATACATTGATCTGTATTGTGTGTTAAGGATATTAGAAACAATAATATATAACATTTAATACTTGAATATATTGTATCATCGAAAATCGCTAGGTTTTGTTGGATGCAGGTGGCCGTAGACCGGTCGCGCTGGGAAGTTTTGGAAGAGGCCTATGCTCAGCATTGGCCAGCAATAGGCTGCGATGATGATGATGATTTATCATCAGCCCACATACATTAAACTAGGGCGATAAGGTTTTACTCTTGCCAAGGGCGGGTTGGTTGACTACACAACCTAAGAATTTCCTCGTAGGTGTATAGATTTAGTAATATTGTTAGCATAAAATAAATGTCTAATAATTATCAATATATTTTAGAGCCTAAATTTGTTACTATCTGACCGTCTTACTGACAGCACGGTAGCTGTCAGTTGGACGGTCGTTATAGTCCAGTCAAATTAGGAAAAAATCTCGGAATTCGAGATACCCAGCTGTAAGTCTGTAAATACTTAGATATTGACACCCTAAAAGTGTTATCAAAACCTACATATTGTAGGGTGTACGCAACTATTAAATTTTCAAGGTCAAATGTCACAAATATCAGTTTTATGAACTTTTGAGCGAAAAGGGAAGTTTTATCATAAAAATGTGTAGGAGAAAATTACTTATCTTCTATTTATCTATAAAAATTGTCTGTACGTTTTATTTCTAAGATTCACCATTTTAGAGATCCTCCTCGCGTCGCTATCCTCATTGCTGAGGGTCGTGATTCCCTAGATGCGGGATGATCTTGTTCCGGACAATTTTTCGCCACTTATTCCTCTCCTTGGCCGAGTGAAGAGCCCCGTGTAGACTGGTGTCCAAGGTTGTTCGAATCTGGTCCGTCCATCTAGCTGGGCTACGTCCTCTTGGCCTTCTGCCGTCAACCTTGCCGGTGACCATGAGTTGCTCAAGGTTGTTCCCTTCCTTTCTGGCGATGTGACCAAAGAACTCAAGCACTCTTTGAAGGCAGACAGAAGAGAGCCGGGTCTTTACGTTAAGGTCATGCAAAATAGACGCATTTGTGCGGAAGGCCGTCCATGGGATTTGAAGCATTCTCCTCCAGCACCACATCTCAAACGCATCAATGCGGTCGCGGTCAGCTTTCTTTAACGTCCATGTCTCGGCCCCATAGCTGAATATGGAGAAAACCAAAGCCTTCACTAGTGACATTTTAGTTTTTCGGGAGATGTTACGGTCACTCCATATTCCTTGCAGTTGGGTCATAGCATTTTTAGCCATCCCTATGCGTCTTCTAATTTCTTTTTCACATGAACCATTACTGCTTATGTTAGCTCCAAGATAGACGAAATCCCCAACCGTTTCGAGTTTGAGAGCGCCAGTGAAATGAAGCTTATTACCGCGATCAACCACCATAAGTTTGGTTTTACTGAGGTTGATTTTAAGACCCATTTCTAAGCTGATCCTCTCCATTCTTCTTAGGATGTCGACCATTTCAGCTTCGTTTGCAGCAACAAGGGTGGTGTCATCTGCGTATCGAAGATTGGAGATCGTAGTACCACCTATCGTGACTCCACCGTCCCAATCCTCGCATGCCCGTCTGATGATGTACTCTCCATAGATGTTAAATAGAATGGGCGAGAGTATGCAGCCCTGCCTGACACCCTTTTCGAAATTGAAGGGTTCGGAAGTCACATTGTCAATCTTTACGATTCCCTGGTTGCTCAGATATAGGGTCTCAATAAGTGCCACCAAATGCTCGGGCACTCCCATCTCCCTCAACACTCTCCAGAGGTCTGACCAGATAACGCAGTCAAAGGCTTTGCTGTAGTCAATGAAGCATAATACGAGAGGAGCATTGAATTCATATGATTTCTCAATCAACTGGCGGATGTTCAGAATTTGCTCTCGAGTGCCTTTGCCCTTGACGAAACCGGCTTGCTCCTGCGGTATCTGCCAGTCCAAGAAATGACGGATCCTGTTGTTGATGATGTGTAACAATACTTTGCTGGCATGAGAAATCAGAGCTAGTGTTCTGTAATTGTCACATTTCGCCGTGGAGCCTTTTTTATGAAGCGGAAGAATTACAGACTTCGTCCAGTCGATAGGCCACTCCCCTTTCTGCCAGATGTCGTTGCAGATTCTGTGCAAAGCACCAATTCCATACGGTCCCATCGCTCTTAAAATCTCACTTGTAAGCTGATCAGGCCCAGGAGCTTTTTTGGCTTTGAGAGCATCCAATGCAGTTGTTACCTCTGATCGCATAATCGGAGGCTCAAAGCTCAGGTTGTCCCATGAGATCTTGTTATGAGTGGGATTATCGCCATTGGGGCTTCTATAGAGTTGCACACAGTAATTACGCCAGCGGTTAGTTATTGCGTCCAGATCTGTTAATGGTGTGCCATCCTCATCTTCAATCAACCATGTTTTTGGCTTAAAATTTTTAGATAGGAGCTTTACTTTTTTGAATAGGTCTGCAGTTTGAATTTTTCGAGAATGATGTTCAATTTCTCGGCAGATACGGTTAATGAAGTTGTTTTTATCATGCCGACATTGCCGTTGAATGACCCTTGACATCTCTGAGTATTTGTCACGATCTTCTCTCTTTGACAAACCGCCGATCTTCAGAGCTTTCCTGTCCTCGATAATTTTCCAGGTGTCAATGGAAAGCCACACTTGTCGGATGGGCGGAGGTGTACGATTTTTAGTGCTTTTTCTATAGCTTTCCATATGTGATCTTTAGAATTTCCCACTGCCTATTGATGGCACAACTCAAAGGGGTCGGCTGTTCTGCAATCGTTGAGCTCAGACAATCTTCAAACTCTTTGGCTTCCGCTGGATTAAGTGTTCTTGGTCTAACGGGGCTCCTTTTCTTCATCGTTTTCAAGCGAAGGGAGAAATTAGCTACCAGTAAACTGTGATCGGAGCCACAGTCTGCGCCCGGGAACGTCCTTACGTTTGTAATCGAGGTCTTCCATCGGCTGTTGATCATCACATAGTCAATTTGATTTCGGCAGCGGTCCCCGGGAGACACCCAGGTGTATAGGCGTCTAGGGTGGTGCTGGAAGTATGTGTTCATAATGGTCAGTTTCCTACTGATGCAGAACTCCAAGAGTCGAGAGCCCCTCTCATTTCTGACTCCTAGTCCATGCTTTCCGACCGTCTTCCTGATGTGGTTGTCCATCAGCGTGCTGCCCACCTTCGCGTTAAAGTCTCCAATTAATAGTGTTATCTCACGACTTGGTATTTTAGAGAGAGTAGCTTCCAGTTCGTTATAGAAGCAGTCGATAACCTCATCCGTGGCTGCAGCTGTTGGTGCATACACCACCACAAAGTTGAGAGTGCAAGGACGGGTGTCGAGTCTCAAGGAGATTATTCTATCAGAGATCGGGTTATATCCTAGTACATACTTGTTAAGACGTCTTGGCAGCCATATGGCTACGCCGTTATTGCTAGAATTCTTTGCCCCCGAGAAAAAAAGTGTATTACCATTGGGAGTAAGTTGATGACCTTGTCCTCTAATGTGTGTTTCGGTTATTCCTAGTAAGGTCAGCTTGTGTGACTCCGATTCCCTTTCAACAATTTCCAATTTTCCTGCGGCCAAGAGGCCACGAACGTTCCAAGTGGCAATCCGTTGTTGTTTCTGGATTGAGATTTTGCCCTTACTGAGTGCATCAGTAGCATTACCGCCACCCAGGACCTGATGAGCCATCCTGGTAGAGTCTTCGGTCACCAATTTCACACCGCTCGGCCCGGTTACCAGGCGGCGCCGGGTGTTAGCCGGATCGTCCAACGAACTCGCTCTTGTGATCATACTGTTCATAGGGTATTTTCTTGGGCAAATACACGTGGTGGGTGCCCGCGTCCTTCCACGGTAATCTTTTGAGGTGATTTAGTACCTCACGGTCATTAAGGCCGCTCCTGCATGAAATGCGTGGAGGTGTCGGGTTACTTGACCGCCGCCCGATGCTCGGCGTTGAACTTTTACGGCGGAAACGTTCTTCTCCAGGACCAACCCTCCTCCTTTCTCATCCGGGCTTGGGACCGGCAACGGCAGAGTTTTATTTTAGAGATACAGCGATGCAAATAGTTGAAAAAGTTGTATTTTCAAAAGCTTCCAGGCTCACGTGCGATTGTGCTAGACAGTTAAAATTTTCACGAATGATGTATTTTAGTAGCCTCTATAACATCTAATACTAGAAAAAGCTTAAAACCAATGTTTTAGTGGGTTCTCGTACAAAAACGATGGTTTTTTTTTTCTCACACTTGGCCGGTTTTTAACGTGGTTACCCCAGTAAACCTATTCCAGACGACACCTTTTATACATGAAGAACACGTTGTTTATAAGGAAGCCTAGTTAAATAATTGTTTTGTGTTGTTTTCAGTATTCAGAAGATTTAAGATTTCTGCGTTTCATTAAATTAAATTTGATTAATATGGATCTTCACGTTCATAATCGAGTTAGATGGACAGTTAACATTTTTAAAATGTATTTTTTTTCAGTTATACTTCAAACAGAAATTCTAATAATTGGTTATTTCGTACTTTTTGACCCATAATAAGCAGTTTAAATGTACTGAAACGTATATGTATGTATAGTACTAAAAACAACATAAAACAATTATTTAACTAGGCTTCCATATAAACAACGTGTTCTTCACGTATAAAAGGTGTCGTCTGGAATAGGTTTACTGGGGTAACCACGTTAAAAACCGGCCAAGTGTGAGAAAAAAAACCATAGTTTTGTATAAGAACCCACTTAAACATTTAGGTTTTAAGCTTTTTCTAGTATTAGATGTTATAGAGGCTACTGAAATACATCAGTTGTGAAAATTTTAACTGTCTAGCACAATCGCACGGGGGTCTGGAAGCTTTTGAAAATACAACTTTTTCAACTATTTGCATCGCTGTATCTCTGAAATGGTGAATCTTAGGAATAAAACGTAGAGACAATTTGTATAGATAATTAGATGATAAGCAATTTTCTCCTACACACTTTGATGATAAAACTTGCCGTTTCGCTCAAAAGTTCATAAAACTGATATTTGTGACATTTGACATTGAAAATTTAATAGTTGCGTACACCCTACCATCGATACCTTAAATCTCAAATGGCGTAACCACCAAAACGCAACTTTTCAGGAGAGCAAAAAAACGAAAAAAAAAGTTATTTTTTTATATAACTTTGTCAATTTTAATGCAGTGAAAATGTTTTATACATCAAATTTCTTAGAATTTTGAGATAAAGGCTTCAGTAAGAACTCTTTGCACCTAAATCTTATATTTAACGAACTAGAAGTCGGTTACGCTTGTGAAAATATTACGAAAAGGCGTTTACGCCTCATAAAAAAACATGATTTTTAAGAGGTGAAGGTCGTATCTCCCGAAAGTAATTGACTTTTTTGCTTTAAAATAACTTAATAATGAAAGAAAACGTAAAATTTCCACTCTGTATTACGCTTTTTACAAAGTTACGCCATATGTCACGTTTTCATAGTGATGTAATGGGTAATACTCACCTTGTAAGTTTAATAACAGGATGAAGAATTTTTGTACATGGGAAATTTCACTTATAGTAATACGTAATTCGATTAATTTTGTCATTCGTTGTTGTATATTCACCATACATTTATCTATGTATTCAGCCATTTACGTACTTGTGCGCATAGATTACGTTCCTCCGTGTATTTATTATTTTTTGTGACCGTTACGTTGACTTTGGCGCGTTATTGGTCTTTGATTCTGATTTGTGTTTGGACATTGATTTGAAATGCCGAAACAAGGAAAAGCAATAAATAGCAATATAAAACAATAAATAATAATAAATGTCTCTGCAATCTTAATCCCCCCGCGCATTAATACTAACAATAATAATGACAATCATGTGTTCAGCGATTTTGGGTGTAAACGCCTTTCTTTTGTATTGCAATTTCGAAAAATAGCGTGTCTTACGAGTTACGCCGGAAAATTATGTCCCTTACACCCTTCTTTTTTGTCATTTTTTTCACGTCACAATATTTTTTAGGGGCGTAACCACCAAGTAAATTAGACTAAGCCTTTTACGACCTGTTTACCTTATGAAAACTGTTCAAATCTATAAAAAACATTGGGTCGTAATAACCTTTTTTTTTGCTAATTTGAGGATTTTAAATATACAGATCGATAGAGAAAAAAAAACTGAATAAAACTGCATTAAAAAGTCATTTTGACCAAATTGGCGGTTACGCCATTTGAGATTTAAGGTAGCGATATGTAGGTTTTGAGACCACTTTCAGGGTGTCAATATCTAAATATTTACAGACTTACAGCTGGGTATCTCGAATTCCGAGATTCTTACCTAATTTAAGCTTAAATGACTGGACTATTAGACTAGCGGTTAAGACGAAAGCCGAGAATATAGTGGAGGTTGTTATGAAGATGACGTTACGTTGGGCGGGAAGTTGGTTCGAAATATAGTGAGAACGAAGTGGATGTAAAAGCTAATTGTAATTACATGTGCAAGTGAATACATATTTATAAAAGTTACCCGTTGGTATTATTCATTTACCGCTCTCTGACCTTAGTTCTAAAAATATATTGTATATTTATGTATTTTTAAATTATATGTAATTTCAAGAATAATGTGCATGAGATGACTACTATAGAATCTGAACATTGTATCATGTTTCACTATTTACGCATTGTATAACCTTTAAGTAACTAGGTGATGTTGCTAAGGTAATACATAATTTTTAACTTTTCCTGCATGGTGGGCTTACTTTAGCAGAATGTAATTTATAGCCTATTCTAAAAGTATGTAAAGTAAGTATATAATTGTAGTGTAGCCCTTACAGGGCTAAGATCCCTTTGCCTTTCCCTGATGGGATTAATTAGATTTAAAAAATCTTAACTGTTTAATAAAATTTGATACTCGCTAGAGTCTCTACGTCTATTTAAAACGTCAAAAAATGGACGTAGGCGCTGCGGCCTTGAAATATTTAATTGAAATATAATATTAATTAAATTTAATATACAAAAGAAAATCCGCCATTTATGACAGAGAAATTATAATAATCACGACACTTTATAAACATTTGACGTGTGTAAAATATATAAAATCAGTTATGACTGTATTTAAAAGCCAGTAACTTCGCAACTAGATAATATTAATGTGCTAATTAATAGCAAAGACTTGAGGTTGAGTAATTATTACAAGACAACTATAATACCTAGCTATTTACACTGGAGACCCTTGACCGTAGATAATGCCCATTAAAAGAAGTCTAGAACGTGTTTGCGTGTTAGAGCATTTTATTCTGATTCATACAAAACTAGCTTTCTGCCCGCGACTGCGTCCGCGTAGAGACGTTTAACTGGTAAAACGTTACTTCTTTATAGCTCAGTCGGTTAAAAAGTCTGTACCAAATCTCATTTAAATCGGACAGACTCGATATCGCATATGTAAATTATGTCTATGAAAAATTTGTACAGCGCCCCTAGCGGTTACGATAAGATCTAAAATCGGTCGTATGAAAAAACAATTCGATAGGTTTTTAACGTACGTAAGTTTTTAACCGACTTCAAAAAAAGGAGGAGGTTCTCAATTCGTCTGTATGTATAATATTTTTTTTTTTTTTTTTTTTTTTTTTTATGTATGTTCACCGATATTTTCGTCAATTATAGACGGATTTCAAAAATTTTTTTTTGGTTGGATAGAGTTCACTTCCGAGGTGGTCCCATTTTCACCAGTCTTGGATCTGATGATGGGATCCTGGAGAAATCGAGGGCAACCTTCAAATTTTATAGGGACATGTACCGCGTTTTGCATATTATCTGAAGTCATATTGGCATTTGCTTCTGGCTATCATAATTTTATGATGCTGAGCTGATGATGGAAGGTCAACTCCTTAATAGTTATGAGTAAAAGAATAATTATTTTAATACTGTATACATATTAAGACTACTAGTTATAATATCAGTAGCATTACCGGTGAGCTAAACTATCAGGTTGACCAGTCTAGGATCTGATGATGGGATCCAGGAGCAATCGAGGGCAACCCTCAAATTTTATAGGTACATGTACCGCGTTTTACATATTTTCTGAAGTTATATTGGCATTTGCTTCTGGCAATCATAATGTTATGATGCTGAGCTGATGATGGAAGGTCAACTCCTTAATAGTTGGGAGTAAAGGGATAATTCTTTCAAATCTGTGTACATATTGATACTACTGGTTATAATATCAGTAGAATTATAGGTGAGCTTAACTAATAGGGTGTAAAAAAAATTAACACTAAAAAGGATGAAAAAAAATTGTAAACAAAAAAAAAACCGCCTTCAAAAACACGACTCACTAAAAATTACAAAATAATATTATACGAACATTAATCTGGGTATGAATTTGATATGTTGTTGAAGGCGGTGCCGTTTATATTTCACGCAGTTTTCCTCAAAAATTTAATTGGCACCGCCTTCAACAACATATCAAATTCATACCCAGATTAATGTTCGTATAATATTATTTTGTAATTTTTAGTGAGTCGTGTTTTTGAAGGCGGTTTTTTTTTTGTTTACAATTTTTTCGATAGCTAACTCATGGTACCGCTACAGTACTCTATGCGTGATTGCGTAATAGACAGAGTTACTTTCTCATTTATATTATTAGTAAGGATTTAAAGGTTAGATTACAAAATTATAAAATGTTTTGCTAAGACCTAATAAAAAGGTTTTAAATAGGTGAAATTGTCTGGCAGATTTCGGGTATGACTGTTTCTCACTAGTTGATATGTGCAATTGTGCATGTGAAAAAAGATAATGCATTCTTTGTTCCCTTTCTATCATAGTTCAGCGATATTATGGTTATCTGACATGACCTACTGGACGTTAATCCGACAGATCAACGTACTTTCTGAGACACGTGAATACTACAAGCTTCCAGATATCGGGCAGGCACGGATCAAGAGGGGAACTACTACGGTATCAAAGGGGGCTCGAAATCCCAGAACAGGGCCGTCTTAAGTCTATTCTGCGCCGGAGTGCGGGACTCAGCCAGCGCTCTCTTTTGTTACACTACAGAGTAGTACGCGACCTTTTTTTTTAGGTAGGACAGGGAGCGGATGAGCTTTCTCTTCAAATTTAGCGCCCGACAGGCGCCCCCGGGCGCCCTGCGTCCGGAGGCACCGCACCCCTTGCACCCCCTGGTAAAGACGGCCCAGTCCTAGAAGAAATGAAACCATTTTTCCCTACAATCACGTACAGGTTTTTTCGGGTACGTGGACAAAATGTTCAATATGTCCCAGTGCCCTGGTGGAATTAAAAAATAGAAGCGACGATACCAGATTCCATACTTCAGTGCCCATCTTAGAGTCTATCCTCAGAGTGCTAGCTGTATTCTAACTAACTAAAATCTCTTTGGAATCATTTAGGAATATAGTAATAGGCGTAAGTTTTGCTAAATAAAACAGTTCATTATATTAGAATTTCGTTAATCAAACATTTCCAAACAACTTTTTTTTTCTCTAACGATATACGATAATGGCTTGGAGTAGACTCGTCATCATCACCGGACTTGGGGGGGAGCGGATGGCTGTCATCCCTAAAACCAAACAGCAATTTGTTAAATAATACACATGCCATAATAGAAATTGAATAAAAACTTCCAAACGTCTGTTGTATTGGCAAACGTTTTTTTGGAAAATGAAAATTTACGTTAAATACGTAAAGTTTGCAATGTGATAATTTCCGAAACTTTTTTCAGCCACACATTAGTAAACCAAACACAAAAAACATACGATTTGCGTCAAAGCTACTAAATACCACACAATAATGTTCATAAAAAAACTGCTATGTTGCTATTACTGCTATTACTATTCATTGTCAAAGGTCGCTAAAAACATGGTAGCGTCATTGATGCTCAGTGGAGTCTGCAATTCGCGAGGTCGAAAACTTAGAACAACGCGATCTGCCAGCTCTGTCCATTGAGTACATTATCACATCGTAATTCTGTTAAACATGTAACACAATGTCTAATCAGTACGCATCAACGCTCTGTAGAAACCGCGCGGCAATATGATCAACTCCGCGCGTAAACATTTATTCGCACAGATTAAAACAAAATGGCAAAGACCTTTATCGTGTACGGCCTCCAATAGAAACGAGTTTGAAATCAAATCTGCATTGGGTGACATTGTGATACCGGAAACGAGACTCTTAGACCGTCTGTGGAGGGATGCTTCGGAATTCAAAAATCTTGTCGCGTTGGTGCGTATTTCAATTGTTTTTTTTTTACTGTTTATGTTACGACTTCTTACATTTATCATTCTACTAGTTTTTAGTACTTAAGGGTTTTATATGACAGGTTCAGTCAATTTAAAGTTTACGTAGTAAAAAAGTATTTTGTTACCTTTCGATAGGGCTTCAAGAGTGACATTTATTATTTAATTTATAAACAGCATCCATACAACTACACCACCGCATCCATTGCTCTGATTCTGTACTAAGTAGTATAAGCGCTTCTATGACGGATAGAGTTGGAAACAACAAACAGTGTGGTAGAGACAAATGTGCCTACAAACTCTTACAATTAATTAGATTATTATGACTTTATATTATAACAATATAATAGGGTATCTATAAAAAAACAGTCAAAATCCGTTGCGTAGTTTTAAAGATTTAAGCATACATGCATACATACAGACAGACAGACGCTGGATGCGACTTTGCTTTATGCTCTGTAGTGAAGGTACTCAAAGATGGAACAAACACAAATATTTACAACGCGGCATATAAACTTGTTTTTTTCTGTCAAACATTAATTGTTCACACAATCAAGATAAGTATGTTAAAATTGTACAGTGGAAGCGAATATTACTTAAATTCGATTTCAATATAAGGGAAAATATATCACATCACTATAAAAGTACGCAATTAAGAATATTATTCTTACTATTTATTTTTAGAGTTATTTCACTTTGCTACCAGGCACCAGGCTGCCTCTGAAGGGTACGAAATTGCCTTTTACTTTCAGTGGGGCAACTTTTTGGAGCAAAGTAGAAAAACCCTTGATCCTGTTACTGAATATTTGAATCCAAAAATAATTTTCCAAAACTTTTGTTTAACTAGCGATAGTACTAACGATAAACTTTCACATCACACGCTTGATTATTTTATTTTGAACAATAATAATGACTCATCGTGTTTTCATTTAAATGATAGAGTCCTTGTTCGTTTTAATTTCATTGATTGTTAAAATAACCTAATTTGTGTTTTATTTCATTTTGAACTAGTGAATGATTTTTAATTGATATTTGCGTCATGTAGCCTTATCAGCAGGTAATTGATAACAAAATAAAAAAAAAAATATGGCTGTTTTTTGTTTGGAAAATTCTCATTCGCCAAATAGGCACACTAATATCTAATTATCATTTTGGTAGGCTGTAAGTCTACAAATAGGTACCCAACTTTGTTTTTATCATTGCAGTAGGCAGTTTACAAATCGATTTCCTCTTCACATTTTGCCTTGTTAAATAACAAGTTAGTGTAAATTTGTATACATTGGGCGAAATACTACATCTACAGATGTTATGGAATTGTAGACCTTAGTAACTATGTTTTTGCAATTTTGTATTAGATTATTTATTCTTTTGTCTTCAAATCCTCGACTGTTCATCTCGACGCAGGATTACCTTGATACTTCTGAGATTTTCGATGTCTCTTTAGATCGTGATTGAACAGGGAATGTTTCTGTGGGACCTACACACTATCTGCTTATCTAACTACATTAATTTGGTAGATTTATTTATTTCTGTGTTTTTGTAGGTTCAGATAACAAACAGTTTACACCCGGATCATTTCTGAGACGCAGACGCTACTTAAATTTATACTCCTTATCTTTAACAAAATATTATTATGTACTAGCTGTTTCACCCGCATTCCGAGGGAACAACTTCCCGTACCGGGATAAAATATAGTCTATGTTACTCAGGGTGAATGTATCTTTCGAATGGTGAAAGAGTTTTTGAAAACGGTCAAGTAGTTTTTGAGTTTTTTCGTTACATACAAAAACCCAAATCTTTCATCTTTATAATATTAGTATAGGAGTATTGATGTATCTTACTATGCCAATTCCAATATAAACCACCAAGTCATTCTGATTTATATAAAAGGAATGCCTATCACTTCATACTATAGGCATTCCTTTTCAGGGTTGATATCTATACTATAATAAAAACGTAGAGGTAAAAATTCTTGTACTTTTTTGAAAAACGCAAAAAAAACGAGTCAGGGATATGTTTTGAGAGTAGTAGAACACATCCCCATACTCAAAAAAATTTTTTTTCTCTGTCTGTTTGTTTGTTTGTTTCGACTGACCGCCTAAACGGCTGAACCAATTTAAATGAAAGTTTGCACGAAGGTAACTTAAATTCCGGAAAAATACATAGGATACTTGAAATCACTGACAGTTACCTGGTTCCCGTGGGATATTCAAAAAACCCAAATATTTAACTGATCTCTGAAAATGTTACACCGATTTAAATGAAATTTTGCATGGTGGTACCTTACATCCCCGGTCAAGATCTAATACTTTTAGTCACAGAAATTTCTGTAGGATCGTTAAAAATCTGACTTTATTAGATCACGTACAAAAATAGTAAAAGTATATCAACCAAAATGAACCTTCTGATTAGGACTATACGGACTACTTTATTGAGCAAAACATCATAGTAGGGGAGGTAAATAGCTAGATTTGCAGTTACTCGAACGACATGGAATCGGTAGAAAGATTACGCTAAATAAGAAAAAAGTTTATTATACTTTCTTTATAAGTGGGGAGACAGCGATTAATACAGGAGGATAAACAAGCTGTTGAAAGAAAAAAGTTATTTGACCGTGACAAATGCATTCAAAGTGCATGTTAAATAATCCCTAAAAAGTGTCATTGTACCGATTTGGACCACAAAGTTATAATTAATCTTTGTGTCTGTTCAAAATCTTGAGATGCTTCAGCGCGTTGCATTGAACCTCCTGCATAAAGCAGGAGGTTCAAGTTGATATCGAAGTCCTGCTGTATAATAAACTGTAATTTTTTTCATAACCTGTATCACCTCACTGCTGGGCAAAGTATCCTTCAATCGCATCTACTGCTCTCTGTCCAATGCTAGGACTTGCCAGTTTTTTGATACATGGACCAGATCGTCATACCACCTTTTCTTAGGTCTTCTTCGGCGAAAATCGTCTTCAGGCACGCGATTTGTAACAATTCTGATCCATCTATTGTTCTTTATCCTTGCACATTTCACATCACATTCCCCGACCATTGCTACATCAGTTTTGACCAACAACAATTCCAGTATAGGAGTGGATGGTGGTATATTTTATTTTTTCTTTTAACATAATACCTATGATACTCCGCTTCATAGTTTTTTGAAAAACCTTGAGTTTGGACTTCTGATTTTTGGCGGAGGACCAAGATTGTGCCCCATGTGTTATGTCTTTCCTTTCGCGTTATTTCGTCACACAACACTAAATGTATGAACTTGTAGTGGAAAATGTTAATTGCTGATGTATTATTTTAAGTTATCTTAAGTCAAATGTATTAAGAAACAGCTGTATTTTTCCTAAATAAATAAATAAATAAATGTGTTGGGATAGGTTCAATGATATAAAAAGATCACCCTTCATATACCCATTCATGGACCAGAAGCTTTTCCAGGCGTTGTCTGCTCTACGGATTATTACTGTGTCCTGCCTGTCTTCGAAGGAGACTGCCTAGCTCAAGTATGCTCCTCTACATATTGCTTCACCTGCCTGTTGACTGCAATCCACCAAATCAGTGATGCTGTTGGTCATGACCTTGGTTTTGGATCTATTCATCGTCAGTCTAACGTCAACGCTTTCTGCACTCAGTTGTTCGAGCATTAATTCAATTTCTGTCGATGTATACGTATTTCGACTAGGAAATGTCATCTGCAAAGCGAAAGTTTATTAGTCGCATATCCTCTACACCAATTCCTTTTGTTTCCTAAGAATATCATAGTGACCTGAAGACTTCTTGGAGCGTGCTACAGAAAGCTTTGGTGATAGGGAGTCACCCTGTTTAACTCTTTTTTGTATTTTGAATGTCAGGCCTTCAGTGTGCAGTTTGATATCGGCTGTGCTTTATTGGTAAATGATTTGGAGAAGTTTTTCTATATGTGGGTTCGATGTTTTGCTGAAGAAGAGAAAGCTAAATGGGTTGATGTGGGTGATACCGTCGAAGACCTTTGAAGAAAGGCCAGGTTCAAAGGTTTATTGAATTCGCTACATTTCTCCATTACCTGGTTTTCGGTATGGAGGTGGTCAGTTATCCAATATTTGCTTGCTGGCTTACATTGGTGGGTTGTGTTGTTCCAATTGATAGACTGTTCGATATTATCAGAATGTTCATATACATAGAGGGATATCGCTATTCTAAGCAAATAAAGGGAAATTTATAAACATTCACGTAAAATGTTGGACATTATAAAATTAAAGAAAGTTATCGTACATAAAGATCGTTACAAATAAAATCACATAGATCATTAGAAAACTGGTCAAGTGCCCCTTGGATCTTCGTGCGATTCTACGGTCATCGCCCCATGGAAACCATCAGAGATTATTAGTTCTTCATAATCCTGCCCAATTCTTTTAACAGTGTCTTTGTAATTAGCATTAGTAGCTATCCTTTTTAAGATCACGCACCCCTTCCCTCCCGTATGAAGTGTACATACACGGCAGAGGTACATGAAAGGGTGCAAGGAGTCTCCCATTTAAAAATCTTACAAGACTGAGTCTGATCAATACTCCAAAAACTCCCGTTGGGCTCCCCAACTATCACGTTTTAGCTAGCAAGTCATGTCAAATGCTGTCAGATTTGATATGATGTGATGAGTGTTTAGTTCTTGGTTAGTTAAAGAGATGTCACTATGCTCTATTTTTTCGCAATATTGTTTCAAATACAAAAAGTAATTCATAAGTTATATTTTATTGCGATTTACGTTATTATCTCATTGTTTTATTACGAATACAATACAATCTACGAAAGTAGTAACGAAAGTAGGTATATGGTTATCGTTTCAGATTGATTCACATTTATGTTAGTAAAAAAAATGTGTATTAACTTTTTATTACAATAATAGTATATTTAAGATGTTGACAATTTTGTTCACATATTTTATGAATATTTATTGTGAATTCAATTGCCAAAATCTAAGAAAATTTGTATTTAAATCCTGTAGTCTACGCGAACGAAGTCGCGGGCACAGCTAGTGTTCAATAAACTCCCTGAACATATCAAAGTACTTCCTAAGAAACAGTTTAAAAAAGACCTTCAGGCATGGCTAATGTCAAATTGTTTCTACTCTGTGAAGGAATTCATGGATTGGGAGTAGGTATAAAAATATGTAAAGAATAAATAACATTATATGTCAATATATAGTAGCTTTAATAGACTAACCTAGATTTAAGACTAATATTTGCATACCAGTAACAGGTAAAATATGTGATCCATAAAACTATTTTAAGACCCTTGTTACCACATCGTTGCAAAAATTTATTCTTTCTTTCTTTCTTTCTTACCACTAAAAGAAAATACTGCGGGTTGTTTAACATTATACCACTTTTATTGTCAACAATACTTCTTCTATTGTCTGGTTTGATGGTAGCTAATGTTTAAAGCGAAAGTTATCTCGATTTTATGGAACAAATGCCTTGTAGTACCTACCTGCTCGTAAACATTTATTTAGTTTTTTAAATATCAATCGTTAAAGTAGTAGGTAGTGCATTATAAACGCAACATAGCCGATGTAAGTGGTTAGATAACGGTAATCACTCAAGTATAAGTGCACTCGTAATTAGTCTAGCGTAAAATTAATTTGGTACATCGATCGTATTGTTCTATCTTGGAAAGATACATACATACATAAAATCACGCCTTTTTCCCAGAGGGGTAGGCAGAGATCACTTCCTGCCATGTGCTACGGTCCTGGCACACCACTTTCGCTTCATCCACATTCATCAACCTCTTCATATTATATTCTTTTCCTCTTCTTTGGAACATTGTTTTTCAAAAAAGAAATGATTGGTCGTACAGGTTTGAATGGCATTTGTGTTCTTTCTTAAACACTTGTATAATTACGCAAAGCAGAATTATCTGCACAAATATAGTTAAATCACAACATAGTATAAAATAAAATCGCTTTCCGCGTTTGCCCTATGCTTAAATCTTTTAAACTATTTTTATGGCTTTTTGTTTTTAGATAGAACAATTCAAGAGAGAAAATTTCATGTATATTCTACCCGAAGCATTGTATTTTCATGTATATTCATATAAATAACACTCATCTACGGAACATTGGAGTGGGAATCGAACCCACGACTCTTGGAACCGCCAGTCCGGGCCACTAGCCACTTTTCCACTGAGCCACTCAAACTTCTTATAAAATATTACAATAATATTTTTTATTATATTGTTCGTATGATTATTATGATTAGAACAAGTATTTCACGTAAATAGTAAACTTCAATATTTTCCTACAACATCCAACATAAATATGTAATAGAACATTAAATAAACGTATTTAGATCGAACACTTATTTTGATTGACAGTCAATCATTTAACCTGTAACACCTTATTTGGCTTGTTAATTTGTTATGTTGGTAGGTGTGAAGTGCAAAGATTCAATTGAGGGACCAAAATACTTAGTGATCATGAATGAATAACAATGATCACATGAATGTACCAAAATATTTGTTTCACGTTGCTCAATTAGGCCCCAGCCAGAATACCAGCGCCCCAGCGGATTCCTGTCGTTGTGGCATATGCTGAGACTGGGACCTAGTTGACCACTAATCTATGTTGTGTTCTATGGTGTTTTTTCTCTTTTTTGTTGTATTCTTCTGTTATGTGGTCAATAAATGCATTTTTATTATTTATTCTTTCATACTAGAATTGTATTTACATGATGTTGTTCATCATACACGTTGAAATAAATGACAGTTTATCGACTTAATAATGAAATGGGAAACTACATTACCACTTTATTATTTTTCTGAAATAATACGAAAACGGACGGGAGACTTACCTATTAAAATTTTTTTTTGCATCTTTTATCGTGGAAACAAGTGGAAGTCTTTCTAAATAATAAACAAAATGACATACATTGATCTGATCCCGTGGTAAGTAGCTCAAGCATACATATTATGCTTGTCAAAATGATGTACCACATGGTACAGGTATCAGAATCATCAGTGGATATACAAATAAACTTTAAAATATTTAATAACACACCCAGCCACGGAACGAACATCGATGTCTGTCATACAAATATTTGTCCCGGGTGGGAATCGAACCGGAACCGAATCACTAACTACTGTTCCAGTCGAGTTTTTCAGTTTCTTAGCGTAGGTAAATGCGAAGCCTCTAGTATGTTGAAAACAAAATGTATGTCGAATCATTGTTATTGTTTTTTCTTACACAACATTAATTGACTTGAATCGATAGCTAAAAAAAATAACAAAAGAATGTGCTTCAAAAAGAACAAATAACAAATGTGGGTAACAAAACGTGAAAAAAGTGAGAAACTTCACATTTATCGGCAAGTCATATAAATTTATCTGCACACATTAAACAGGGGCGTTAAAGTATAATCGCTTTTCATTTATTACCTGCGAAATAATCTAAGGAAAGCATGGTCTAGGTTATTAAAATACTGGTAAAAGCGTCGATGGCCGAGTGGTTAAGGTCGTTGCTTGCCATGCGAGAGGTCGCCAGTTCAAACACCGCCAGGTACCAATGTGTTTTTCAAATTTGAAATTCATATGTACCATCATTCGACGCTTTAACAGTGAAGGAAAACATCGTGAGGAAACCAGCACACCTGAGAAATTTTTATTAAAAACTCTGACACCAGGTCGTTCATCAACCATACGATAAGAAGAAGAAGATTAAAATACTTGACAGCTATAACGCTTACTGTTAGTTTAGGGTTGAGTGCCATCCGCTCCCCCGCAAGTCCGGTGATGATGACGAGGGCCATCATCGTATGTCAGTTAGGAAAAAAATACTAACATTAGATATATGATGCAGGCTCTATAATTTAAAAATGAATCTCGAGAACTGCTGAACTGATTTCGGTAAATCCTTGCTTGTTGTATCCATTATTGTTAAAATAAGGTTCTTATCTAAGAAAAGTTCTTACTTAAGTGTTATTGGTGGTATGAAGTTCACCGGGACCAATAGTTTTAAATTATAAATGCTATTATTTTGATTATTTAGGTACTTCTTGTACAGGTGATGTACCTATTCACAAATCGTTTTTTTTACGTGTGAGAACCTTCTGCTACTCCACAAGTCCGGTGATAATGACACTCCAAGCTATCATCGTAGTCAGTTAGAAAGAAAAAGCATTAGCTTTCGACTCTTTCTCTTACGACTTGGAAATAATTTAAACTAGCTTTTCAGTTACATCCTATTTGTAAGCACTTTTAACTGCCTCGTTGGTCTATTAGTAGCTAGCGTTGCTTATGAACCGAGAGGTCCCTTGCAGAGGCAGGTTTAAGTTCTGAGTCGTGCAAATTTTGTGTGAGTTTTACTGTAAAGATATCACTCAGTCCGAAATTAGGAAGTTAGTGGTTGCACGCCTGTGTCCCGGAAAACACGTTAGTACACATAGCCGGTGGTCCTGTGCCCGATCTCTCATTGGTCATGTCGAATTGCCGTCTCACCGAACTATGAGAGTAAGGGAACAGAGAGTGCACTTGTGTTTGCGTGTACATTTGTGCACTATAATATACCCTGCAATTGGTATTTGGTCTCAATAGATATCGGCCGCCATGACCGAAATCGGTCGGACGCCTTATCATTATTTCTAAGTTGTTAGAGTCAACGACTGTCAAAAGAATCTCTACATTTGTTGCTGCCCGTGTACTAATATATTCATTAACTCATATTAGGCGAGGGGCCAAAGTCCATAACTAGTGCAGAGTACCTACTTGTTATTTGAAAGTCAACGACTCGATTAGATTAGCATTCCAAACATTTATTGCACCAAGATAAGGTTCTGTACCTCACTTGTGCAATAATATAATGACAATACAGTTTATTTTCGTTCTTATCGATAGAGGGGGTCATTATTATATCATATCATTACATTTTAGTATGTTGATTTGCCGATTTTTGTTGTTTGTGAAGCGGGCTTAAAGAGTTATAAATTCACTTTAATCCTACTTATATGATATCAGGGTGATAGCGTCATTTAAAGATTGAGAATATGCAATGTACCTTTACACTGTAATTTTATTTAAAAAAATCATGTATTAATTAGGACTACTAACATTTATACACACTGACTCGACTCCAGTCAAATTAGCATCGATTGGTGATAAAAACCAAAATAATTATGTTTTAAATGTTTCTTCCGGTTGACTAACTTCTTAAGTGGCAGAAAAGATTTTGACGGGACTACGACTTTTAAGTTAAAAAAAAATAAAAATCCTGTAGTTCACGCGAACGAACTTAATTATTACTACACGATAAACAACAGATGATGATGATGATAAAAACCAAAATAATTTTGTTTTAAATGTTTCTTCCGGTTGAAGACTAACTTCTTAAGTGGCAGAAAAGATTTTGACGGGACTACGACTACTTTTAAGTTAAAAAAAAAAATCAAAATCCTGTAATTCACGCGAACGAAGTCGCGGGCACAGCTAGTTAGATATATGATGCAGGCTCTATAATTTAAAAATGAATCTCGAGAACTGCTGAACTGATTTCGGCAAATCCTTACTTGTTGTATCCATTATTGTTAAAATACGGTTCTTATCTAAGAAAAGTTCTTACTTAAGTGGTATGAAGTTCACCGGGACCAATAGTTTTAAATTATAAATGCTATTATTTTGATTATTTAGGTAATTCTTGTACAGATGATGTACCTATTCACAAATCGTTTTTTTTTACGTGTGATAACCTTCTGCTTCTCCACAAGTCCGGTGATAATGACACTCCAAGCTATCATCGTAGTCAGTTAGAAAGAAAAAGGATTAGCTTTCGACTCCTCCTTTTACGACTTGGAAATAAGATCTTTTCAGTTAAATCCTAGTTCTAAGCAATTTTAACTGCCTCGTTGCTCTATTGGTAGCGTTGCTTATGAACCGAGAGGTCCCTTGTAGAGGCAGGTTTAAGTTCTGAGTCGTGCAAATTTTGTGTGAGTTTTCTGTAAAGATATCACTCAGTCCGAAATTAGGAAGTTAGTGGTTGCACGCCTGTGTCCCGGAAAACACGTTAGTACACATAGCCGGTGGTCCTGTGCCCGATCTCTCATTGGTCATGTCGAATTGCCGTCTCACCGAACTATGAGAGTAAGGGAACAGAGAGTGCACTTGTGTTTGCGTATATATTTATGCACTATAATATGCCCTGCACTTGGTATTTGGTCTCAATAGATATCGGCCGCCATGATTGAAATCGGTCGGACGCCTTATCATTATTTCTATGTTGTTAGAGTCAACGACTGTCAAAAGAATATCTACATTTGTTGCTGCCCGTGTACTAATATATTCATTAACTCATATTAGGCGAGGGGCCAAAGTCCATAACTAGTGCAGAGTACTTGTTATTTGAAAGTCAACGACTCGATTAGATTAGAATTCCAAACATTTATTGCACCAAGATAAGGTTCTGTACCTCACTTGTGCAATAAAAAAATGACAATATGTACAGTTTATTTTCGTTCTTATCGATAGAGGGGGTCATTATTATATCATTATTATCATTATATTTTAGTATGTTGATATGTCCATTCTTGTTGTTTGTGAAGCGGGCTTAAAGAGTTATAAATTCACTTTAATCCTACTTATATGATATCAGGGTGATGGCGTCATTTAAAGATTGGGAATATAAAATGTGCCTGTACACTGTAATTTTATTTAAAAAAAATCATGTATTCATTAGGACTACTAACATTTATACACACTGACTGACTCCAGTCAAATTAGCATCGATTGGTGGACGATAAGTTTTTTTTTCCTACATAATTTTTTGATTAAACTTACCGTTTAGCAAAAATGCAAAAAACTGATATTTGACCTTGAATATTTTTTTAAATACATTTGTATGTAAAATCCTGTAGTCCACGCGAACGAAGTCGCAGGCACAGTTAGTACCTATATATTTGCACTATGGTTCATTATTTTGTTTCAGGGCCGTGACAAACAATGTTATTTTTGTTTGTTTATAGCAAAATATTTTACTTTAACTACAAGAAAGAAATATATAAAAAGAACTGCTTCATGTTGTCCTTGCTATCTTGTGTTTTACAGCATTAAAATACCGAAAATAGCTGATGTATAAAGTACTCATAGTTAATTTTTCTACGCCAGTGTCAATATGGAGGAGGTTAATGACCCTTAACTCAACGCTTTTTTGTTTGACTTTATGTTTATTAAACAGTTATTATATTTTCCGTATATCTTGCGCACGAAAAAAGAAAAACATCTTAAAAAACCTTGCGCAAATTTTAAATAGTACCAAAAATAAACTTGTGAACTTTGCAGCCATAAAAACTCAATAGTTTTAGTTCGATAACAGCTGTACTTACTGTTTTTATAAATTGGTAATTAGCTGTTTCATGTTAATTATTATACCTACAATTCAACCGACTAGTATAAGTAGGTGCGAAATATTTTTTTATAATGCTTTTACATAATTTATTCATGTAAACTTTTTTACAATTTTGTAAGATTTCTATCAATAAATGAAATTGTTTCTAGTTTTGTTTGCGATTTCTTTTTCAAATGTTTTTTCAAGTGTTAAAAATTATAACTAAAAAAAAATTTATTTAGGTACAACAACAACACGGTATTCGGTTAAATAGTAAGGTCAATACTATTGGTTACATAAATAAATAGATATGTAAACAAAAAGCATGCTGTGTACACTACTTAGGAATATTGTCTAGGCTATGCTCAATTTTTACAACCAACCAATACGTGTAATGACAGTTATCTGTTTGTGTACCATCCTTACTAATATTATAAATGCGAAGGTAACTCTGTCTGTCTGTCTGTCTGTCTGTCTGTCTGTCTGTCTGTTACGCTTTCACGCATAAAGTACTGAACCGATTTAAACGAAATTTGGTACAGATATAGTCCAGAGCCTAGAAACGGTTATAGGCTACTTTTTAACCGACTGGTCTATAAAGAAGTAATGTTTTAGCCGTTAAACATCTCTACGCGGACGAAGTCGTCACAGCCACTGGACGGATCGAGATGAAATTTAGCATGCAGGTAGATGTTATGATGTAGGCATCCGTTAGGACAGGATTTCCCGAAATTCCCACGGGAACGGGAAATAATGGGAAAATCCTTTTGTATGAAAAATACTAACCGCATAAGTTAGACGCTTGAAATTTGACATGAAGGTACCTTAATAAATTAAAAGCTTAGTTGCAACAGGATATTGTAATATTCCCACGGGAACGGGAGTAATAGGAAAAAAACTTTTGTATGAAAAAATCTAAACCGCGATATAGATAGACGATTAGAGATTTGGCATGCAGGTAATGAACGTAAAGCTTACTTCCAACGCGATATTACAAAATTCCCATGGGAACGGGAGTTATTGGTAAATAACTTCTGTATGTAAAATCCCTTACGGGGTTGAAATATATTATATAGAGATAGAGATATACCCGAAGCGAAGCGAGGGCGGGTCGCTAGTAATAAATAAATAAATCTTCTGATGTTTCCACAACTTTGTGAATTCCTAATTTATTAAAAAAAATCTTCTTGTCATTTCAGGAGAGTGCGGAGACGAAGAAGACATACACATACACTCAGTTGCAAAAAAACATGGCCAACTTCGGGACGTCTTTGCACAAAAAATTGGGTCTAAAGGCCGGTGATGTGGTAGCTGTGATGCTCCCCAATTGTCCTGAGTTCGCAGTCATTGCACTAGGTGGTCTGCAAGCTGGCTGCGTGCTGACCACTTTGAACCCTATTTATAAAGAGCGTAAGTTTGTTTTGCCTTCAAGGGTGGGGCCATCCGTTCTTTCGCAAGATGATGACAAGACTACTCCCTACATTTAGTTAGGGAAAAAAAAGGTTTGCCTTCTTTAAAGGCTTTTCTAAACTGAATGTTCAGGTGAAGATACAATGCTAGGCTACTTTATATGATCATGCAGTCACGAATAAAATAATAATAAAAAGATTATGAAAGTAAATGTACTTATAAGCATATAATGTATTGTAAAGATAACAGGACGCTTTGATGTGTTCTTGTTAAACAAACTTTGGGTACGTATTTACTAATATTATCACAAATGCGAATTTAGCTCTGTTTGTCTGTCTGTCTGTCGCTCTTTGCATAAACCGCTGATACTTTTTAACCGTCTTCTCTTTTTTGACGCCTTCATGCAAACATTTGCATTTCTTTTCTAGTAAATGCATAACACTGCTCATTTTGTTTTCATTACTTACTTTTTATCATTACATTAACCAAAATATCGATCATTGGATTTCAAATAAACTGAACATTGTTTTGCTTTTTTAATGAATACCTATTGTAAATAAGTTTTTTCTGTCCTCGATAATTCTTAACACAATGAACGTAGTTTACAATGTACGATAAAAACCTCGTAGGTAACAATTTTTTTATCAACTAGGTAGGTATTTTTGTGACAAAAAATTTACAAAACCGTTAAGTTTATGCAGGTCTTAAGCTTTGTTTAAATGTTCAAGTAAAATCAGTTAATTAAAGAAGTTAACTAAGTATTTTTAACCGATTTCAAAAAAAGGAGGAGGTTCTCAATTCGTCTGTATGTATAATATTTTTTTTTTCATGTATGTTCACCGATATTTTCGTCAATTATAGACGGATTTCAAAAATTTTTTTTTGGTTGGATAGAGTTCACTTCCGAGGTGGTCCCATTTTCACCAGTCTCGGATCTGATGATGGGATCCAGGAGAAATCGAGGGCAACCTTCAAATTTTATAGGGACATGTACCGCGTTTTGCATATTATCTGAAGTCATATTGGCATTTGCTTCTGGCTATCATAATCTTATGATGCTGAGCTGATGATGGAAGGTCAACTCCTTAATAGTTATGAGTAAAAGAATAATTATTTTAATACTGAATATATATTAAGACTACTAGTTATAATATCAGTAGCATTACAGGTGAGCTAAACTATTAGGTTGACCAGTCTAGGATCTGATGATGGGATCCAGGAGAAATCGAGGGCAACCCTCAAATTTTATAGGCACATGTACCGCGTTTTACATATTTTCTGAAGTTATATTGGCATTTGCTTCTGGCAATCATAATGTTATGATGCTGAGCTGATGATGGAAGGTCAACTCCTTAATAGTTGGGAGTAAAGGGATAATTCTTTGAAATCTGTGTACATATTAATACTACTAGTTATAATACCACAAGAATTATAGGTGAGCTGAACTAATAGGGTCCAATCTAGGATCTGATTATGGGACCCAGGAGAAATCGAGGGCAACCCTTAAATTTTATAGGCACATGTACCACGTTTCACATATTTTCTGAAGTTATATTGGCATTGCTTCTTGTAATCATAATGTTATAATGTTGAGCTGATGATGGAAGGTCAACTCCTTAATTGTTTGGAGTAAAAGGATAATTCTTTCAATACTGAATACATATTAAGACTACTAGTTATAATATCAGTAGAATTATAGGTGAGCTGAACTAATAGGGTGCTAAAAAATGTAACACTAAAAAGGATGAAAAAAAATTGTAAACAAAAAAAAAACCGCCTTCAAAAACCCGACTCACTAAAAATTACAAAATAATATAATACGAACATTAATCTGGGTATGAATTTGATATGTTGTTGAAGGCGGTGCCAATTAAATTTTTGAGGAAATCTGCATGAAATATAAACGGCACCGCCTTCAACGACATATCAAATTCATACCCAGATTAATGTTCGTATTATATTATTTTGTAATTTTTAGGGAGTCGGGTTTTTGAAGGCGGTTTTTTTTTGTCGTTGTTTCCACGTTTTCCTAATTTCAGATGAAGTGACCCATCAATCGAAAATCACAGAACCAAAAGTGTTCATCACCACACCAGAATACTACGAGACTGTAGTGAAAGGCTTGAAAAATGCCAAATTAAATCCTAAGATAGTTATAGTGGACAATCCAAATGAAGCTATTCCTGATGGTGCTGTAAGATATTCAGAAATCGCTGAAAATGGACAAGCAGATTACGATTTACTAGACAAAATAGAAAGAGATGACGATGATATTGCATTCATCCCATTCTCTAGCGGCACTACTGGACTGCCTAAGGGAGTAGAAATAACGTACAAAAATATCAAAGCGTCCATAGAAGTAATGAGTTCTAAAGAAAATTGTTACCCTAATCTTGCTTCAGGTAAGTTTCAAGTTTGTCAGGTTTCATTTGCTCGTATATTTTTGACATATGAATAAATAAATCAATTCCACATAACATTTCAATATTGTCAGTATATTGAGCTAAGTTGCAAAAGCATTTGTTACGAAAATAATAATTGAAAAAAATAAAGATACCGGCGAGTTGAGAACCTCCCCCCTTTTAAAGTTGATTAAAATCAGTGGTACCTATTTATAAATATACCAACTTAAATTAAGGATGGAGCAAACTACGACATCACAAAAAAAATTGTCCCGGATAATATTCTATCAAGCCAAACACAATATTATAAAAAACAAACAGTGTTATATATTTTAAAAATGCTACTTACTTTAGAAACTCCTAAAATTTCGGTACTATGATCACGAGTCAACAGTGCCGAAATATCGGAAGCTGGTTAATATAAAACCAAATTGAATAATCCCGACCATGTTCAGTTTTCTAATATGTTTAATCATGACTGTTTAAACTTATACGTATATTATATTGCTACCTAGTTTTTTCTGCTTTTCCAGAATCAACGGGTTTCCAAGACATAGTACCTTGCGTGCTGCCATTCTTCCACATATATGGGCTAGTCATCACTCTTATCGGTCACTTGGCTAAAGGGAGCAAGCTCGTTACAATGTCAACGTTCTCCGCAAGTTTATACATCAATTTGCTGAAGACTCAAGATGTAAGCTTGCTTTACGTCGTGCCTCCTATAGGTGAGATCTATTTAATTGGTATATATTTTTTTATGAAAATATGAAGGAGTATACGCTACAAGCATAACGTCAGCAGATACGCCTAAATTTCCGAAATAATTAGCTACATTTCGCTTGAACATCTAGTTTAGTCATTGGCAATTGCATAAGTTTGCAGAATGTTGCTCAAAACATAGTGTCAGGGGATATTCTGCTTGTAGATAACATTGAGAACTAATCTATAATCCTCTCCTCCAAAACCAACTTAACAGGTCACTGAGATTTAACTAACAATAATCGGGAAAATTTCGTCATTAATCTTAGTCATCTGCGGAAGACCAACGTCGCGATGTCTCCCCGACTCCGCGACACATGCTGAGCAAATGCCTTTCAGTTACCATTTTACATTGATGTTTATTGTATATATATTTTAAAGTAATTGTGTTTCTATGCTATTTGTGTTGGTAACTGAAAAAAAAAAATTATTTCTTTGTTCCTATTGTTGTGCTAAAAAAAACTCCTTCCAAATCACTTCCAGCAATACTACTCGGCAAGCATCCAGATGTGACACACGAACACTTCAGCCACGTCAGGCACTGCGTATGCGGTGCAGCTCCCCTCGCCGCCAGCGACGTCGATGCCATAGTGAAGAAAGTCAAGGTCAGCACTCGACCTTTGGTATATTGTACGAGTATACACTTGTTAACGAGAAGTAAACCGAACGTAGCGAACAACTCCATTTGATTTCTTGCGACACGCATCCTTTGCTGTGACGACGAATTGGCCGTCTTTTGTTTTCTGTGCAATCGTATGCTTGGTACGTTATGTTGGTAATTGGAAACCTAGTCACAATGTTACGTAATCGCTGTGGATCTTCGCGTTCTACAATAGAAAAACGGTCCTATATGACGGCTTGACGGTATACGTGCAAAATGTATGGGCTTTTAAATTCGAATTCTGCTGCTATCTACTTTTGGGCTCGTTTTTATGTGCAAGAGAGCTTTATATTCTTTTTCTGCAGTATTATTAATTCTTCACTCATCATCTTCAAAATCGTTTTTTATATTCCACTGCAGGGAATATATATCCTCCGTAGACGTCGGTCATACCTAGAGAACCGCCCCGGTTTTCATACTCGTACCTATATGTCTTAAATCTTGTAAAAATGTTACAGAACAACACCCTAGAATTTAATCAAGGCTATGGAGCGACAGAAACGTCATCTCTCGCAACGGCCACACTCATAGGAAACAAAATATCCGACTACAACTCATGTGGAGAAATCTTAGCCGGTATAACTCTGAAGTATGTCAATCCACAAACTGGGGAGCCTGTTCCTATTGGCCAAGTAAGTAAACATACATAATAAATATGGCGTCGGACCGATTTCGGCCATGGCGGCCGATCTGAATGAGCAGCCAACTGCGCAGCACATATAATAGTGCAAAAGAGTTCCCGCAAACATAAGTGCACTCTCTGTTCCTTTTAGTTCGGTGTGATGACAATCCGGAATAACCGATGAGAAATCGGGCGTAGGACCACCGGCTTAACGTGTTTTCCGACGCACGGGAATGCAACCGACTCCGGGCTGAGTAATTTCTTAACAGAAAAACTCACAATAAAATTGCCCGACCCCGGACTCAAACCAGGGACGTCTCGGTCCTAATACAGAACTTGCTACCAAATAGACCAATGAAGCAGTTGTACACACATTATATTTTACATACGTGTTTCCTTTAAATATGTCATTATATTGCTATTACCGGACTTGTAAATTCGAAGGTCAGTGTTTGCGTAACAAATGCACTTTAGTGTATTCCTTATTAGATTCGATAGCGTTTATTATCAATTGCTGCTAACCGGATGTGATAAATTGTCATTGATAAGCATCTGAACAAAGAAAAATGGAATCAAATAAATATTCCTCATAACAAATATTATGAGGAAGGCAGAGTTACAGGATTTGCAGAATGTAGAGAACCTATCAATTTACATTTACGCACAGTTTCAGCAATGAAATTTCTGCTTCCATATTACCTTTTATAGCCGAAATATAAGAATATCGATTAAAAAGTCTTATTCTCTTGTAATAAGTGTTACTTTTTTTTAGCCCGGTGAAATGTACGTGAAAAGTCCAACAGTTATGAAAGGCTATCACAAGGATGAGAAATCAACTAAGGAGTCCCTTACAGAAGACGGATACTTCAAGACAGGAGATTTAGGCTTTTATAAACCTGGCGTGGGAGCTTTCATCACTGATAGAATTAAGGAACTTATAAAGGTGAGGTTTAATGTTTTGAAATGAGTTGTAAAAAGAAAAAAGAAATTGTAGGCCTCTCGTAATTAGAGAGGCCTATCTTCTTCTTGATTTGGGAAAAAAATTGTTTTATGCATTTTTTGTTATTAAGGCGTCCGACCGATTCCGGTCAAGGCGGCCGATCTCAATTGAGATCAGCCAAGTGCGCAGGACATATTAAAGTGCACAAGTGTGCGCGCAAACACAAGTTCACTCTCTGTTCCCTTACTCTCATAGTTCGGTGAGACGGCAGTCTGACGTGCTGTCTGCCGTTTTTGTTACAATTAACTGCACAAACTATGAATAAACTATTATGAGAAGTTATTTGGAAGATATCTACGGTCCGTCATTTCATGTGAAAGTGAAAGTGGATTGACCTGTTCAAGAACGTAAACATTCTTAAGGTCGTTATCTAAATCATCCAATAAACATATTTCTGAGTAAAAAATCGCGTTAATAATGCACACACAGACATCGAACAAACGTAGATGATCATCACACAAATATTTACTTTAGAAGAGACTCGATATTGCACTAAAAAGAAAACAAACAAAAGTGTAAACACTAAATCTATACTTCAAACACACCAAAACAACTTCATCACCGTCAAAAACACGAAAATACGTCGTTACCGACAATCGACATCATTTAACCCATTCAAACGTTTAACCTCTTCTACGGCGTAACAACTCATGTGTTTACAGCGTTGTTCAAACATGTTTCGTAATTCACAGGTCAAAGGTCTCCAGGTGGCTCCAGCTGAATTGGAGAGCGTGATCCGATCACATCCAGCTGTTTCAGAAGCAGGTGTTATAGGTGTTCCCCACGAATTCTTCGGGGAAGTTCCCAAAGCGTATGTGATCTTGAAAAAGGACGCCAAAGCAACTCCTGAGAACATCCAGGATTTCGTTGCTAGTAAGGTGGCGGATTTCAAGAAGATCGATGAGGTTAAGTTTGTGGATTCGATACCTAAGAACAGTACTGGGAAGATTTTGAGGAGAGAGCTGAGGAATATGTAAATTAACCAGATATCTGTGTTATACTCGTATTCATCATCATTGTATCTGCCGAGAAACGTCCACTACTGGACATAGGACTATCTCAGCGACATCTACACAGCGACCAACGACGTTGACCTGAGACCCCTTTTTGGCTCAGTGGGCCTTCTAATTCTGCGTGTGAAAAGTAAAATTGCTGAAGGCACATTATTCTTATTGTTCATGACTATTGTTAATGTTTCGAAAATTTATGGAAGCAAGATATTGCCCACCCCGTCAGATCATAAAGATATAAAAATTACAGCTAAAATTTAGAAATGTGACTTTCAAATGTTGATATTTTTTTATTATTAACTAATTGACCAGACGAACTTCGTACTGGCAAATTGTCTGTGAAAAAAAAACGTACTTTGTTGATCGCAAAATATCGAAACACTTTTGGAAGGTGTAAAGGTTGCGCATATACATACATTTTGACGGTACATTTTTATTTACATAGTTGAATTTTGTTTTGAATGCTTGCCTTAATTTTCATTACAATTACATATTATCATCACCCATACGTTAAAGTCTCTTAAATTAATTAATTAAATAGTTTTTGATATTGTTGGTTTTGTACATAAATTATTTAAAGCTTATAACTTGATTCTTCAAGTACAAGAAGAAGGTAATATAAGAAAGTCATGAAAATAAATAACTATGTTAATGACTACGTATGTTTTATTCTACCCACACACATGTTTGTCCGGTAATATTGAATCTATACTAATATTATAAAGCTGAAGAGTTTTTTGTTTGTTTGTTTTTTTGAACGCGCCAATCAACTATGAAAGTGAGTTAGAATTGGAAAGTTTTTTTTTGAGTTGGATAGACCACTAATCGAGGAAGGCTTTAGGCTATAAAATCAAAAAAAAGAAATTGTGCATTAAACGAGGGAAAACGCGGACGAAGTCGCTGGAACAGCTAGTTTACAATATAGCAGAATAGGTATTATCAATATGCCTAATTGGAATGATTGGGGCTTAAATAAAATTATGTCATCTACCAAAAAAACAGATAAAATGTACCGAATAACATACTGCAGTGTATCTTATCTCCGAACTCGTAATAACTATCTACATATATAAGGCTCTTAATGTTGCTTAACTATCTCATAAGTCCATAATTTTTTATCTCTGTTTACGAAGATAAGAAGCGACAAAGCAATCATACCTGTTAGGTATCAAAATAAACGAAAATGATAACTTGTTGCTAACTACTTAATGTGTTAAAGGAATATTTTGTTCAAAATACTGATGTAAATCGTTGCATTATAGTTGAAATTCACCAGAATTTTTATGCACTTGCTAATTCTGTTATATTTTGGAGACATAATAATATCAATCGAATTGCAATCGTAGTTGCACTGCAAAACAGTTGTGCATACATATTATGTTTGTTTATCAAAAATATACAATATAAAACATAATTCTTTATTGTCTAAAGTTATCAACTTTAGGTACATATACTCGTACATACATGCTTAGACAATGGTTAAAGTGCTTTTGTATCATAGTAGGTAAATATTTGTTTAAAAAATGGAAAGGGAATAATAAAAACAAGCTGTTATTGTTCTGTTTTACATTGTTATTCGAATGGAAACATTCATTTGTAGATAATAGAAACCTGATCTAAAATTGTCCTAAAATATAAACATACTTAAATATATTTTATGCCTACAGTAAAAAAAATTAAACATACATTTGGTTGAGTAACAAATGTAGGTAAGTAAACAAAAGAGATCTTTATATTTTTTACCCTGGTTAGATGTTTGTATCAAAACAAAATAACTGACCGTCAACTCTGGTAGAGTTCAACAAAATGCTACATAGTAGATAACTCCCAAGGAACACCAGTGTAAGAACATCTATTTTTAACCCCGCACAATCTGCAAATGCATTTTATAAATACAAAAAAGCTGATATGGAAGCGGTTCTCGTTGCAAAACTGGACAACAATGAAGTTGTTATGCTATAAAGTAGCCATACCTACAGTTAATAGTATTAATCACTGGTCGTGCAGTCTTCGCAGCGTAGCCCATTTTATTTGTCCTTCTGTTGCCGGCAAACTACTTTTAGTTTAGTCGCTGCCCATTCGCCGGCACGATAGCACGCAGGGCATCATCGCTGCATTCATTGATACAGTATTCTAAACAGTTTGTTTACTAGTGACAGTTCTAGACGTAAAGTTCAGTAGTGTATTGACTTTTGAAGTGGATAAAGTAGGATTAGCTGGTGATAGTGCGGCGGTTAAACAGGTACTTGAAAGCGAAACTTGGACGGATGGTAAACAAAGTCCAATCTGCTTCATGCGGCGCGTTTTAATTTATTCATCGGTTATTGAACGGGTTACTATCGGAAATATGTGGAAATGTGGATTGTGGTCACACGTTAACATTAAATTCGGATTTCATATATATTCCTGGAGCAATAACTTTGATTTTCCCTAATCATTCATTACGGTGCTCTTTGATACAACAAGATATTATGACGTCAGTTTTGTAATACCGGTTTTGTGTTTATTATGGTCTGACTGAATGTAATCGTTCATCAAACACTTGCAATTATATGCTTATGAGTTCTTGTTCTTCAAATTAGATAATTATTCATTTCTGATGGTTATTATTATTGCACTCAACGTCAATATGACTGTATTTTATAATATTTATAACTCGTTTTTGTTCTTTACTTGCTATTTAATTACTCTGTTTGTATCATTCGTTGTATTTTGAATTTTATACTATACTTGCGTCTTAGTTAGAAATCTGTTTATACTTGTTTTCTATGCTCTCTTTCTTTTGATTTAAATTGATGTTATTTTTCATAGTAGTAAATGTAGTAGGTATATGGTACTTCTTACTATGACACACTCAGTCTGTATGAATTGGCTCGTTTACAATTTGTAAATGATACAATCATTAAAAAGAGTATTAATGGAGTTTCTTACTGGAGTCTTCTCGGTAGAATCGGCGACGACACGATTTATAAGTGTATGTAAATTGCATACATCAATAAGACATTTTGTTTTGATTAATTAAAATGCCTATAAAAGTGACATACAGCATACTTAGAACTGTACCTAGAGTCGAACTCGATATAAAACCAAATTTACTGGAATAAAGGCTTTTCCCAAACTTAATAGTTTGTGAAAAAAAAATCGAATCTTTTACTAATGCAAAAGATTCGCTTTTGGTATACTTTTATGATTTCCAAGGTAGGCCATTGCCCTCACAATGCCCCCCTCTAGATAGGACCTTGAGCCTATTTCCCATGATGCAAATAAAATAAGTAATTGTGTGGGAGTGTGAATGGATTCTGACCCCCCAGATAGTCATGACGACAAAGCGGTAGGTATTTAAAAATAAATCAATATAGGTAGGTAACACATGTCCCAAAACTAAATCAATGAAAGGAACATTGCCTTTCTTTTTTGTTTTTAGTTTCTAAAGTTTATTAAACTCGTGACTTAAGCTCTCAAGTAGGTAGGTAGGTACAATGTGCAAAGAATATTTTTATTTTCGTAAAAAAATATCCCTACTATGGTTCGTAGGTACGTTACCGAGAATAAAGGTGTCTACAAGTGGTGAACAGCTAGTTAACGTTGGAATGTGAATCCAAAAATAAAATTGAAAATAATCTCACTGATTGTAATCTGTTTTGTGTGTTACACAGTGTTGTAAATAAATAAAATAAAAATATTTATTGATAATACTATATGTAAATATTGATACCTACTGGATAAATCGATGAAATGGAGTGCAATAGATAATATGTAATCGTACGTCCACTTTTTTAAAAAGACGCTCAACTAGATACCCCAATCATAAATCTTACATAAAGATATTAACATTTAGATTTTTAGATTATTAGATTTAAGCGCACATAGGGATATAGGGACAGAAAAGGCGACTTTGTTTTATACTATGTACCTAGTGATTAATGGTTGAAAGTGTTGCTAAGCGTAAATTTTGAGAACAGCGGAACCGATTACCGATATTTTTGTTGTGTTCGTTATTGTTTGTTATTTTAGAAGAAAATTAATAACAACTCTGTAAAAAGGCAAAAAAATTAAACTTGTTTTTTTTTTCTAAAGAGTATGTGTACCTTTTAGTAGGGGAACCTGTTGTACCTAGGCCAGTTCTTGATATTTTTATTTTTTATAAATAAATGGTAAGAATAAGATCCATCAAATAGGGAATAATGGAAAGATCAGTTACTCAACTATATAATAAATACATAATAGATGAGGATTTTCGGTAAAGCTGGAAACAAAAGCAACTTTAAAAAAAAAGGGAAAACTGTCCAAGGTACAACAGACCTGATGTACCTTGGACCGTTCCAGTTGTACTTTGGACATTCCAGGGTAGAATGAAGATAAACACTAGCAATTGCAGCAGAGTTTTATTTTTAATATAGGTAAATACAACAATAATGCTCATACCTGTAATCAACAAAAACATTAATGTAAATAGCAGATTAACAGTTACCTTAATTAATAGTCTCTTGTCTCTTTATTTTGTGTCAATAACATAACAAATGTTTACATATTTAAATATTTATTTTTTGCCTTATATAAATAGAATCAAAATATAATCAAAAAATATGTTTTTATAAGGTTATATTATCAATATCAAAATTATCTATGTATTATCTATGTCCAAGGTACAACCTCAGTGGGGGGGCCAAGGTACAACATCATAACAATTTTTAGTTACAACTTGTTTAAACACACTTTTAATTCAGGTTGGGTTCTGGCAACTATACTATCTAAAACCTTAATAAACTGAGATTATATCGGAAGTAAAAGATATTTTATAAATACGTATCGTGACAAATTAAGAGGCCATAAATAAATTCTAAAAAACGAACTTTTAAGGCAAAAAATAATAAATTACCTTTTTTAACTGCATTGTCCCGGCGCCGGCGAATCACAACTAACTTCACGTGAGTCTTATCAAAGCAGGCTTTGACTGCCATATACAATATTATTGTAAAGCGCGGGAGTTTACGAAAAATTACAATTGTCCTAGGTACAACACTGTCCAAGGTACAACAGGTTCCCCTACTCGTAGTAGTAGTCTAGTGCAGACCTTTCCCTAACCACTTATACTCGTATACAACGAAAGTGACTTGATAGGGTGACTAGAAAGAAAAGAAAGAAAATAAATTTATTCAGAGCATTAAAGTAAAAACAGTACAGAAAAGAAACATACGGAGAAGAAACATGGACGCCACTCAGCTTATGCCACGGCATCGAGTGCCATGACGCTGATTTTCAGTGGCACCAGCATGAGGGACGCTGTTACAAAAATTAATATAAAGTACATAAAATCCTTATGAGTACTTATTACACAAAATTAAAAAACGCGAAAAAATTAGAATTTAATAAATTGACACAAAAGCAGCGAGAATAAGTATAAATATAATAAACAAAATAAAATTTCTTGGGAATACAATTGAAAGGTAACGAACTAACTACTATAATAGTATATGTGTTACCGGCCAAACCCGATTTCAGGACAAACTAGTTTAGCCTAGGCCAAACTAGTTTGTCCTAAGCCTGTCAGGATAAACCGGTTTAGCCTAGTCCAAACTAGTTTGTCCTAAGCCCGTTAGGATAAACCAGTTTAGACTAGGCCAAACTAGTTGATCTTGATATAGATACGCATTATCTAGGATATACTGGCATGGCCTTTTCCATACATTGTAATATGTCAAGAATGTCAAAATAAATAGATTATCCAAATAAAATCCTCCGCAATAGGAAAAATAATAATTTTTATTATACAATAATCTTTTTTCTTGTTTCTTATAAAGATAGGATATACCAGTATGGCCTCCTGTTTACAAAAATTAAATTTAAAAATTGTGATAGCATGAAAATTAAAGGAGTTATAGTCAAAAACATATTTTATTTTTCTCTACTCCGTAACTGAAAATTTCGGCATGTGATTATTTGGAGCAATGTGAGAGTACGCAGTATAATACAGAGACCCAAAACTATTGTATTGTGTATAATTAATATACATACTATCTGTGCCCGCGACTTCGTTCGCGTGGACTATGAGATTTTACATCCAAAAGTTTTTGCCCAATAACTCCCGTTCCCGTGCGAATTTTGCAATATCGCGTTGCAAGTAAACTTAAAAAAAAATTCAGTGTTTCAAGGGTTGAAAGGGGGTTAAAACTTGAAAATTATTATAGAAAATATAAAATATTACTTACTCTATATTTACACACTAATGTATTTCTTTGTGTTTTTTTCAATTTAGGGGTTGTTTGCAAGGGTTGTAAGATTTTCAAGGGTTGAAATTATTTTAATATGAGGTCATTGTGTTAGAAAACACTTCACGACTTCATCACTCACTATTAGACATGTTTTTTATCGATTAAAGTTTTTCGATTAAGGTTTTGTTTACACCCTTTAAAAATAATAGGCGCAGTTCAGATCATTTTCACTTTTGAAGTTATGGGGTACATAATACTCATATGATTATTTCTTTTTATTATTATTTGTTAAAGTATGATTGTTTGTATTATCATTTATTATCCACTAGCGGCCGTCCGAGTAATGGGTTTTAGTAGCTCCCCAATGAACCCCATGGGGATTGAATTTTTAAAAAATAGCGCTGGTGTCTCTCCGGAGTGCCAGCTACCTCTATACCAAGTTTTATAAAAATAGACAAACACGTAAAAATTCTCCCATACAATTTTCACCCCCCCCCCCCCAATGAACCACATGGGGATTGAATTTAAAAAAAAGTAGCCTATATGTTCCAGAGTGCCAGCCACCAGCATACCAAATTTCATGAAAATCGGTTCAGAAGTTTGAGCGTGAAAGAGTAACAAACATCCACACATACATCCATACATCCACACATCCATACATCCATACTTACAAACTTTCACGTTTATAATATTAGTAAGGATAATTTTTAACGACATAATAATTGTAATAATTAAGACATTATTGCTTACATAAAAAAAAAACATTTATTTCTTGCCAAATATAGTATGATTGCACGAATGAAAACTTAACGACGAATCATTATAAGAAGTAATAAATAAGATTATAGTATAATAAAAATTATAATTTTTCCAATAACGAAGGATTTTATTTGGATAATCTAGGTATTTGTTTTGACTTTCTTGACATATTACAATGTCTGGAAAAGGCCATACCAGTTTATCCTACATAATGCGTATCTATATCAAGATCACCTAGTTTGGCCTAGTCTAAACTGGTTTATCCTAACGGGCTTAGGACAAACTAGTTTGGACTAGGCTATACCGGTTTATCCTAACGGGCTTAGGACAAACTAGTTTGGCCTAGGCTAAACTAGTTTGTCCTGAAATCGGGTTTGGCCGGTAACATATGTATGAATACGCATCTTTTAAATAGTTGTATTGGTTTCTGCTGGGTCCGCTAATTTTCTTTTAAAATAAGATGATGTGATTAATGAAGCTCAGTTTCAACTTTCTTATTTGTCATATTTTTAATGATCTCATGTTAATGATATTCAGAGACAAATAAAAAAAAAATCCTTTGGTCTAGGCAACTGTAATAATTTTGTATTACAGCTAGGTAACAGAAATTGCCCAAATTATACGTTTGAACGAATGATTAGAATCACTGACACTTTTCGTACAGAATGAACGTTGGACTGTGACGTCAGGCTGAAATTCTTCAGTATATTATTTTTTTGTAACTTGACATATCAAATAAATATAAATTATCTGCTAATTTAATATTATCTGCATGAAATTCTTTTATGACATTGAGACATAGTAATAATAAGGCGTCCGACCGATTTCGGCGATGGCGGCCGATCTCAATTGATATCTCGAACAAGTGTGCGCGCAAACACAAGTGCACTCTCTATTCCCTTACTCTCATAATTCGGTGAGACGGCAATCCGACATGACCGATGAGAGATCGGGCGCAGGACCACCGGCTTAACGTGCTTTCCGAGGCACGGGCGTTCAACCGCCAACTTCTACTACAGAGAAACTCACACAAATTTTGGCCGACCCCGAACTCGAACCGGGGCCCCCTCGGTCCTTACGCAGCGCTTGCTACCAATAGACCAACGAGGCAGTTGAACACAGTTGAGACATAGCAGAAAATATTGTACACCAGTCGTTCACTTGAAAAGTGACAAGTAGCGCTACCATGGGTACCGCCAAAGATCTATCAAAAAACGTCTGTGGGTAATAATAATATGTACCTATTCTGTCTTATAAACCAAATAATACCTACTTGTAATGTGCTAACCGGTAGTAGATAATATTACAAACACAAAAGGCATTTGCATAATTTTACCTTCACTAGGTTAAATTACTGAATAACTTTGATAGTAATTAGTGTTAATTAGAATATGTCTAATAGCATAAGAGTTGTCTAATCGTCTCCGTAATTGAGTAATCGCTAAAACATTTATGGTTGTTTCTTTTGATAATGTCGGAATAGTACCGGTATTTGTGTTTATGATAACGAAGCATAAGAACGGGATGCACTAATAGGTAAATAGGTATACAAATTTTAGTGGTTGTTTTCCCGTGGCAGAACGATTTGCCTTTAGTAATACTATCGAATCATGCAAATTATTCCGCGAAAAAAAAATTTTTTTTTTCAAATTTATAAAATAATAATTTTCCAACTCGAAAACGAGAGAAGCTATCGTTCTTTTATAAGATGTGACGTAATCAGGTACTGCTTGTCGCATGAAATTGATGCTTAAAGCTACAGAAGCTCGACGCCCTTAGTCATAAAGCGGCTCGAACGTGCTTTCGAGTTTCGGTTAAACCTTTCGTAAAACCGGCATTTATTGATTTTAAGAAAAAAGAACTGCACAAATCTATTGTACTACCTACTAAGATAGAATCATTTTACTGCGGGAAAACAACCACTCAAATTTCACGGTGTATATTAGGGGAATTATAAGTAAAGTTATTACTTGGTTCAATTGTGATATCTTATTTTAAAACTGAAAACAGAACAAGAATGTTATGCGTCATGGTTCATACAAATTATCCTTTGTTTCAAGCTTGAAATGGAATGAAGATGCAGATGAGATCTGCCTTGAATATTCTCTTCAACAACGACTCATGTTCCAAAAGTAGCTTTACTGATTTAAGTGGTTTGTGATAACACTTTTTGATACTCGTGTCCTTGGTATATAATGCACGTACTTTTGCGTAGATAAAAAAAAATATTACACTACAACTTAAACACTTGTGTTACAGATATCAGAACAATGGATACAAAAATATACTTAACACACACCCAGACACGGAACGAACACCGTCATTTGTCACACAAATTATTTGTCCCGGGTCGGAATCGAACCCCCGTCTTTTGGAACCGTAGGTAGTGAACCTAGGTCACTAACCACTGTTCCGAGCCAGTCAACATAGTACATAAGTAGTACATGCTATGTTTGCTAGCAGTCACGATTTGTAGTGCTATCAGCTACCTTTGCGCCTTTTACGAACAATACCTATAAAACCAGTACGATAGTAACGTTTGAAGACTTACTTAAACGACTTTACTTATTACTTACTCACGCAAAAATAAATAATTATTTTTATTTGAGGGCCGCACAACGATAAGATAATTCGATTTCATATTGCTAATATGAAAACTGAAAGGATTTTAGCTTCTGACTGATCAGTACTGTAAATATTAGTCTTTATGGGTCTACACGCTTTATGAGGATTAACAAATTACATAGCTACTTACTGCCCGACGTTTCGACTGGGGCAACCCAGTCAATAATGGTCGCGAGCGACCTTTTTGCTACTCCTAATAACGTGTGTAGACCCATAAAGACTAATATTTAGTGTAATGGAACGCGAAAGTCTAAAATGGTTAGTACTGATCGGGTAGTACTGACTGACAACGATTCAGCTTCCGCATCTCTTAACCTTGCCACTCGATGCCAGTATGTGTCGGGTCGTTTTTGTCCCCAAATAAATATACGTCCGTTGACCCCGTAGGGCACCCTCTAGAGACGCCCGAGAGCCGAGGTCCGAGCCCCAATGGGGGAAAACAGAGCTAAATTTTTATATTGGGTGACTTGCGGGGTGACCAATGATGACAAGGCTACTGCAAGCCATCATCGTAGTCAGTTAGGAAATGAAGAACTATTACATACTCAATTTATAATTTAAATATATTACTTACTTACGAGTCTTGGCCTCCGACAATAAGGACCTCCACCAAATATATTACACCAGCTTTTTTTATGATATACATAGCAATGAGTTGCTTGTAAAATTCCATATTTAAACTTATTAAAATAACAAGAAAAAACATTAATCTTAATTGTATCTTACAATTGATGCGAATTCATCGATTTCATTATTTCGCGTCGTACCAAAACTTTCCATTGAAAATTTTGAAAAGATCTTGAACAACAAATAAAATTATCGATGGAGAAATTTCAATAGGCATTTAATATCGGAGCGATAATCCTTCGTTGTCGAATTATCATCTCCATTAAGATCATAATTACCTAATTACTTCTTAGGCACTGTAAGTGCGGTTGATAAGACAAGGATAGTGTACGACAATGTGGTATTGTGTAATAACCAAACTTCATTACATTTGGATTAGATAAGAGCGATTTTAGACTTTCGCGTTCCATTACACCAAATATTAGTCTTTATGGGTCTACACGCGATATTAGGAGTAGCAAATACATAGCTACTTACTGCCCGCGTTTCGACTGGGTTACACCAATCATATTGCTACTCCTAATAACGAACGCGTCTACACGCGTCTACATGATTGGTGTTTTATGGGTCTACACCCATAAAGACTAATATTTAGGATAAGAGCGAGTTTAATTGATGATAGATAATAGTAGCTTTATTTATTCCACAGATATATCTTCAAGCCAGAAAGTATTAATCAAGAAAAATGTCTTTGAGAAGTGTTACAAAGATGAAAAGGGCGCTGGAGAGTGTCAAGAAATCAACAAAATACTTGGCGAGAAGTAGTAGTGTCTGGGCCGCAGACAAAACTATTAAGACCCCATACGAAAATATAGAAATACCAAACTACACGTTATACGATTACGTTTGGCAGAACCTTGAGAAATGGCCCGAGAAGACTATGTCGGTGAGTATTTTGATTTTGTTATCAATCGTCTAACAAACAAGCTTTCCGATTGCGACTCCGTCCGCGAAGAGACGTTTAACGTTTAATGCGTAACTTCTTGATAGCGCAGGCGGTTAAAAAGTAGCCTATATCTCTTCTCAGGCTCTGGACTACATCTATACTAATATTATAAAGCTGAAGTTTGTTTTTTTGTTTGATTGTTTGTTTGTTTGTTTGTTTGAACGCGCTAATCTCAGGAACTACTGGTTCGATTTGAAAAAATCTTTTTGCGTTGTATAGACCATTTATCGAGGAAGGCTTTAGGCTATATAACATCACCCTGCGACCAATAGGAGCAAAGATACAATGGAAAATGTGTAAAAAACGGGGAAAACGCGAACGAAGTCGCTGGCACAGCTAGTCTGTAACAAATTTCATTTCAATCGGTTCATCACGCTTATAGTAATAAGCGTGATTGCAAACCACAGACAAAGTTACTTTCGCATTTATAATATCAGTAAGGATGAATCGTGACATTTAGACATTAATACATAATGAGGTGCAAAGTCCAAGATAAGGTGTATGATTTGGAAAATATACGTCGTAAGAAACTTGATGTAAATCGAGACGTGTTGAGGGTAAGACCACCAGTGGCCCATACACACACACCATTTTTATAAGGATGTCGGGTGTGTTCCTAAAGTAAAGTATGTCCACAAACAGAGCATGGTACAGTCAGATCCAAAGGGAATACAGTCATGTTTAAACAAATTGTAATGTAGATGAAATCTCTGAAACTCTGTCCACTGGTGATTAATGGTCTTTAAATCATTGTTTTGGGTTCTGTCCCGCAGAGGAACTCCATGCAAAGCAAGGTTCTTTCAGTGCATGTGTTTCTCCCCTAATAGGTACCTCTATATTATCGGGTTCTTTGGCGGGTCTTGAAATGACATCTATGCAGGACTTCAGTGTGAGATCGATAGGCTTAATAGGATCTATTGTGCCTATCCACCTATTAGTGGACCTTACAGCCACTTACTATCAGATGGAGTGACGTAATCCTGAACGTGGATAAAAAAGGTTTATTTACTCATTACATACAGCATCAATACATCATCACACCTCCACTGCTGGGGCACGGGCCTACCCTATACTAGGGCGTTCAAGCCTTAGTCAACCACTCTGGTCAATTGCGGGTCGGTCGACTAAACAACCTTATAATTTCTTCTTAGGTGTGCATCTTTCCTCACGATGTTTTCCTTCACCGTCCTTCTTTGAAAAACACAGTGGTAGGCACGTGGCGGGGTTTGAACTGGCAACCTCTCGCATTGCAACGACCTAACCATTCGGCCATCGACGCATAAAATGCATCAATACATTATATTCCAAATCTGTTTCCAGGTATGTGCGGACACAGGGCGAGGTTACACGTACGAACAAGCCTTCAACCTCTCAAACGCCTTCGCGGCAAATCTTCGTCTCAAACTGAAGATAAGAGATGGCGACACTGTGTCAGTTATGCTCCCGAATGTCCCTGACTTCCCACTAGTTGCTATGGGCATCTTAGGAGCTGGCGGGATCATCTCGACTATCAACCCTGTTTACACAGCACGTGAGTTCATTTTACCATTATTATCTATCTATGTAACTATCGTCCTTTGAGGAGTACCTAAGCAATTGTTTTTAATTTCTTTCTATCGTATTTTATTTTACTAGGTTTATTCGTAGTATTTATAAAGTTGATTGTGAAGTGTTCTGTTTTTGTTAGTTACCTACTTCATACATAATGTAGCGATCTGTTTAAGATAACATTTCAAACAATTTAATTTAAACTATGCGTTTAGCTTTTGTACGTTTTTATGACATGTAGTCTTCTCAATTACTATTCGAAAAATATTGCTCATTCCCACTAGCTTTATTTAATGGTTAATATAAGTTTGAAATCTTGTTAAAGTGTATTAAACGTCGGAGTAAATATTACTAAATATTTGTCAATCATGCAATGTTTGGTGGGTGTGGTACCTACCTAACAAAATATGCTCATACATATTCAATCTTATCTTTATACTCATAATGTGCAATTTGTACGTAAACTGAGAATATCTATATCTTTGTTCCATAAAATTCCCATCATCGTAAGTCAGTTAGAAAAAAAAACCTTGTTTTTGAGAACATCAAATTTACTAAATTTCAGGTTTTTATGAACTTGGAACATTTGAAATGTCAATTTACTTGAAGTCGAGTTCAAAAGATCAAGATACTTTTAGAAGTTACAGGAATTGTAAGAAATCTATGATCTTTGTTCATATATAGGAGTATTATGTCGGAAATGTAAAAATAAATACATATATTTTACACGTTTCCTAAGAAATCTACCGATTCATCTATGGTCTATCCTTTAATGTCCTAAACAGTATTACGAAATGTTTTCAATGATGAATTAGATGGCGGATTCTTTTATATTTTTATTGTTCACTAGCTGTGCGTTTTTTACACATTTTCCATTGTATCTTTGCTCCTATTGGTCGCAGTGTAATGTTATATAGCCTAAAGCCTTCCTCGATAAATGGTCTATATAACGCAAAAAGATTTTTTCAAATCGAACCAGTAGTTCCTGAGATTAGCGCGTTCAAACAAACAAACAAACGCTTCAGCTTTATAATATAAGTATAGATTAATAAAAAAAAGATTAGGTAGGTACTTATTTAGATTTTTAGAATAAACTAGTTTTAAACTAATTATTTGTGGTCAGATATGACCACCGGCATTCTATGACAAGTCCTAGCAAATAATGGTATGAAATACCTATTTGATTTCATCACAGTTGCAGGAAGTATTGCAAATATGACTAACCAATCAATAACTATGTAGATTTTGTCACACGTAAAAAATATTATTTTTCACGAAACTAATCTAATTGCCAAACGATACACATCACCTGTTTACCTGTATTCCTCACCATGCCGATCTGAGGGCCTACCATGAGTTGGCTATCGAAAACTTACTTACGTTAAAAACCTATCGAGTTGTTTTTTTCATACGGCCGATTTTAGTTCTTCGCGTAACCACCAGCGGCGCTGTACAAGTTTTTCATAGACATATTCGATACGTAGGCGATATCGAGTGCGTAAGTTTTAAACTCATGGTAGCCCCACTGTGCCCACATGTTTACCTTTACTTCTTATCTACAAATGTTGCACCAACTATCGCACTGAATAATGCACGCAAATGTATCTAGTTGAGTAAAGAATTACAATTAGGTAGTACTGTTTAGGGGTATATCTATATAGGTACCTTTTTTCTTTATATGCATGACTGACAGACAACTGATTAAATTTCATAGTATATAACCCACCCACCACCGTGCAGTAGTGATTACAAAGGAATCTATATTTTATCCAGTGATGATGTATAATGGGACATGATGATACTTGTGTATGAGATAATTCTTTAGTATACGGCGATTACCAGCCCAGTCCATACATACATAAAAAACAGCTTATAAGTCCATCCACTGCTGGACGTAGGTGTCCCCACGTCTTCTCCAATTCCGCCTATTAAACACTGAAAAAAAAGTGCAACATAAATCGTTTGAATGTATTATTATTATGTGACACTAGTTGGATATTGACGAATACATTATTTCCGATTTCAGATGAGGTGCAACGTCAAATATTAATGTCGGAAGCGAAAGCGGTTATCACGATGCCAGAAATTCTGAGTGTCGTGAAAGAAGCTCTGAAACTAGCCAAACTCAACATTCCTGTAATAGTAATAAAGACTAACGGAGACCCGACCCCTGAAGGAACGTTGTGTTTCAATGAACTGAGTGAGGACGTCCATGTCGACAAATCATGTCTGAAAGAAGTCAGGAGGTCTCAGAAAGACATCGTGTTCTTGCCATATTCGAGCGGTACTACTGGCCTGCCTAAGGGTGTAGAGTTATCACATAGGAATCTAATAGCAAACTTCGAACAAATGAATGATCCGGGTCTAAGAAATCATCAAGAGACTACTTGTAAGTAAATACTTCACTTAAATACTATGTACTTAATAAATAAATAAATATCTGGGACATTTCCACACACGGTCATCTGACCCCAAACTAAACAGAGCTTGTACTATGGGCGTCAGAGACTGAAATAAATACAAAAATATTTATAAATACATACTTAAATACATAATCACACCCAGACACGGAACAAACACCGATGTTCATCACACAAATATTTGTCCCGAGTGGGAATCGAACCCACGGATCTCGGAACCGCCAGCCGGGTCACTAACCACTGTTCCACCGAGCCAGTCATTACTTATTATGGTCACAACAAGCAGTCAGTTCGCTCGCGTTCATGATTGGTGTAACTCAGACGAAAAGTCGCTCGTCCGGCAGTAAGTAGCTATGTAGGTATTTGCTACTGATTTTTTCGTGTATCTATAAAATACTGTATAGTAATGTATTGGAACACGAAAGTCTTAAACTACTATAATAATAAACGATTCATTTTGGTTGGTCAATCAATGTAGCATCGAAAAAAATCTAATTTGAATTCAATAAATCCTTACTAATAATATAAACCCGAAAGTAACTCTGTCTGTCTGTCTGTTACGCTTTCACGCATAGGGTACTGGACCGATTTAAATGAAATTTGGTACAGATATATTCCAGAGCCTAGGAAGGTTATAGGCTACTTTTTAACTGACTGCGCTATAAGGAAGTAATGTTTTACCCTTTAAACGTCTCTATGCGGACGGAGTCGCGGGCAGAAAGCTAGTTGTAATTAAACCAGAGTAAACGATTTCTATTGGTGTTTAATCTACAGAACAAAGTCAAAGTGACACCAAAGGAAATGTATGCATATTTGCATATTCTCAGCACGCATAGACGTGTCAACATATGCAAGGAACTATATAACTAATACAATGAAAATGTCAAAAGCAAGGTTAATTGTGAATCCATAGCCAATTGACTACAATGGCATTATTCAACAGATTTATGATGTAAACTGTATTGTGTTTAATAAGTAATATGATTTCATAGTGTTCTAAGAATAATCTATAATATAAAATGAATCGTAAAAAAGTCGAATAATTGCCGGGAAAACCCTAAAAACATCCCTTTTCTTTTTCACATTTTTTTGACAGGACGAAGTCTGTCGGGTCAACTAGTTATGTATAATTATTATTGTTTTTATTGAATACATACCTACGGTCAGCTTCCAACTTTTTTGCAACAATTTGACATTTAAAAGTCTTTGGTTCGATTTCCACTTGAACAGTTATTGATATAATATTGAATATTAATTAAAGTAAATGCACCAATTATGGACGGTTTAAGGATTTGTTTTTCGTTTTTTCTTCATAGTTTGTATGTTTTGCAATATACGTTCGCAGGGATTTGGAGGTTAATAAAAAGTCCTTTTCTTAATAAGTATTCGATGTTTAAAATCAGTTTTAAACTAGCTTCATCAAAATATAATTTAGGAAAAATAACCTTTGCCAATCTCCATTTATGGACAGGGAAGATCCAGTTATGAACACCCAATTATGGACGTTATCCAATTATGGACACCCATTTATGGACATTCTTCAATTGAATGCTTAAATCTATAACTCAAGAGTATTAGGGTTGAGTAAGTTAGTATAATGAAATTAAAACCATTTAAATTAAATAATAAAATAATGTAATAACTCAAATAATCAATCAACAAACAGCTATAACTAATGGCAGTTAAACTATTAATAACTAATGAGATCTTTAAACAAGTTGGTTTAGAGGTCTAATAAACATTAATTTTTTTTTTAAATCCTAATAATTTGTTGTGGTCTTAACTATGCCAACAATAATCAAAAATCAAATGTCTTCATACTAATTTCATACCTATCAAAATACAGCTATAAATTAATCAGTCTCAATAATTACCTTGTCTTCAATATAAACGTAACATAACATAAAAAAATACAAACTACTCAAAAACAAAATCTTTAAAAAAGTTATTAATTATTCACATATAAATGGCAAATACTTTTGCATTTCAGGTACTTTATAAAAGCCTCTTTTATTAAACAGTTGAGGCTCTTGAATTTTTTCAATTATTAAACCTAGGTCATACCAAATTTGATCTGGTGTTTCAGGCCATCGGAAACTATTTCCTTTCGAGAGAACCATTGTACTTATCTCGTAACTCTTGTTATCAATATTTTTGATTAGCCCGGGAAAGTACTCTCCTTCGTATTTAATTATAACATATGTATTTTTCTTTGGTAATTGCAGGGCTGCTAGGGTAACATTGTCTTCATCTGACTCTTCTAATAAAAATCGTCTGGCTGGTCAACGGGAGATAACTCTGAATCTCGATCACTTTCTTGATATTGAATATCAATTATATTATCCTCCGATGAAGAACTCGATGATAGTCTTCTAGACCTTTTTCTGTTAATGTGTTTTGTTGTATTCCTTTTATTTATTTTCTTTTCCTCAGCTATCTTCTTTTTTAGTAGTTGTTTCTCTTTTCTTTCTTTAATTCGTTTTTGTTTCATTTCCTCTTTTTGTTTCTTTTCATTTTCTTTTTTTATCACATATGACCTCCATGCTTCACCAGTAATTGCTGAAGGAATACGTTCCTTAGTGCGCCTTTTCTTTGTATCTGGTTCAGGCCAAAACAAAGCACGTTTAAATGGCGATGGAATATATCCTGCCATAAAATCTTGAGATTTTAAAGGCGAAGGTTTGTAAATAGACGTAGTATTTTTTGCCGATGTTTGAGCTTTGTTAGGAGTAGTATGCATTGCTGAGACGGGAATTTCTTTGGGAGTCGGTTGTAATGATTGCATGTCATTCGAATCATCATCAACGATAGCTTTATTTTCCGGAGACACATGTGACATAGTTCCTCCAAAGTCAATCGGCTGAATATTTTCAGTACCCAACATTTCCGGTGTCCTTTTAGATATCTGTTCACATTCACTCAACATATTTTCAGGTAATCTAGTAATAAATGAATTGTCCAAGATAGTTGTCACATCCAACTGTGGTAACGTTATAATTTCTCTCAAAGGATCAGATTCGGAAGACTGCGACAACTGTAAGGTGCACTCCGAGATGGTTGCAGCATCTATCTGAGGTAAAATTGCACTTTCTCTTACAGGCTCAGAAGACTGCGTAACTTGTAATGACCGATCTGAGATAGTTGCTGCACTTGTCTGAGGTAGACTTTCATCCAAAAAATGTTTAGTCTTTGCCCAAATAGTATATAATGATATATCTTCATTCGGAAGTATGTCCTCAACTTCAGCCCTGGGAGTATAATACAATCTGGTGAATAAGTGCAGCTTTTCGTTACTAAACAAGGTTCGTATTTCTAAATCCAAGGTGTTCATAAACTGTTTTGCTATATCATAATTATTTTCCAATTCTGACGTGGCAACAGTGGAACGATTTTGAGAACTCAATTTGTTCATGTCCACGTATTCTGGACCAAAGGGAAATAGACCACTTTTACGAAATCCGTGTCTTATTGTATCTGCAGTTATGTTTCGTAATGCAGTTTCAAGGTTTGGGGCAAAATGTTCTTTTTTCATTACCAGTTTAGGATTTTCTATTTTCCAGCTCTTCACTTGATTTTTCCACGAAACCTTCAAAGGCCTAAAAACTGCAACATCCATTGGCTGGAGTAGATGTGTCGAGTTAGGATATAAAGCGATTACTTCAATTCCATTGCCTTTACAAAAATCTGATAAATGAAGAGTCATATGTGAGTTATGACCGTCCAAAAACAATATAACTGGTTTGGGTATTTGTTTTTCTTCGATCCACGGACTAAATACATTAGCAATGTATTCAAAAAAAGTTTTTGCACACATCCAGATTTTGCACACAGCCCGATTCAGATCTTCCTATGCACCAATTTTTTGGCGCACTGTGGGCAATGACAGCAGGCAAACGCTCATAGGGGTAAACTACCATAGGTGGAGCTAAAACTCCAGCAGCATTACTAGTAACAAGTACAGTCAAGTTTTCTTTCTCATCTCCTGACGCTGTATATACATTTTTCTGCCCTTTACGGACAATGACGCGTCCAACTTTTGGCTGCAAATAGAACGAACTTTCGTCAGCATTAAATATTCTTTCAGGATTATTTATTGCATCCCGCAAGTCTTGGTTTTCAATGTAAGTTTTTATGTCCTCAAACCAACGGAGTAAATCTTCTTCTGTGACGTCTTCACGTGCTTTGCAAAGATTCTGAGAAGTGCGTTCTGCTAGGTCTGGGTGCCTTTTTAAAAAAGAAGCGTACCACTTCTTCCCAGGCCTATTATTAGAGAACGGACAAGAATCTAAATTTTTGTCCGCTATGATTTTTTGAACACTATCAAGCAATTGTTCTTTACTCACTGGAAAGTGTTTTCCAGCCATAAAAATGATCCATCGTACGAGCAGCCTTTCTTCATCATGTGTTAGTACAGTGGTTGGACCTGGGTTTCGATCAATAGGACTTTTTCCTGTAATTTTATTACGCAAAGTTATTCTTGGCACTCCATGTTTTGTGGCCGCAGAGGATATTTTCTGTCCTTTTCTCACTTCTTTAATTGCATTTGCCATTTGTTCTTTACTATAAGCTTTTCTAGTCGCCATATCTACAGTGAAACAAAATATATATTTAAAAAAAAATGATCCAATTATGGACACCCAATTATGGACAGAATGTTCATAATTGGAAAGAGTCTTAATTTGCGACTGATTTAAAAAAAGATATAGGTAAACGATAGTACAACTATAAGAAGTATGAAAAACGTATATTTGTAAAATACCCTTTATGTACCAAATGTCCATATTTGGGTACAGGCTTACAAAAATATCCAATTATGAACATCGATAAATTCCGAGGGTAACATTTCTTTGAGGTTTTAGATTAGAATGTATAATTAACCTTTTATTATCAGTATTTCAATAAATAGTATGATTTTTACCATCAACATTACACTTGTCATAAAAAAAAGCTAATAAATTTACTTACTTGCATTGCGGTCCTTATAAGAAATTGCAAATATCGACACCAAAACGCACCGCACTAGTAAGAATCGTTATGGTCGAAAACAATATGGCGGGAAGCTGTCAAATGTTGTTTACATCACATCTATACCAAAGCCGCTCTAAGTTGGCCGATTTGACACTTTTTATTTTATATTTTGCTTCTATCCTTGTTAAGAGGAACATATTTAGCGAATCATAAAGAACAACTTTTAAAAATAAGACGTTATTTCAAAATGTCAAATGCACCTAATTATCTAATTATTTGTCTTTTATTACTTAAAATAATTGAATTATAAAAAGAAAACGTAAAATTTCCACTCTGTATTACGCTTTTACAAGGTTACGCCGTTTGACACGTTTTTATAGTGACGTAATAAGTAATACTCACCAGGTATTTTTTAGAAATAGGATGAAGGATTTAATAAGTATTGTATTTTATAAATAAATATATTTTTAAATAAGAAACTTCAATTCAATCTTCTGGATGTGAATAAATGTTTTTATGTAATAAAAAATTGTTATAATAGGGTATTTGACTATTTTTTTATTTTGATATAGTTGGATGGACCACTCGAACACAAAGACACTGTTGAAAGTATCACTTTGATATCTGGATAATTCTACGAGATATTACAATTTTAATTGCACATTATTTGGGCGAGTTCAAAAACGCTCCATACAAACGTCCACTTGCGTGTGACGTCACACGCTAGTTTATTGTATGCAGCGCCTAAGAAGTTTGTTCGGTAGGTTCATCAAAAGTTGCGTTTATTGATATGTTTTCATAATGAAAGATGTGACTAATTCTGTTATTAATCTTCTTCTTATCGTGTGGTTGATAAACAACCAGGTGTCAGAGTTTTAAGCCGCCCGTAGGCCTCTGACATAGCTTCACACACCGTTGAAAAATCTCTCAGGTGTGCTGGTTTCCTCACGATGTTTTCCTTCACCGTTAAAGCATCGAATGATGGTACATATGAATTTCAAATTTGAAAAACACATTGGTACCTGGCGGGGTTTGAACTGGCGACCTCTCGCATGGCAAGCAACGACCTTAACCACTAGGCCATCGACGCTTTTCATTATTAATAAGATGACAAAGAAATTTTAAATGATTTTCGCAATTTTGAAATGGACTTGCCCACAATGCCCACCCAAGCTTAAATGTCTTTTGTAGTCTCATTTCGCTAAAAATTTAAGTTTTGTTTTAACCCTTAATAAGACACGGGGAAAATAGTTCCCACCAGATTTTGAACCTTATGTAGTTGTAATACCGGCGAAAACCAATGAAAAAATTCTATATGCTGTATTTGATCAAGGGTTAATTAATAATATTGATTTACATACATAAATCTTACTAATTTTCATAAAAATGGCAAGCATAACAACCACAGTCAAATACCCTATTAGACCTTGCTTGGTTATAAAGTGGAAATAACTGTTACTTATATACTTCGGCAATTTTACCGTTGTCCCTCACTAGTGCAGTCAGTCTGACATGTGTCAAATCGGCCAACTTAGAGCGGCTCTGGTATAGAATGTTGGTACAACCGTTAAGTATTGCCATTGGAAAAAAAAACTTACCATTTTCTTATTTTTGGGAGGCATTTTTAAAAAACTGTCCATAATGGGTCCGTGTCCATAATAGGTGCATTTACGTTATTTTGTATATTTACTAGCTTTCTGTCCGCGACTCTGTCCGCGTAGTTTAACGGGTGATACGTTACATCTTTAAAGCGTAGTAGTTTTAAAAGTAGCCTATGTCCATTATCAGGCTCTGGACTATATCTGTACCAAATTTCATTCAAATCGGCTTAGTACTCTATGCGTGATTGCATAACAGACAGAGTTACTTTCTCATGTATAATATAAGTAAGGATACCACTGCTGTTTCTGATATCCGTACCACAAGTGCTCAAAAAACTAAGCACGGAATTAGATTAATACTACCTTTGAGGAAGATCTTACTTAGTGCATAGAGTGACTGTTATTCTCTGATATTTTCAGCAACCAATCAGGACTCCGTGATGGCGGTCCTACCCTTCTTCCACATATACGGCGCTTCTGCGATCATGTTCCACAAGATGTCAGTTGGCTGCAAGCTTGTAACGATGTCAAAGTTCAGTCCTGAGAATTATATCAAGTCCTTGAAGAAGTTTAAAATTGATATACTGTTCGTTGCACCACCTATGGGTAAGTATCGCCATTATTACTCTTAAATGATCCGATATGTACTCAACTGCGAGTTTCAGCAAACGTTGCTATGAGTTCTTTTTTTTTCCAACTGACTTGCGATGATGGCTTGGAGTAGCCTCGTCATCATCATCGGACTTGCGGAGTGGCGGATGGCCCTAAACCTTGCTACGAGTATGTTTTTCTGCTTACATATGGTAATTATTGGAAACATTAACTCCTATGGCAAACCATTAATTAAACAAGTAAACAAATTAGGAAACTGAATATGTCCGGGATACTTACCTTGATTTCTAAGTTATACCGATGAATCTTAGAACCAAAATAGGATAGGTATAATCTTATTTACTTGGTGTATACTAGTACGGATATACTCGAAGATTATTATTTTTAACCGACTTCAAAAAAGGATGAGGTTCTTTTACTTAACACACTTAATGTCAAACTACGCAATATTGCGTAGGCAATAGTGATACCTCAGGACCACTTATATATTCAGCATTTAGTTTTAACACATTTGTTAAAAACCCCCCTTGGCCAGCGTGGATGACTAAGGCCTTATCGCTCTAATTATGCGTAGGCCCGTGCCCCAGCAGTAGGGACGTATATTGGCTGATGATGATGATGACTTATAAACTAATTCACGATTATGTTTCTTTCATTTTCAGTATTATTGATGGGAGCTCATCCATTAGGCACTCCAGAAACCTACCAATCATTGAAATCCGTTGTGAACGGTGCGGCACCATTGGCGGAAACAGATGTTACGCGGTTTCTTCAAAAGATCAAGGTACTACCTACCTACTACTAATATTTAGTACTTTAAAGTTACCTCATTACCGTAAATCATAAACATTCTCAATTCATCATTCTCCTGCCCTTGTCCCACACTAAGCGGGGTCGGCGCAACATGTATATTCCTTCCACTCGGGCCTGTCATTCGTCATCTCTGCGTGCACTCCTTTCACTGCCATATCATCTCTCACGCAATCCATCCATGTCTTCTTCGGCCTTCCTCTACTATTACGTCCATTGATATTCATACTCATTGACGACATTCTCAATTGTTAATCCGAACTTCTTATTTCAGCACGACTTCGACTTCCGTCAAGCGTACGGCTTGACTGAGACGTCACCATTAGTTCTGATGCCTCCGGTGGGCACGAAGAACTTCTCCGTGGTTGGGTATCCGGTGTCCAGCACTGAAGCGAAGATAGTTGATGGAGATCTCAAGAACTTGGGACCGAATGAGGTGAGTTATTCTGGCTGGCTCGGTGGAACAGTGGTTAGTGACCCTGGCTGGCGGTTCCAAGAGTCGTGGGTTCGATTCCCACTCGGGACAAATATTTGTGTGATGAACATCGGTGTTTGTTCCGTGTCTGGGTGTGATTATATATTTAAGTATGTATTTAAAAATATCTGTGTATGTTTATCAGTGTCTGACGCCCATAGTACAAGCTCTGCTTAGTTTGGGGTCAGATGACCGTGTGTGGAAATGTCCCAGATATTCATTATTATTATTTATTATTCCTTCTACGCAAAGGTTTTTGCACCTACGTTCTTTTTTGATTAGTCGGAAATATAAAATATAGGGTAGGTATTTTTAAATTTTCGGGACATTTCCACCCACGGTCATCTGACCACAAACTAAGCAGAGCTTGTACTATGGGAGCCAGAGATTAATATTAATACATACTTAACTTACATATATTTATACAAACATAATCACACCCATTGATTGATTGATTGTAGTCACACAAATATTTGACCCGAGTAGAAATCGAACCCACGACTCTTGGAACTGCAAGCCATTAGCACCATTGAATAGCACCTTACATATTTTGTATGTATGATTTTAACGCCCGTCAGTTAATATTTATTGATTTCCGCCCTAAGAGGACACCTATTAAAATTTCATTCAATTATCATAGGGAACAATAGAAATATAAATAAGTAAATCCATACTATCTTTATCTTTACTAATATTATAAATCCGAAAGTAACTCTGTTACGCAATCACGCATGTACCGAACCGATTTAAACAAAAATTTGGTACTGATATGGTCCAGAGCCTGAGAAAGGACATAGGCTACTTGTTAACCGACTGCGCTATAACGAAGTAATATTTTACCCGTTAAACGTCTCTTGATGGAGTCCCGGGTGAAAAGCTATAATAAATATGACCATCATTTACAGACAGGAGAGCTGTTGTTACGAGGTCCTCAAGTAATGCGAGGGTATAGAGACAACCCCAAAGCCAATAGCGAAGTGTTCACGGCAGACGGCTGGTTCAGGACCGGAGACTTGGCTGTGGGTGATGATCAGGGTATGGTCACCATTACTGATCGGCTGAAGGAACTAATCAAGGTGAGACCATCAGGTTTTACTGTATGACTGGAAGAAAGAACCCGTAAAGGTTCGCTTTGTTGTAAGAGTAAGGTGTCCGACCGATTTCGGCCATGGCGGCCGATCTCAGTTAAGATCAGCTAAGTGCTCGCAGGACGTTTTATGCACAAGTATACCGACATGACCGATGAGAGATCGGGCGTAGGTCCACCGGCTTAAAGTGCTTTTGAAGGCACGGGCGTGTAACCGCCAGCTTCTTGACTCCAGGCTGAATAATTAACAACTACTCTTTGTACTTGCTTATTGGTAAGAATATACTCATAATAGCCGTAGTAGTAATATGCCGATATGACAAGTATCAGAGCCAAATCACTCAACTAGGCCATATTTATCAGTAGGTAATCCAACACTTCGTATAGTTATGTTTTCCATTTTATCCGCAGCACCTAATCATCGAGACAAAGAGTAAAGTCCTTCTTGCTCATTGAATGCTTATGCAAACCAAAAGTCTCAAACTCTACTGTTTTCTAATTCCAGGTGAAAGGATTCCAAGTCCCGCCGGCAGAATTGGAAGGCATCCTTCGCGATCACCCAGCTATCAGCGACGCGGCCGTCATTGGCGTCCCACACCCCACGAAAGGCGAAGCGCCAAAAGCCTTCGTTGTACTAAAAAGTGGACAAAAAGCAAACGCCAAAGAAATCAGCGATTACGTCAAAGAGAAAGTGGCGCCGTTCAAGAGGATAGAGGAAATAGTGTTCATAGATGCTGTGCCTAAGAGTGCGGCAGGGAAGATTTTAAGAAAAGACTTGAAGGCGAAGTACTCATAAGCAGAAAAAAAGAATTGCACACAGCCTTTGTAAAGGCACATCCCCATTAGGCGAGCACAAGGCAGCTGACAGTTTGCTTCCAATTTTCCTCCCTGTACATTGTTTATGGTGTATCCATACAACGCCTAATGTCGCAGTTTAACTGGCTCGTTGGTCTATTGGTAGCAAGTGCTGCGTTAGGACCGAGAGGTCCCCGGTTCAAATCCGGGTTCGGGCAATATTTGTGCGAGTTTTTCTGTTAAGAAATTTCTCAGCCCGGAGTTGAGATGTTGGCGATTTCACGCGCGTGCTTCGGAAAGCACGTTAAGCCGGTGGTCCTGCGCCCAATCTCTCATCGGTCATGTCGCATTTCCGTTTCAGCGAACTATGAGAATTAGGGAAGAGAGAGTGCACTTTGGCGTTAATTTGTGCACTATAATATGTCCTGCGCAGTTGGCTAATCTCCATTGAGATCGGCCGCCATGGCCGAAATCGTAGTTTACGACGATTCGCTTGACGATATCGCCTTTGCATATTTACATAGGCGATATCTCGTCTGTCACTTTTAAACTCATGGTAGCGCTACTGATACGCAGTGAATGAATCGCGCGGTTGAAAATGTTTAGTGAGGCAACCCGGAAGCAAACTTTTAGACACTTACTGTTCGCCCAATGAAGATGTGCTCTAATAGTTTCGATGACGGACTAACAACTGTTCAATGCATTTTATTCGTTATTATTATTTTTATTTCTTCTTCTATCTAAACAAAGACCGCCAATACGTTTAACTGTCATTAAAATAGATTGTTCTTATTTTCCTGTACCTATTTATGGTTTGGGAATTATTTTTTTTGTATTACGAACTCATTACCCATCCATCGTATTTTTAAGAATAAAATAAAAGTAACTAAGCTACTGTAACCAAATTGATACACAAATGTATTTTTGGACTGATTTTGATGTCGTGTATTTGGAAACGTTTTTATAATGAAATGAGCTTACTATGACGTAAAGTAAATATTTTTGTATTAATATTTTAACGGCCTAAAAGTATTGTCATAAGTATTCATAAAATTATTATGTGAAAAATAACTGCGGGAAGTTTAATAGTATTTTTTATCTAAAATAATGTTGTTTTTCCTAACTGACAAAAGATGATTGCTTGGAGTAGCCTTGTCATCATCACAGGATTTGCGGAGGAGCGGATGGCTCTCATCACTATGTTTAAATAATGTACATTCATTTTTACAGTAGGTACACATAATAAATTTTATTTTTTGAAAAAACATTACTTATACGTGAAAAAAACATCTTGACTTAAAAATAATTAAATTAAAAGGTAATTAAATGACTAAACAAACAAATATTACTTACGCTTAATAAATTTGGCGTATTATAAAACTTTTGAAGGGTAGAATAAGGAAACCTTGTTATTATAACTCTAGTCTTAAATATTTTCATTAAGTTTAAAAATATATAATGTTTGTTTAAAGAAATGTACTTGATTTGTTATAATTTTATGTATTGATTTTATGTTAAATGATAAATATTGCAATACCATCGAATTAAAAAGTTTTATTGGAAAAAAGTTTTATTTTTTATTTACTAGTGATCCGCCCTCGCTACGCTTTGGGTATATACATAGAAACCTTTCTCTTGAATCTTTCTATCTATTATAAAAGAACCAACAAAATTCGTTAGGTACGTAGTTTTAAAGATTTAAGCATAGGTACGTACTCGTACCTACACATACATACAGACGAACGTGGGCAGCGACTTTGCATAATACCTACTATGTAGAGATGTTGACTTTTTATAAGCCAAACGTATCTCAAGTAAGTTAGTTACCAATCAAAGGACAGTAGTTATATATCACACGCTTCGTTTGAAGGTTAAAATAAAGGTAAAATAAATTTGACGCGTCGTAAAGTGTCGATGACCGAGTGGTTAGCCCATATATAATGTCCCCACTGCTGCTCCCCCTAAACTAGGGCGATAAGGTCTTTGTCAACCACCCTGGCCAAGTGGTCGACCACTGAAATGAAATGAAATGAAATAATTTAATGAAATGAAATGAAATGAAATGAAATGAAATAATTTATTCTGCAAGTAGATTTCATGAAATTCTTTCGCATGTCAAATCACAGGTTAATTGATTACAAATAAATAATAATATGTACAAGTTACATAATTCTTGGATGTCCAAGCGAGCAGCTCATCATGTCCATGGATTCTTATCATTCAAATAGTCTTCTACTTTATAGTACCCCTTTTTCAAAAGACAAGATTTAATATAGACTTTAAATTTATACAACGGCAATTCAATAATATTTTGCGGAATCTTATTAAACAATATTATACTTAAACCTATGAATGATTTTCCAACTTTTTGAAGCCTGAGTCTTGGAACGGAAAGCTTATATTTATTTCTGGTGTTAAAATTGTGAGAATCCGACTTTTTATTTAATAAGTGCATGTTTTTATGAACATATACGATACAATCTAAAATGTACTGAGAAGCTACGGTTAAAATATCTATATCTTTAAAAATATCTCTAAGGGAGTCGCGCGGTCTTATGCCATATATGGATCTGATGGACCTTTTTTTGTAGTACAAAAATGGTTTGAATGTCTGTAGCAGATCCCCACAGCAGAATACCGTATGACATAACACTATGTAAATAGCTGAAATAAACTAATCTTGCCGTTTCAATGTCAGTCAACTTCCTGATGTTTCTGACTGCATACGCAGCTGAACTAAGTCTATCTGCCAGAACAGAGATATGAGGTCCCCAATGTAACTTAGCATCTATAGTGTTCCTAAAAATTTTGTAGATTCAGTCAATTCTACAATTTCCTTATTTACAATAATGTTAGTATCAACTTGTCTTACATTAGGCATTGTAAATCTTATACATTTCGTTTTTTTTGCATTTAACAATAAATTATTTGTATTAAACCAGCGTAGAACTTGCGAGAGGGCACTATTTACCTCGTCGTAGTTATTTTTACCTCTGTCAACCTTAAAAATCAAAGATGTATCATCAGCAAACAGTACCGTCTCACATAGATCCGCAGTTAAGTAGGGAAGATCATTTATATAAATCAAGAACAGTAAAGGTCCCAGAATTGAGCCCTGAGGCACTCCCATGAGAATAGGAGCGCCACAAGAATCAACTCCATTGACATTAACTGTTTGCACCCTATCTTTAAGATATGATTTCAACAAATTATTCGCCTCATCTGAGATTCCATAATGATTCAATTTCATTAGCAATATCTCATGATTTACACAATCAAAGGCTTTTGACAGGTCACAGAAGATGCCTATTGCATCTTGCTTATTCTCCCATGCGTCAAAGATATGCTTGACAAGTGCCACTCCCGCATCAGTGGTGGATCTTCCTTTGGTGAAGCCAAATTGCTTTTTATGTAATAGCTTATTTTCATTGAAATGAGACATTAATTGAGTGTATATAATTTTTTCGAAAATTTTACTAAGTGCGGGTAGTATAGAAACAGGGCGAAAATTGGATGGATCACTTTTATTACCTGCCTTGAATAAAGGAATTACTTTACTAAATTTCATCAAATTTGGGAAATGACCTACCTCTATACACATGTTAAATACGATAGCTAAATGCGGGGCTATTGTGGTTATAATTGTTTTTAATAGTTCCACAGAAATACCCCATAAATCTTCAGTCTTTTTAAAATTTAATTCTTTAAAGGCTCTCAAAATTATTTTGTGATTTACTTGGGTAAATTTAAAAGATACTAAACATTTTTCTACAGTTGCTATAAGGAGGGATTGAGCTTGGTGTGAGCATGAGTTTAGTTTGCTTGTAGTAATTATAGGAATATTAGAGAAATATGTTTCAAAAGCATTTGCAACTTCCTTATCAGAATCAATATGCTTATCATCAACTATGAGAGAGAACTTGTTGTCATGTGTTTTATTTTTACAAGTCTCTTTGTTAATAATTTTCCATGTAGTTTTTATTTTATTATTTGAATTACTAATTTTTTCTTTAAAATAATTAGACTTCGCAATTGCACACACTTTCTTAAATAGTTTTGAGTAATTTCTAACATAATTTATAACATTAATATCATTTGATTGTGATTTAATGTCATATAATTCATATAATCTATTTCTACTTTTGTAAATGCCTTTAGTTGCCCAATCACTAAATTTGGACTTGGGATCTTTAGCTTTTATTGTTTTTTTAGTAAAAATCCCATTAAATTCATTAAAAATTATGTCAAACATGTTTTTATATGATACATCAATGTTTTGGTTAAGATTATATTGAAAATGGGAAAATTTATAATCAATGTTTTTCTTAAAGTTTTCTATGCGCCTACACTCGACTATGTGTCTACACTCGACTACACAACCTTAGAACTGCTTCGTAGATATGCAGATAATCTTAAACAATCTACATTCTTCTTCTTCTTATCGTTGATGAACAACCTGGTGTCAGAGTTTTTAAACCGCCCGTACGCCTCTGATATGGCTCTACACACCGTTGAAAAATTTCTCAGGTGTGCTGGTTTCCTCACGATGTGAGAACAACCTACATTAAAGCGGGCCGACTTTGCCATAAGGAAAATTGCAATTTAAGTATTTGGGTCAACAATCATATTAAATTACTAAATGCTAAACTTAAAACCGTCAGTTTTATTTAACATGAACATTACAAGATAAAAAAAGTACTAGTCACTCTGAACTAACCTGTCAAAATAAACTGGCGGTATAAATTAGTAAGCACCGATAAGTAAATCAGTACCGATTACCTAGTCTTACTACTAGAGTTCAAAGTATTAAGTAAGTACATACTTTACCGACACTATACTAAGTAAGAATACTAATTAATCTACCTTGATGTTTGGATTCAGTTGTGTTCTACCAAGATAAGAGACATGACGTCTTTGCGTTCAAACATTATTAAAAATTTGAAAATAGTATCGAGCTTCAATTGTAGAAAGAACCATGTTTGGACGAAAGGGAATGTGGTTGTGTCTCCTTTCAAAGATGTGGAAATACCGGATTTGACGTTTTCCGATTACATGTGGCGCGTTCTGGATAAATGGCCTACTAAAACAGCTGTGGTAAGTAGCTAGTAAATAGAAACGTGAGAATATTCCGTCTATGGTCCGTAGTCAATCCGTTTTGTTCACCTAGGTAGACCACGAGAGTTTATTTCTTCCCGTCGTTCACAAGAAGGTCTAATTGTTTTCATTGTAATACTACAACTTACTAAACTTATTACTGCTGTCATATTACGACAGAAGCTTACTAAATTTAAAATGTAAAAACAATTGAATATCAAGCAAACAAAATAATATCGGTAAAAGAAATTATGGTAATTAAGTATTGGGAAAACAAAATAAAGGTCACAAAAACTAGACAGAATTCGATTATAAACTAAACAAAACCCTTTAAAATAAAGAATAAGATTTTCTGTGAATGTTTTACTGGCTTTTGATAAGATAAAACTATGAACCGGTTAAAAAAAATCAGCCTATAATTATTTGATAACTGCAATAGGACTTCGTTGATAAGGTTTAAACAAGAAATGTTGCTGAAATAACTAGGTACTTTGATATGATGTTATTAATATCGTAAACATTATTATATAGAAAAATGCCGATTACGACTATTATTTGTCAAATATGCAACTTAATAAAATTGAAGTGTCTGTTTGTAATATTAAAATAACGACTTTTCTCTCGTTACTGGTATCCGATATTTCATACCCATTTGGTAAATGGGTTTGAAATATCGGGTACTTACCAGTAACATAAACCCAAAAAAATATTTTTGTCCGCCCGTCTATTTGTTCTTGCTAATCTTTACAAAGATTGGACCAATTTTGACCGGATCTTTACTAATAAATAGCAAACGTAAATTTAAACAAATTTTTGCTCCCCTACCATTTCCATGCGGACAAAGTCGTGGGCGGCCGCTAGTTTGTAATATATAATTACAATATACAAACTGCATATTCTTCTTGATTATAAGGGTTCAATTTATTTATGATTCCGCTCACTTGTACCTTATCGTTAGACGATTTATTGGCTCTGTGATAACAGGCTTGGTCTGGAGAGAGTAAATTATTTAGTTTATTATACCTAGATAATTACCCAGCTCGCTAGGTTCACAGAGTTACAATATACAAGTAAGTTAGATATCTGAGCGGGCAACGAGCAAAATATGTTTAATCAGCAATAAGTGTTTTAGTAAGTAGTATTTGTTGTTATAGCGGCAACGGTAACACACAGGACAGGCGGACAGACGAACAGACGGACGTACGGACAGACGGACGGACAGACAGACGGACAGACGGACAGCCGGACAGACGGACAGACGGACAGACGGACAGACGGACAGACGGACAGACGGACAGACGGACAGACGGACAGACGGACAGACGGACAGACGGACAGACGGACAGACGGACAGACGGACAGACGGACAGACGGACAGACAGACAGACAGACAGACAGACGGACAGACGGACAGACGGACAGACGGACAGACGGACAGACGGACAGACGGACAGACGGACAGACGGACAGACGGACAGGCGGACAGGCGGACAGGCGGACAGACGGACAGGCGGACAGGCGGACAGGCGGACAGACGGACAGGCGGACAGGCGGACAGACGGACAGACGGACAGGCGGACAGGCGGACAGACGGACAGACGGACGGCGGAGGCTTAGTGATTGGGCTGCTAGGTACAGAACCTTAAAAAGGTACATTGATCTTTTTAATCGACTTCAAAAAAGGAGGAGGTTCTCAATTCGTTGGAATCTCTTTTTTATGTTAAGTAACAGTAATGTTTTCTAAATTCCAGGTGTGCGGCATAACTGGCAGAGATTACACATTTGAGCAGATGTACAAACTGTCTCAGAACCTTGCAGCCAACCTGAGAAAGAAGTTCGGTTTACGGGACGGAGATGTTATTGCTATCATGTCTCCGAACTCCCCTGAGTACCCGATTGCTACCTATGGCGTCATGGCTGCCGGTGGAATACTCACAACCATGAATCCTGTTAGCACTGCATGTAAATACCTTTTTTTCACAGAGATTTTAGTGTCCTATGGACTTTGAAGTAGAAGCACTAATAGACAATGCTTAGACTCTTGCTCAAATTAATGAGGGTTTTCGCGAATGAGAAATTCACTAGATGGCAATACGTAGGCGTGAGGTCCAACTGCATCATGATTGGTGAATATTGACATGTCTGTCAATGTCACGTCAAAAATAAACCCTCATTGGCTATGGCTGGCGATCTTAATGAATGTAGCCAATTGTGCAGGACTTTATATAATAGGGCACAAGTGTTTTCGCAAACAAGATAGCACTTTTTGTTTTTGCACTATTATAGTTTGGTGTGTCAGAAGGTGTTCAGTAGCGGTATGATGAGTTAGCTATCGAATACTTACGTACGTTAAAAACCTATCGAACTGTTTTTTCATTTTTTAGTTCTTAGTGTAACCGCTAGGGGCGCTGTACAAGTTTTTCATAGACATATTTAAATAGACGATATAGAGTCTGTCACTTTCAAACTCATGATAGCGCTACAGGACATTATAGGGAGATTAGTGTGAACGCAAACACAAGTGCACTCTCTGTTCCCTTACTATAATAGTTCAGTGAGACGGCAACCCCACATGACTGATGACAGATCAGGCGCAGAATTACTGCTGGCATAACGTACCTACTTTCTGAGACACGTCCATACATTCTGCAGCGTTTTGACTCTTGGCTGAGTAATTTCTTGTTTCTTATGCAGAGGTTACCACTAATTTACCAAAAAGAAGGTCTTTAAGTTATATCATACTGTATCTAAAGCACACCTTGTACTCGGTACTATAAGAAACTAATTTGAGTTCATTATAGTACACAGACAAACTAGACAAACAAGTCAATACAATTCTATTGATAGACTATTATTCACTTTTTCAAATGTGTAATAACGAAGATAAGTCTGGAGCTGTAACAATGATCCCTCAAAAACAAGGTGCTAAATGCATTACGTGTGTACAAAATTGACTTGTAACTTCTAACGTATAAATAATGTTCAACGGCCTAGTCACACAAAATTAACTATTATAAAAAAGAAATCCCAGTAAGGTCCCTGCCCCAGCGATGGGGACGTATTTGAGCCGATGATGAATATTTTTAACCATAAAAACTTGCCTAAATACCTCCTAAATCGCTGAGTATGATTTGCATAATACAAAATGATAATTCCATTTATGCCTACTGATAATATAAACGAATTATCTTGTTTTGTTGTAAAGCTATTAAACTAGCTAGCGATATGAAGAGTTCATACTAGTACGTCAATTATTTTGATTAGGTTAATTCAGCAGTAAATATTTAAATTTAAAGGTCTAGGAGGAAGGAGTATAGACTTGAGTATTTCATGTATTCGATGTAATTTAACGTTCTTACGAATGATACAATACAGGCAAAACCTTAGGTGACCTAAGTATAATCAATAAAATACAATCAAAAACTTTGATCGAGTGGTTATGGTTGGTCGTTGCTTGTCGAGAGGTCGCCAGTTCAGGGTAGTCCCGTGACGTGTATGGTCTATATGAATATGATTCTTTTTTAATTTCAGATGAGGTGCTAAGGCAACTAAACATGTCAGCAGCAAAAGTAGTTATAGCTCATCCGATGGTTATTCCTGTAATAAAAGAGGCTTTGAATATGGCAGAAAAAGATATTCCCGTAATCGCAATTGATGTTGAACAACCATTGCCAGAGGGTACAATATCATTCAAAGACATGTCCGAAGATAAATATGCAGACTGGAGTGTCTTGAGAGATGTGAATCGGAAACTAACAGATGTTGCATTTATGCCTTACTCTAGTGGTACAACAGGTCTGCCTAAAGGAGTAGAATTGACGAGCAGGGCTGTGCTTTTTAACTTTGAACAACAAAATAACGAATTAAGGCAGTACAACTTCACTACAGGTTTGTATTAAAGTGAGAGCCACCCACTCCCCCGCAAGTCCGGTGATGATGACGAGGCTACTCCAAGCCATCATCGTATGTCAGTTAGGGAAAAAAAAGTTTGTTTTGTATGAATTTTGATGCAAGTACTTTGATACTTTAAAATAAATGATCATAATGAATGTAATAGAGACACATCGTCCAATTGAACTACACAAACGAAAAGTTAGTGATGCGAGATAGTCTGCAGTAGATTTTATGGTTCTTTAGTCAAATGAAATCAAATTCAACCCTTATTGATTCGTCGTGTTTGCCAGTCTATGCGTCGGTATATCACAGATTTTTTTTAAAATCATATATGATTTTCATTGCTGTAGCCATTATATGTCATTTCTATTCACATAGGTTTTTTTATTCGAATAGGATCCATTTGGTAATGTTTGATACGTATCCATTAAATATTTGCTGTGTGGTTTAATAGAATGTGTGGCTAATATAGCATGCACGATTATTAATTTTATTTCATCTAAAGATGTAATATTATTTGTGAACTGTTTTTTTTTCAGACTCAAACCAGGACAGTGTTTTAAGCATTTTACCGATGTTTCACATATACGGACTGACTTTAATAATGCTTCACAAGTTAGCGGCTGGATTAAAACTTGTTACTTTGCCGAAATTCGAAACGGATACGTTTTTGGATACAATCGTTAAATACAAAACCAATTTAATATACTTGGCTCCACCTATAGGTACAGTATTTTTTTGAATTATATTATAGACACTCCATTAAAATACTTATTGCCCGATGTTTCGACTGCCATAGCGGTTGTGAATTTCTAAATCCACCCCCGAACCAGCACTAATGTCATTGGTACAGCTACACAGATTTGTCCAACACGAAACACTCACTATGTATTTGCTACTCCTAATATCGCGTGTAGACCCATAAAGACTAATATTTAATGTAATGGAACGCGAAACTCTAAATCTTACTCCATTAAAATTCAATGAATAAAATTAATTTTAATGAATAAAATTAAATTGTTATCGCCCTTATTACCTACTTGCCTCAAGAGTAATGGATTCGATTCCTACCCGGGACAAGAATAATGTGATTAGTAAAAAGCAATATATGTATATAAACATACTAATACAAATACACACCCAGACACGGATTTCCGTGTGGGTGTGGTATTTGTTTGCTTAAGTTCATTTATGCATACGATTAGAACAATGTATGTGATGATAATAACTAGTATTATAACATAAGCAAAATGATTGGCTGTTCAATGTTGTGTCTGTTCATCGACCTCAAAAGGACAATATTTTAATCTTTTTATTTGTTTTACGAATTTCCTGTTGCTTTTTTAATTTCAATTAACAATTGAAATTTACCGATGAAAGGTACAAAAATTTAAACCAAGATAAAAAAATAAAAATATATTCGTAAAACTGTGCACATAAAACAGGCAATTAACACATATCAGTAAAATGAAGTCGGTTAAAATGCCTTTAATTAGCCTAAATTTTGAAGACATTTTTTATTCTGATAGTTTTTTTGAGTATCTGTATATTTTTTGACCTTGGAAACATTCGTGGAAATGAACCAATAATGGCAACCAAAAATGTTTGACAGAACAGTTTGTATGGGAACATGAAAATTCTTGTTTTTACTATCATTCGCGCAATGTTTCCATATTTTCTCACCGTTCCCTTGACTACGACAAACATTTATATACCAAAATTGGCTAAGCCCAGCCGTTCCCTAGTTTTAGCGAGACTAACGAACAGCATTTTTACATTATTATGAGCTGCTAGAGTTATACATTATTATAATATTACACAAAATCACATACATTAATCTAATCCCGTGGTAAGTAGCTTTAGCACTTGTGTGACAGATATCAGAATCAACAGTGGAAACACAAATACTTAAATATACACCCAGACACCAAACAAACACCGATGTTCGTCACACAAATATTTGTCCCGAGTGGGAATCGAACCCACGACTCTTGGAACTGTAGGTAATGAACCTGGGTCACTAACCACTGTTCCACCGAGCCAATCATAGAACTAGCTTATACATAACTAGCTGTGCCAGCGACTTCGTTCGCGTTTTCCCCGTTTTTTACACAATTTCCATTGTATCTTTGCTCCTATTGGTCGCAGCGTGATGTTATATAGCCTCAAGCCTTCCTCGATAAATGGTCTATACAACGCAAAAAGATTTTTTCAAATCGAACCAGTAGTTCCTGAGATTAGCGCGTTCAAACAAACAAACAAACAAACAAACAATCAAACAAACAAACAAACTCTTCAGCTTTATAATATTAGTATAGATTGAGCGTTACTAACACACAGTACATTTAATGTCCAGTGATGTTCCTGGGTTCAAGTCCCCTCGTCACTCAGAAACACTTCGAGCATGTGGACACTATCACGTCTGGGGCGGCTCCGTTACCAACGGTTGATGTCGAGAAGATGTTCACAAAGGCAAAAGTAAGTAGGTAAAGTTACGACTCATTTATGTCTAGGTGAATTGTATAAAAAAGCGTCGATGGCCGAGTGGTTAAGGGCGTTGCTTGCCATGCAAGAGGTCGCCAGTTCAAACCCCGCCAGGTACCAATGTGTTTTTCAAATTTGAAATTCATATGTACCATTATTCGACGCTTTAACGGTGAAGGAAAATATCGTGAGGAATCCAGCACACCTAAGAAATTTTTCAACGGTGTGTGAAGCCATGTCAGAGGCCTACGGGCAGTTTAAACTCTGACACCAGGCTGTTCATCAACCACACGATAAGAAGAAGATTGCATAATATGAAGAACTAGTGACCCGCCCTTGCTTCGCTTCGGGAAATCCTTTCTTAGCGGATGCCTCTGTCATAACATCTACCTACATGCCAAATTTCAGCTACATAATTCGTCCAGTGCGTTGGGCTGTGCGTTGATAGATCACTATGTCCGTCAGTCACTTTTGAGTTATGTATATTTAGGTTATATAGCAATTCCGCTCTTCTTCCAAGTCGGATGATAACGATGTTTTTTATTTTTTATATATAGTGGGAAACACAGTTTCTAATGCACATCATTTGAGCAAGCTCAAAACCCCCCATACAACTTTGAATTTATTCGGCATGTATATGAAATATTGCGTTTATGAAAATGGTTTCTGACAACTTTTTCAATTTATACAGAATATGATGAATTCATCATCTTCATCATCATCATCTGCATATTGTATATCCCCACTCCTGGGGCATGGGCCTACCCTGAAATAGGGCAATAAGGCCGTAAGGTGTAATGGAACGCGAAAGTCTAAAATCCTAAATAAGGCCGTAGTCAGATTTTGAAATGGATACGCGCACCAAACAGATTGTTTCCAATCAAATGGCAAATGTTTTCTTTATACAATCAAAACATTCAAACAACTTCACGAAAAGTTGTAATTTCCATAACTCCCGATGGTTAACGTGAAATCACGTTCAAAATAAAACATTATCTTCTCCCTACTGTTACTAATTCGATTTCGAATTCTTTGTACATTTACCTGAGTGCATTCTTATGTTAATTAATTGAATCCAGTTAAATATCAAATGTTGCGGTGTGGACTTTTTCTTGCCATCGCCATGCCATCAAAATGCAATCTTACTGAAAATAACGTTGAGTAATGACCAAATAATCTATTTCATTTAATATAAACCAACTTGTCTATATTTCAGCGCGAGTTCCAATTCTCCCAAGGCTACGGTTTGACTGAAGCCAGTCCCCTGGTATCTCTAAATCTGCCCGGGACAAAGAACTACGAGTCTGTGGGACTACCGATATCTAATATGAAGATGCGTGTGGTGGACGGAAATATGAACAATCTTGGACCCGGTGAAGTGAGTACCGCTGAATTGGAAGTTTTTTTTATTTAGTCAGGGTGTGAGGAAAAACAGTCTACTACATAATACGTCCATGACAATGATGGCATGTAACCCCGAGTCATAATCACCGATCACCCCCATCCTCTCCCCCATGCGGGGGAGAGGATGGCTTTCACGTCTTATTATGTTTAGGGTAAATAGTTAACAGTTAGGGGATGGGTTATATCTAAAATAGATATGAATAAAACGAAAAATTTTCAAACCATTTTATTGAAATAAATCATATTCATACATGTTACGAGTTATCCTCACAATTTGTTGAACTAATGCTTCATACTATGAAGAATATTGCTGATACCTACTCAGCATAATGATGATATCATTATAAAACCTTTGAACCTTCACTTATTGGTAATTTACGTAATTAGCTATATTTACTGCCATGTGGTACTCTGATCTCATCTCTTTTGACATAAACACGACGTCTACTCACAATAAAATTGATCTATGATCTTCCAAAAGTTCGACAAACTGCTAAATATGATACATACATAATAAACTCTTGTTCGTTCCAAATTGGTATTGCAAATACGGCGACAATACAACGCGTCATTTCGGTGACGAGCAAATTGTATTGGTGTAGGTAGATGATGTCATAGAATAAGTATTTAAGTGTTTACTCATACTTCACTTGCAACCATAGATGGGCGAGCTGATCATACATGGGCCGAACATCATGAAAGGCTACAGGAATAACCCAAAGGCAAATAGTGAGATATTTTTGGAGGATGGCTGGCTCAGAACCGGAGATGTCGGCTACATTAAAGAGGATGGATTGATCTACATTACTGATAGGCTTAAAGAGCTCATAAAGGTTGGTATTTTGAAATTCATCGTAGAGTCCGGTCTCGTCAATGTTTGCAGTAAACGTAGTTCTAGTCTCATCACAGATAGAAGATTATTAAGTTTTGGTTTTGGTTTAAGGGAACACTTGTACAATGCATGGTTGATTGTATAAAAAGATTGATATTATTTATTATTACTAGAGTAAAGTTGATTTGGTTTTGGCTATTTTATTCTTTTGTATACCTATCTTAGACTAATATTTGACCTAGGATTAAGACAGTCAGAACAATGTTACCCAGATGAAATAATAGATAATTCATCATTTTTTAAGGTGAACGCTTATCAAGTGCCACCAGCAGAACTCGAAAACACATTGAAAGAACATCCAGAAATACAAGACGCCGCTGTTATTGGAATACCCGATCCAAAATCAGGGGAGAGACCATTAGCTTTTGTAGTACCTAGTGATAAAACGAAAGTAACTAGTGAAGATGTCATTAAGTTTGTAGAGAAGAGAGTAGCACCTTACAAGAGAATACAAAAGGTGATCTTCTTAGACAGTATACCAAAGAGTCCGGCGGGAAAAATATTGAAGAAAACGTTAAAAGAAGAATATTTATCTTCAGATCTGTGAGAATGAACTCTACAAACCCATTTCGGTTTGTTTCTTTTTGATAATGATAATTATATTGCCTGCGGATCAGATACCTGACCTGAAGGTTCTGGATAAACTTGTATTTGTATTATAATATGTGTATATCCCGGATATTTTTAAAGGGTCATCGACTTTTGACAGAGTAAAAGACTGACCGACGGGCAGACATACGTGCAAAATTATCCTATGTACCATTTTTTTTTATTTTCGCCCGATATCCTATTTTATTATTATTGTACGACATCAGATTAAATTATTTCATCAAAGTAAGTTTGTTTTGTGTATATTCCCCTAATTATATGAAAATTTAATTAGATAAAAAATCAATCAAATTGCATCTGGACTGGTCGCAAATAAATCATACTAAGTTTACTTACTTGTTTTGTGAACGCCTAAAAAGCTCGATTTAATCAGTTTTCGCTCAGAACTGATAGTAATTTAATAAATGCTATGTTTGTTTTTAAGATTTTTCAGTTAATAGCAAACCTTATTTTAAAGATATTCTTTACTTTCATATAACATATCGCCAAGTAAATGTACTGTAATGTACTGTATGGTTATCCATTTTTTAATAAGTATGATTTAACTATTATGTGGTTGAAGTCTAACAACAGTGGTATAAACAAATAAAATGAAATATATAATAACAAACACAGATATAGAACAAACACCGTCATAGTCTAAGAAATGAAAAACAAAATAATTTACCTTTTAGAACTGTATCAGAAATCACTAAAACGGATATACTAATTCTAGATGATAGCAAAAAAAGTCTAAAAAGAATTCCTACACGTGTTGTCAAAAGAAAATATTGTTATGAACATTATGAAGGTTTTCATGAATAACAAGCGGATTTGAAATATATATTTAGTTTATTGCAATCACAAATATAGTTACAAGTTAGGCGCCGCAGAGAGAAGGAATATAAAAATTAAGATGGCAGACCTTGACAGTTGGCGCCACGTAGTGGCAGCTAAAGGAACTAATAAGGGTTGCGTTCAATTATTGACATCCACCCCTGAACGCAATCCCATTTTATTTATACAAAACAAAAGTTTTTCTAAAGTTGTACCCTTAGTTAAAATATCGGCTACCATTTCACTACCTTTACAAAAATTAAATTTTACTTTACATTTATTAACTTGGTCTCTGAGGAAATGATACCTAATATCAATATGTTTAGTTTTCGGCAAATAACAATCATTATTGGCGAGTCTAATTGCACTTTGATTATCACAATTAATAATGATCGGGCTGGCCTGATGCTGTCCAAGCTCCGCATGAAGTTGCTGCAGCCAGAGAGCTTCCTGGGTAGCAGATGACATGGACATGTACTCTGCCTCAGCCGTTGAGAGTGCCACAGTTGCCTGCTTGCGTGAACACCAGGAGATAGCACCATTCTGCAACATGAAAACATTACCCGTGCACGACTTACGGTCATGCATGTCACTTGCCCAGTCAGCATCGCAGTATGCTGAGATTGTTCCATCACCATCCTCGGTATATACTAGCATTAAATCTTTGGTACCCTGTAAGTATCTTAACAGTCTTTTGACAGCAATCCAGTGTTCAGTCTTAGGTTCTTTATTATATCTACTTAACATATTGACTGTATATGATATGTCTGGTCTTGTACATTGTGCCACATATAATAGTGATCCTATTGCCTGTTGATATGGATTGTCACATATACTGTCATCTTTGGAGAACTTCAATCCTACTTCTACAGGAGTTTTAGCAGGTTTACAGTCAGTCATTCCAAATTTAGCTAATATTTCTTCAATATATTTCTTCTGATTCAACATAACTGCATTTCCTTTTCTTATTATGTGCAACCCAACACAATGATTGGCACTCCCAAGATCTTTCATATCGAAGTTAATTTTTAATTGTTCTTTAATCTTATTTTTCACAGACAATTGGGATGTAAATAGAATTAGGTCATCAACCCATACGGCAATAAATGTGTTTTTGTCTATATTATAATAAACACATGGGTCTGTTTTACATTGTAACATTCCTATTTCAAGCAAGACTTTATTGAGTTTTATGTTCCAAAGTCTACTTGCTTGTTTAAGTCCATAAATGGATTTGTGTAAATAACATACTTGGGAACCTTCCTTATATAATTCTGGTTGATCCATATATATCTCTTTATCTATTTCCCCTTGCAAGAATGCCGACACAGCATCCATCTGATCAATGTCGAAATTAAATCTAGCAGCCAGAGCAAATAAGTAACGCAGAGTAGTGTACCTTGCTACAGGTGAATAAATTTCTTCGTAGTCTGTTCCCTTACGCTGGATGTAGCCTTTTACAACAAGTCTCGCCTTGTATCGAACAATGTTGCCATCATGATCCGACTTGGTTTTAAATACCCACCTTGAAGGCAAAGCTCTTTTGCTGGGATTCCTCCCAGTAAACCTGGACCTTGACTGATCTTCCGATCAGTCAAGGTCCATGTCTTGTTTTTTATCAGTGAGCTATATTCCTCATCCATGGCCTTTCTCCACTGAGCAGCATGTGGTGACGACAGCGCTTCCTCTACAGACTGTGGGTCTGACAAGTCAGTAAACATACAGTACATATTACTTTCACTTACTTGCTTTCCTGCTTTGATACGATTTCTCAGATTCATACGTCCAGTTTGCTGTGGAGATATATTCTTTGGCGGCTGATAGCTTTCATCAAGGTCACCAACATCAGTCTCATATTCACTTGAGTTGTCTTCATCAGTCTCCTCAATGCCGGAGTAAGTATCTGACTTACTATGAGGTGGTGAAGACACAGCTGACTCTTCGGAGTGATTTTCCAATGGTGGATTGATGTTGGTAGCTCGTAGTGTGTTATTCTTCACAACAGTGGATACATCTGGTGACATCACTGCTAGCTGGAGTCAGAGTCACACCATCTGCACAGTCTGGTAATTTGTTTACAGCGGAGACATGCAAATGAGCCATCCTGAGATGCCAAAAATCAATACTGTTGATATTTTCACCATCTGAAGTCAAGTGAGCTTTCTCACAGTTGCTTTTGGTTTCTAGCACATATAACTTATTTCTTAATATAGCAGAACACACATATTTTCCGCTTGTATCATGTATGTCACAGCCTGTGTCATTAAATGTTACTTTATGACCACACTTAACAATTGTACTCACAGAGAGCAGATTAGTTGCTAATCCAGGAACATATAGGACATTTTTTACCTGTATCTTGTTGCCCTGTGACAGATGAATATCAATGCAACCAAGTCCTTTCACCGGCAGTGGTTCTCTGTTGGCCACTGTGATGCTATTTACTGGTGGCGCTGTGACATTGTACATCCAATCCTTTCTGCTGGTCATATGCATGGATGCACCGGAGTCAATATACCATTTGTCTCTCTCTTCTCCCACTGTAGCTGAAAAAGCTGCAACAAAACTTGAACTCTCTTCATTTTTGTGCTCCTTTTTGTATGTTTTCTCAGCGCTCTTACAAAACTTGGCATAGTGCCCATATCTGTTACATTTGAAACACCGAGGGCCCTTATATTTTGATGGCTTATGATTATATCCGTTCTTCTTTGAGTTTGTAAAGAAAGCAGCGCTATTATCTGTTGTCTTTATTTCTTGTAGAAGTTTTGTTTTCACAAGATCCGCACTAATTTCAATACCTGAACTCTCCAGCCCCATAATCATGGGAGCATAGACATCGGGAAGGCCGGCCAGCATAAGAGTTCCAAGCCATTCATCGTTTACTTCAAAGCCAATATTTCTGAGTTTATGAGCTGTAGTCATGATCTTGCTTATAAAGTCTTCAACACCATTGCATGACTCTAGGGATGTGTTGACTAAATCTTTTAGAAGACCAACTTTTCTGGACAGTCCTCGGTCATCAAAGGCTTTAAGTAGATTTTCCCATACTTGTTTGGCTGTTGCACAGTTCTGTACATGTACATATATCTGTGGATCCAGAAGCAATATCAACTTAGCTTTGGCCTTGACGTCTTTGGTAGGATTTACACTTTTCTCGGGACCCGGCTCAACACATTGCCACAAGTCCTCGTGTTCTAAATATGTTTTTGCTGCAAACTTCCATGTAGCAAAGTTTTCGCGTCCAGTGAGTTTTTCTAAATTGAACATTTGACCATGAGAGCTCATCTTGAAAGCCACCCGAAGAAATTTCACGCGCTTCACGTTTTTTTAACCTCAACTTGAACTCGGTAATTGTCTTGCCGGTAAACTTGCGGAATATCTGTATTTCTTATCCTTGTTATTTATTACGGAACTACGCTCTGCTACCATGAAGGTTTTCATGAATAACAAGTGGATTTGAAATATATATTTAGTTTATTGCAATCACAAATATAGTTACAAGTTAGGCGCCGCAGAGAGAAGGAATATAAAAATTAAGATGGCAGACCTTGACAGTTGGCGCCACGTAGTGGCAGCTAAAGGAACTAATAAGGGTTGCGTTCAATTATTGACACATTAGCATTGACGTCATTGGAACAGGATTGTTGCTATCTATAATATGAAGACTTATCAAACAGATGATATTGGTAGGTATAAATATAAAATCTAAAACGGGTGACCGTATCGTTTATAAAATTAGCATAAAGTTTAAGGGCCCGTGGACCCATAATATATATCTGCTTTATGAGCAATATTTTATATCAAGAAATAAATTAAGTTTAATTTGAATTGATTCCTTTCTTGTTGAAAAATAAAAAAAATAAAACATAAAAAGGAATAAAATCTTAGTTATTTTCCTTGCTTTATCTTTATTTTGATGGCACGGGCTGCTGTAAAAGATGAATTTCAAGATCGAGAGGTTCTGATCACTGGGTACGTGAGACTTTCTGCAAATAAATTAATAACTAGTGAAGAAGATAGCTGATCTACTGCTGTGCTTCGGGAATCACGTTAATTAAGCCGTGGGTCTTGCGCCTGAGTTGAACTTCTGATTTATAGCTAGCTCTTGAACTATCTTGAGACCGGCGCCACAGTCATGACTTTATTGGTTTCATAAAAATTATACAAGCAATTTATTAAGTGTCTAAGAAAAATAAGGCCGGCTGACATTCCACGTATATATATTAAATGCATTGAAGAAAAAAAGAGTTCTGTTGTGTGAGATAACATGTCATTCATTTGGTGGTCCTTGTGTAAATCCTGCTTGTTACTATATCTAACTAAATATATAACTCAAATGTGACTGACTGACATAGTGATCTATCAACGCACAGCCCAAACCACTGGACGGATCGGGCTGAAATTTGGCATGCAGGTAGATGTTATGACGTAAGTATGCGCTAAGAAAGGAATCCCGAAGCGAAGCATGGGCGGGTCACTAGTAATATTATAAATGAGAAAGTACCTCTGTCTGTCTGTGTGTTACGGAATCACGCATTAACTACTGAATCGATTTAAATGAAATTTTATACACATATAGTCTAGAGCAAAAAAGAGGACATAGATATAGGTTAGGTTTAAACCAAGTTTTGGGCAATAAGCGATCTCACGATCTCACGGGTGGAAAGCTAGTATCACATACAAAGTAACAAAATATGCTTAGTAACAAAATGTTGCTACATTTCTCTGCTTAAAGAAGGTGTTGTTTATAACTTGTTATCAAGATTTAATAGCGTTAAAATACTTTTAGCACGGCAATTCGTTATTCTTTGATTTTAAATTTAGTTAATCTGTTCAACCAATGTACTCTGAAGTACAAATAAATATTTCTTTTTGTCGAATGAACAATCGAATAACAGATTAAGTACAAGAAAAAATAAGCGGAATCCCAATAGGATGTGGTAAACGGTTGTTCGATTTGTATATATTAGACTATAATTTTAAAACACAATCAGTTTTAAGTAAGCTATTCTTAAAAAAACACTATAAACTGCTATACTTAAGGTTGAAAATTGATAAGCCTACCTACTTCTCTACTCTACTGCACATGCAATTCTTCTTAATCCATTGATGTGTTTTTTATTGAGTTGTTAAATGAATTGATAAATGAATGATTTGTGAGAAACGATGTATGAATTTGAGGTTGGGAATAAACCCATATGTCATTGGTGGACTATGAATGAATGTTGTATGTCACCTTTGTACTTCGATTACAAAATAAAGTCATAATTAATTCATCAGTGTTGATAAGTAATAGAATGACGTATAATAATAGTTCAAAAGTTTAATGTGAGTAAGTATTTGTACCTCTGTCATTTATTTTCCAAGAAATGTTTGCAGCAAAATTATGACGTCTTCAAACAGCTGTAGCACAGGTAAATGTAAGGTAAAGAGTTATGGAGTCATTGATATGCTTCATAAAGTAATTGCAACTTAAAATGATTTTCGGCCGTATCAGAGGATTTTGAGTCTTAAAGAAAGTAGCAAGATTATCTTGTTTCAAGAAACCAATCACGGCGATTTTAATGTTTCGGGATATCAGAATGTGTTTTTAATGACAAAATATATTTCAAATTTTGGAAACATTTCTACGGCAGTGATGGCAGAGCATGTGAACTGTAATTTAAGTATATGATCTGTCAATGTATAATTATTTAAGATATTAATTTTATTTTAATTGAATCAATGACTATGCTATAACTACAATACAATAGGTCGAATAACTAGTAAAACGTGAACGGTTTTGTAAATAGATGTTAGTTTGTAGGTACATAAAAGTGTATGTAAATGATGTTACCAACAAAACAACATCATAAATGATTAATTTGTTCTTCATTGTTAGCCAGTGTCTATGCTCAAAATATAATAAGTATTAATATGATTTATGGAGTTTTGGAGTTTTGCTAAAAAACTTATTAAGTCGAAAACAATTCAGCTTAGTTGTTTGAATTCGAATGTTTTGTGAGATGTTATCTCAATTACTATCAATTAGTTTCCGTCTTCCTTTTCCGCATTTTCTTAATCATTTAATTTCAATTATAAATTAAATATTTTCTTGGATGGACTTCCTATTTTTTTTCAAATAACATCAGATGCGTTATCTGTGAAAATTGCAACAAACTGTTTGTAATAGTTGTTCATGAAGTATTTCCAGATTGGTAGGTATGTCAGATATGGAGACAAAATATCTGAGTACAATTTTTAACCCTAAAACGTGATTGTATTTATCAATCACCAGTATTGAACTACGAGTACTATCAGGCTATAAGGTCTGAAGTAATGGCGTGTTGACTGCTCTCCACATTTTGGGTGTAAGCCAGCTTCATGCCAAGGAATATTTTGAAAATTCAGGTTCCGTTAAAATTTTCAGAATATCGATACCACTGGCAACTTTCCCAGTATTCTGGATACATTATGACAAGATACCCGTGTATTGGTTTAGAGATAAGAGTTAAGTATCTTTGAAATTCGTTGGTTGGTTTTGGAATAGGAAATATAATTCCAGAATTGTCCATAATTCCAGAATTATATCTCCTTTTGTTGTTGGTGTGTGAGCTTATAATCATATAATCATGATATTATAAAAATACAATGCAATACCATTTTTTAACATAATGTACATGATTTTGAGTTAAATAAACTAGCATTGAAATTCTGTTTTTTTAAGCCTGTACAAAAAAAAACCATGTGGATTAGACAAAAATAATTTATTGCTATTATGTAATAAAACTAAATATTGTTATATACACGTGATAAATTTATCTCATCAGAAACCATTTATTATACAAGAAACGTGACCTCCTATGCAATGTTACGATGGTAATAAATCTAATGTAAAAACATAACTGGTTTTCCCTATGTTAGGTTGTAAAACTTACAAGTTTAATTGCTTAATTTTTGAATTTGGGAATAACCAAGACATTTTAGGCTGCGTCCCCAGTAGGCAAACTGTTAGCGGCCGACTGAGTTAGCCGCAAATTTGTGGCAAACTGAAATTTGAGTAAGCTGCAAACCCTAACCAATTTCGCCAAACAACCATGTCGCCGTCGCCGACTAGAACCGGTTTTGGTGGGAGTCGGCCGCTCACTGCTATAGTCAGCGCGTGTAACGCTGCAAACTGCGTATAGTGAGCGCAAAACTAGCAGAATGTGGACACTCCATTTCAAATATATGGAAGGGCGTACTAAATCGGTACGCCGCATACTCAGTCGGCCGCTAACAGTTTGCCTACTGGGGACGCAGCCTAACATGTAGATAATTTAAGAAATTATTTATTGCACAAAAAAAATAACAATGGAATGCTTTGAAAGTTAAAAATAGACAAATAAAATATAAGATACGTAACGCAGCTCATAACAATTCAAAATGTAATTTGCACATTATTGACACTTAAGACTTATTTAGTTTGTACCATCCTTGAAAGTAAGGAAAATAGTTGCTAAGTACTGCATTAAAGAGGTATAGGTATGTGTGCTAATTGAATTACTTACCAATAAATATTTTAGTATCGTCTTTTATTTGCACGAACACTAAGATGGTTGAAGATTAGTCCTGCTTGGGATCCTATTATGAAGACGATTATATCCCAGGCCCGTCAAAAACAACAACATATTGCAAGACCCAAGGATGTATGAATTCTGTGCGTGAATCGGAACGCACAGAATATCTCACCAAATGGAGGTGTGATTAAACTTTCTTTTGAAGACAACTGTCATGTCAACATTGTCAACCTTAGTCTTGCCCGTGACCACGCTGTAAAGAGCTCGAAACGTCGGCTTTCTAGATAATATTATGTTTCGAATAACAATACAAGCGAGTTTAATCCGTAAAATTAGCAAATAAATATTTTATTCGCTTTCCATAAGCCTTTGAATTTTAATTTGAGAAAGATTTTTATGCTCGGCTTGCGATCAGTGAACCCATTGTATGCCGAACCCTGAAGAAAATAATTAAATACGTGAATAATACGAAGATACATTGGGGAAAACCCCCAGGCCTTTAATTTGGAATTATGAACTCGACCAACTGAAATATAACAATGAACACCTAAAACTAATCCCACGGAAACGGAATCGAGTATTCCCATAGCACCGGTAGAGTAATAAGTTATAATGGCGGAATAACGTTTACCATAACAATAACAAAGAGATTGCAGAAACTGATAGAGTTGAGAGTTGCCGGGCATTCAGGAGTCGAAATAACTGTAACTTACGTATATACCAAGAAGCAGTTGGTATTCGTTTTTGAAGTGACGAGTCGGTCAGAACAAAAATCAATTAATAGAAATCAAAAAGTGGTATGTTTCTTTTTAATGACGATTCAGTCAGAACAAAAAAGAAGTTATCAAGGAATATTTTTTTTTATTAACCTGTATCATTACCATTGCTGAACAAAGGTCTAGATTTAAGACAAATAAATAAAAATCTTAAACATTGATTCGATAATATCTAAGTATGAATCAATACATGAAACAAACTTTGATGTTCATCACAAATATTTGACCAGAATGGGGATTGAACCCACAATTTAAATTAAGCTAGTCAACAATATAAAGAGAATACTGTCTAAGTGTCTAAGCTACGGTACAATATGATTGTCAATTGAGTAGCAGACGCCCTCACTGCGAACACTATTTGAACTTATTATATACCATAATGAAAATACAGTACAATTCTAAAAACAAAATAAACAATTCCTCCCAAGTCTCACATCCATATTTGAAAAGTGTTTGTCAGACCATTTATAGCACTGTTATAAATTCTTTCGAGCTTAAAATGCTAACAGAACATTCTTGTGTTTCCCAAACGAGCCGGTTTTCTTCTTTACACCGTATTCCTTCTAGAGATCTGTTTGTGTTTTATTTTGTTTTGATCTACATTGAAAAATCTAGGTCGAATCGACGTTATACAGCGTGTGTGACGTGTTCACGTATAAAGTGTTTCAAACTTTACTTTTATTTACCGTCTTTATGCTCTTGTGAAAAAAGCGTCGATGGCCGAGTGGTTAAGGTCGTTGCTTGCCATGCGAGAGGTCGCCAGTTCAAACCCCGCCACGTACCAATGTGTTTTTCAAATTTGAAATTCATATGTACGATTATTCGACGCTTTAACGGTGAAGGAAAACATCGTGAGGAAACCTGCAGATCTACGAAGAAATTGTAACGTTGTGTAGTCGACCAACCCGCACTTGGCCAGCGTTGTTGACTAAGGTCTTATCGCCCTACCTTAGGGTAGGCCCGTGCCCCAGCAGTAGGAACGTAAATGGGCTGTTTATGATGACGAGTTCATACCAGTATAATATCTCTTCACTATTATCAATCTTATTTGGATACGTAGAGTCGTAGCTAGGTAAAAGTTAATTTCAATTATATTCGTCCAACCGCACTATTAGACGAAATGGAAGTGTGCCTACCTGTTATTTTGGTCTCTATCTAAAGCTACGACTTGCCAGTTCCTTATTAGATGGAACAGATCGTGACATCGTTTTTAGAGTTCCTTACCCAAAAGGTAAAAACGGGACCCTATTCCAAAGCCTCCGCCGACCGTCTGTCCGTCTGTCTGTCTTTAAGCTGTATCTCATAAACCATGATCGCTAGAAAGCTGAAATTTTATGTATTTCCGTTGTCACTGTAACAAAAAATACTAAAAATGGAAATAGATAGAATATAAAGGGGGTCCCCATACAATGAAAGTGTTTTACATAGGTATTTGGTACAGAACTGGTTATTTAATTACACTTATGACATTATAATAATATAATATAATAGAATGATTGTTCAATTAGTCGCAAAAATGTGCCTCCAGATACGTAATCTTAGTCTAATGGTCCTAACTACGTGGGTAGAAGAAGGATGTATTTAAGTATTTACTCGTTATTAAGTGAATAAGAGTACGTGGGATCGTTGATCGTTACGACATTAAACAGTCACTGTTATGAATAGAATTGAGTAATACATCGATTACTACGTAGGTGGAACAATAGGCCAATTATGGCAATCGCTGTGGATACTTACATTCTTGTTAACATAAAAAATTATAAAAATTAAAAGAATAGGAAACCATATTATAATCAAGTGTTTTGTATAGGGGATACCAGTCACAACTATCTGTCCGGTGGTTGGTGAACGGTATACGGGTAAGCGACCCCTGCTCCTCGAGCTACTATCAACTCAGTCCAAATCATCCGAGGCGATAGTATCCTTCCTCCTCTTTTCCTTCCCCCGTGATATATCCTTGCTACTCGTGGGAACGCAATAACCTTGCTAAAACAATGCACAAGGCAGAATGGCGGCGACGTGATCCACAACCCGTCACGTCACGTTTCCCACAGAGGTGAAAAGTAGATCGCTGGAAGTGATCTCTGCCTACCTCTGGGAAAAAGGCGTGATTTTTTTGTATGTTTGTATTTATGTTTGTATAAGGGGATAGCCACAACAATCCTTGCTATATCAAATTAAATAATAATCAATTAAGTTTATTTACTTTAGATATATTGGACCTTAACTCATTTCAAGGGCTTTACTGTGCAAAAATGCGTATTATATCTATCGTATATCATCATCATTAGCCTATATACGTCCCCACTGCTGGGGCACGGGCTTTCCCTAAATTAGGGCGATAAGGCCTTAGTCAACCACGCTGGCCAAGTGAGGGTTGGTTGACAACACATCCTAAGAATTTCTTCGTAGGTGTGCAGGTTACCTCACGATGTTTTCTTTCACCGTTAAAGCGTCTAATAATCGTACAGACGAATTTCAAATTTTGAACAACACTGTGGCGGGGTTTGAACTGGCGACCTTTCGCATGGCAAGCAACGACCTTAACCCCTTAGCCCACCAGATAATATCTATCGTATATAAGTCATCAAAATGTCCTTTGCCTAATAAGTTTGAACTCATTTTCATTTTTTTAGTCTTATTGCAGTGTTGAATTAAACTAAACAATTTATGTATTATTATGAGCCTTGTAATAATTCTAGTTTAACTTGGAACCATTGTCATGCAATTTATAAAACTATTTATCTTACTTTATCAGTCCAACGATGCACGCATACATTATACTGCATATAAAATACTTCAATTATTCTGAACTACAGGCCGGCCGTGTATTCGTAAGTTTACGGAGTTAGTTTCCATTATATTTTGGATTTGAAACAATATTTTATCATCTATTCTAATATTATAAAGCTGAAGAGTTTGTTTGTTTGTTTGTTTGAACGCGCTAATCTCAGGAACTACTGGTTCGATTTGAAAAAATCTTTTTGCGTTGTATAGACCATTTATCGAGAAAGGTATTAGGCTATATAACATCACGCTGCGACCAATAGGAGCAAGGATACAATGGAAAATGTGTAAAAAACGGGGGAAACGCGAACGAAGTCGCTGGCACAGCTAGTAATTAATAAATTGTACTCTATGTATTATTTTGAAGGCTAATTTGAACATTATTATAATTTTACATCAAAACCTATTGAGCGAGCAGTTTTGGAGTAAACGAGAAACAAACAGACAATCCATAGAAACTTTCGCATTTATAATGTTATTGGGATATAATTCAAAAACATCCTAATTTCAATAGAGAAGATGGTTGAGTGTACCACCTGCTAAGGGATCCTATCATGAAGACCATAATATCCCAAGCCCGTCAAAAACAACAACATATTGCTAGACCTAACAATGTTATGAGTTCTGTATGCGTGAATCGGAACACACAAAATATCACACCAAATGACGGAAGTAATTAAACTCACTAATGAAGACACCTGTCAAGTTTAGTCTTGCCCGTGACCACGAGCGCTGTAAAGAGCTCGAAACGTTGGATCTCTAAATAATGTTTAGAATATCAATACACGCGAGTTTAATCCGTAAAATTAGTTTTATTTCAAATGAGATATAATTGTAAAACTTTAATACACACGCGTCTTATTATTATCTGTCTATCGCTTCGCCTCCGACCTTGTGCAATAATCTCTATACGTATAATTCAAAGGTCAATGTAAGAAATCGATAAACATTTTGTTGTTTACTTCGAAAGATTGGACCAAAATTGGGATAAACACCGCAATTTTTAACGAATAAATATTTAAATATAAATCAGGAATAATTTTGTCATTGTTAGGATTTTTGTATTTCGAAATTAGTAGCTTGAATATCAGAAATAACTGTGGAATGTACAATATATTGAACTAGTGACCCGCCCTCTCTTCGTTTCGGGTATATTAATAAATAATAATAATAATATTATACATAGAATCGTTCCTCTTGGATCCCTCTATTTATTCATAACCATAGCATAGCATAGTTTTAGAGATTTAAGCATAAAACATACAGACGTGGGAAGCGAATTTGCTTTATACTATGTAGTGATAGATGCGTAAAATAAATAGAAGCGAGAGAAAATGGCGATGTTCATCACACACATTTCAGGGGGGATATTTTTCCTAACTGACTAGGACGATAGCTTGGAGTAACCTAATCATCATCACCGGACTTGAGAGGGATGACTTTCACCCTAGCGAGGGATGACTCTCAGCCCTACCCGAGGGAGAGATCAAACCCGTGACTCCTAAGAGATAAGGGTGATGGCACCAAATGTACCATCAAGCCAGTTAATAGGCCTACTTCATATTACATAATATCTGTTTCATTTGATAAACATCAGCCCATATACGTCCCCACTGCTGGGGCTTACCTTATACTAGGGCGACAAGGCCTTAGTCAACCAAGCTGGCCAACTGTGGGTTGATTGACTACACAACCTAAAATTTCTTCGTGGGTGTGCAGGTTTTCTTACGATGTTCCTTTACCGTTAAAACGTCTAATATAATCTTACAGAAGAATTTCAAATTTTGAAAAACACAGTGGCGGGGTTTGAACTGGCGACTTCTCGCATGGCAAGCAACGACCTTAACCACTCGGCCATCACCGCTTTCTCATTTGATAAGTTAGGAATGAATAACAAAGAATGAAGGTTGAACAGCAAAAGTTTACGTTTCTTGATAAGTTCGAGAATGCGACTTTAACTTTTGAAAATATGTTCAAATTCTTCGAAATAAAACCAGTGCAAGGTCCACAGATGGTTGGCAAGTCCACAAATAGCATTTCTCATGTCCAACTCGATCTATCACATGTTTATTCATTGTGAGATTTTAAATATCAAATACGGACAGGATGCTTATGCTAAAATTTTGCAAACTTAGTCCGGCTGTTCACTGACGTTCAAAAGAACAGGTTCCAATGAATTGTATTAATAAAAACGGCATAAAATTTGTTAAAAATATATTCACGACGCATAAATTCGGTAGGATGTGCGTCAGAAGAAATGTGTTGAATAAAATCAGTGGGAAAACAATTAAAAACAAAATACCAGGTGAGGGTATTTATTTTATTGATTACTAGCTCTCCGCCCGCGACTCCGTCCACGTAGAGATGTTTCACGGGTAAACTGATTCACCCGTGATCATCACGGGTGAACTGATTCACCCGTGATCATGGCGCTTTCAACAGTGCCGAAATATCGGGAGCTCATTAAAACAAAACAACATGGTAAATATCCCGGACAGTTACAGTTTTCTAATGTGTGTAACCATGAAAGTTTAAAATTATAGGTTAAAAAGTAGCCTATATCCTTTTCTAGGCTCTGGATTATATCTGTACCAAATTTCGTTTTAATCGGTTCAGTACTCTATGCGTGAAAGCGTAACAGACAGATAGATAGACAGTTACTTTCGCATTTATAATATTAGTAAGGATGTTTTTGGTTCATGGTAAGCCACAAGGATTATCAATGCCAGTATCGAGTAATATACATAATTTTACAATAGTTCATAAGTGCTTGGTAGCGCAATCCGTAGTTTTTTACTGGGGGTACAAGGAAGGAACTATTTATGTTAAGTCACTATACAAGTTGTATGATTTTGAATAATTTGCAGATTTGCATTTAGTAAAAAAAAGTCAATTTAATATTTGGTGATCAAAATCTAAACTCCAAACGCAAGAGACGGGCGTTATTTTCTATAATTACCAAATGCACTATTTACGCACATTTTCCCACTTTTTAAACTCTATTATTATTTTAGAAAAAAAGTGTTTGGTAGATGAGAAAAAATACCAACAGAATATTTCAGGTAACTAATTTAACCATTATTTTAAAACTACATGAAATCTGTATGTTAACTTATTTATTCATGGTTCACAAATTATTTACGCTATTTAGAGTCGTATGTTTAAACGGTCGTAATAGCAAGCGTTTCTAAAGTAAGTTGTCGTGGAAACTGTATAGTTTCCACGACAACTTACTTACACTATTTTGCAGTATTGTAAAGTGTAAAATAAGTGCTTGGTCTGTTTTCAAAATATGAATGATGGGTGAAAAAAGATGATTATGACCATTTTGATTAATTTTACATTGAAGTAACTCTATAATAAGTTTGAACGTCGAATGTTGTCTCATTTAGCTAGAAACATTTTTAGTTACACAAATAGTTATTAGTAATTCATGTAATTACATGCAAAATCGATCATAATACTCCCCCTATTACAAAACAACAATACTATTGTAATAGGGGGATTACCACATTTTTACATATTAGGTAGCCACCATCCGTTTGCTTGGTACGAAACATTTCGGGAAAGCACAGAATATTAATCACAATTTCTTACACACCAAAAATGTTAAGCTCACCAACACGACGGTGAATGCTACGCACACAGAGACATTCACTGACGTATGTGTCTATAAGATGTTGCTAAGCGGCATTCGTGGAATGTGCACTCACGGATCTACTACGGATTCGGAGGCAAAAACATTGTTTACATCCGAATGACGAATCACATGTAATTCCCATGTACGAATTCCGATACGAGTCCTCGCTAAGGCCGCCCGAGAGCGGACAAGAAACTCGTTTCGTTCATTTGTATATTTTAACATAACAAGTACACTGTCTCTTGATAATGAGGTATAATCGTTGCGTAATAATAATAATAATAATAATAATAATAATAGTTTATTTTTCTCATAAAGTACACTTACACAATCTACTTAAAGAAATTAAATTAAGAACTTAACCAAAATGTATACATTATTTTGTTACAATACATATTTAGATACAACTTAATAGTTTGAACAGAATATAGCAGACAATGTAGGTGTTTAAGTTAGGAACTCTTACCTCCCGTGCTAGTTTTAAACTGTGTTACGGCAAGGTAATAAAAAGCTCTCGTCTCTCGTAATGTATTTTTATAATGTATTAAGATTAAATAATAAAAAATAAAAAAAAGATAAATAAATAAATAAATAATACCCATTAATAAAACGAATTAAAAATATAATATTTTTCACTTTCACACTTTTATTATTAGTTCAGTCTGTTCATAATCTAAATTTCTCAGAAACTCATCCAGGGTCTTTTTACAAACATGTCTTGATAAGTCTTTCAAGGGTTTGCTTTTGCATAGCCGATTGTACAGCATAGGTGCTAGATAATACGAGCAACATTGTGCAAAGCTGGTCTTGCAGGAAGGAACGTCATATACCTCATGCGTTCGCCTGGCCGATGTGTTGGTCCGTTTCATACAGAAGTGCTGCCTGAGAATTATGCTCTTAATGAAAAGCTGTCGAACACTTAATACACCAAATTCCCTATATAACTTTGTAGTGGGATATCTATAGGGTTTGAAATTAACCACTTTTATAATGAGTCTTTGAGCTCTTTCAATTTTTAAAAGGGCGTATTTTCGAGCAGCACCCCAAGCCGAAATTCCATAAGAGGTTAAAGGTGCGTATGGCTTAAAGTACACGTTTAGTTTGTATGTATTTTATTTTTGTTTTTTTTCTACGTAACGCTGTTGGATTTTTTTTGTTAATTTGGCATTTAGAGTATTGGATTGGTCTCATTAAGTACCTTTTAAAGTCGATTATCCTACGTCTGATCACTCACCATTTTATCAAAAATTGCGGGGCTAGAAAATATTCTCTGAATTATTCATGTCCCTTTTGAAATATCACGTATTGTATGTGATACCCTCTATACATGTTAAATTATTTTATTCTTTTCTTTGAAAAGGTTTTTTATCGATAATAGGAAGCCTAGCCAAGAAGTATGTGTAAAGAATTCAACTGCCTATAAAGTGTAGTTTTAGATATATGTAGATCCTGGAGACAGGCAGACAAACCCCCTGATGCACACAATTTTGCTTAGTGTGGCGGCCGTATGATATCTTTGTGTACTAGTTTTAAGGTTTTTTTTTAAATAAACATATATTAAACAACAACAAATTATAGTAATAGCGTTATTTTTTGTGCTTTGGTAAGGGACCCTAAAAAGAGTGTAACCATGAAAACATCGTAATCAATGTATTACATACGTATGTATTATATATTCGAACACGTTGTCGTATTGGCTAATAACAACTAATGAAATTACGTTTATCTACGTTTATTACATACCTGGACTAATTAGTTAAATTATTCATGGATGCAAGTATGATTCACGGACTCGGTAATGAGTTTTACGCAAATGCCATGAGAAAATGAAACGTTTATTAGTGGAAGAGAGTTCAATATCGTTTATTTCATGAAATGTCACGTTTAAGTAAACGCCTTAATGTGATCATGCCTAACGATGGTAAACAATAAAGTCGTGTGTAGGATGGCTCTGATTATAATCTCACGCTTAAGTACTTATTTACATATAGGTAAGGGTTTACTTACATATTTTCCTTCTACTTTGTTCGCTGACTCAGCTTTTGAAAAGATTTTTCCTAGGAAACTATGAGTAGTTCGAAGTAGTCTTTGAATAATACCTAAAAATATGAAATTGTGACAGAAATTAGTAAAATGTTAAAAAAAATTATGAAAGGTGAAAAGTGAAAGATAATAATTTAAAAAAATTGTGTCCCATTTATAGCTTAAGATAATTTAGTATTTATATAAATGTTTAATAAGAAATCCTATCTAAATTAATACAAATGTATGAATTTAAATAAAACGTACATGAAAGGCCGTTAACATAAGCAAATGTTCAGTTCCAAAGTTTAACTGCCCATTTTATTTTAAAACATTTGAATATTTTACACTTTGTTTTTGATTCGTAATGTCTGTTGAGGTCCAAGTTGTTTGTAAACAGATCGAAATTCCTTATCAAACGAAACGTGTTAGAGAAAAAAAAATGAGTCAACGAGTCTTTAGTCTGTCACCGGCCTGAATTGAATAAAAACAAGTGGCTCTCTGACTAGTGACCAGTCGATCGCGAGCTTCCAGAGAGCGCTTTGACGATTTACTTTTTTAAAAGACGAACGTAAAAAAAAAAACAAACAAGATGATTTCGAGGAGTTTGATTATTTTGGCTGTGGTTGGATTCTGCTGTGCGGCGACCTTCCAAGGATACCTCCCGCAGAAGCCTAAGGAATTTGGTGAGTTTAAAAAAAGTTGTAAAAAAAATAATTTGTACGTTTGAGCTTCAGTGATCCCTTTGGTGTCGGTGATAGCATTGATAGTGATTAGACTACTGTGTGGTGACGAGATTTCATTAGTTTCATCGTTTAATCGATTCAATACTTGTGATTATGGACAAAAACATATAAAATTATTTAAAAAAATAAAACATGTTTATAGGAAAAAGTTGCATGAAATTTGAATGCTGACTTTTTGATATAATAATAATATGCAGTTCATAATTAATTGTACAGAATAATTAAAAAATATATCAATTCAATTCTTGTGTTATCTATTAAGCGTATTACGATGGACAATTAATATCCCATTAATTTAAAAAAGGAAAACATCACTAATTACCCCAGAAAAATAACCTGAATGTAAAAACACTGACGTATGTAGGTGATTTTATGTTTTGACTATTTTGTTTTTCCCCGCGGACTAAATTGACCATAATTATTTGAAACGTATAATAAAAACATATCAATTTGATTGGTCAGAAGAAAAAATGCAATCCTATTAACATTTTATGCTATAAATATGTTAATACAACTTTGAATCAACGTCAAGACGCTGGAATTCTGTTTTTATGTCTCAAATGAGATGTTTTGGAAACAGGAATGTGTTTTCATTAAGCCCTCCTGCGTCATAGACTGTCGATGAGATGTAACCGGCTTTAAATCGTCGTTTACCAAACCTAATTATAATTCTCAGCCTTTAAAAACGATATTCTTTATATGTTTAATAGGTATCTTTATTTGTGAGAAATACTTATATAAACTGCATTTCAAGATGTTTAAACTTTTAAGTTTGTTTATATTTATTGTTAACGCGAAAGTTAAACAATCAACTAAAGTTTCGGTTTCGAAATGTTATAATTATAATATTCATACATAGTATGTAGGTACAATAATAAAAAATGGTATGTAAAAAGTAAATTTGTGGACCAATTAATTAGCTAATCATCTAGTAAGTTAAGTTGGAAATATAACGTGTTCCTTCACAATTACTAATTGTGGCTTTAGTAAACGTTACATTCTTACAAGAAGTTTAAGAGTCATAGAGCATTTGCCTCATATATGCATATATAAACCTCACAGAAACATGAATTTAGAAATCCTTTGGTGAAAAATATGCACAATCGATATTTTTGAATGTGCTACCATAAACCAAAATTGATTTATAGCTGGAGTAAAAACACAACGTGAATCTTAGATTGCGAAAGTTAAAGCCTATGCTGTTCCTAAGACACTTTCGAAATAAGAAAGAATTTTTGCAAATCATCTTTTGGGTGACAAAGCAACGGTATTACGGTATTGAACAGTCAAAATTGAAAGAGGTATTCTTAAATACCGAAACTACACACAATAATTTCAACAATGAGATGTTTATTGATTACACACGATCTTGGAATGTTGTATTGTGTTGGCCCTCGTGTATTTCGGGGTCACAGTGTAAGATATGAAGGTCGGATCATTTCTTGATATTCATTTTGACGGCGCGAGAGTCGTGCGTAATTGGATAATGTTTCTGGATACATGTTCAACTCAAGATGTGTTCGATATTGGAAAGCGAAGTAGGTATTAACTTAATGAAATAATTGACGATCATTATTGAAAAATGTTTATTGCCGTCCTTACTGGTGAGAAATTTATCTCATTATGTACAATACGCGTCAATTATTTATATTTTTTACTACATTAACATTTTTTGATGACAATTAACGATTGAAAACTTTTTTGTAGTATTGGTGTTTTAAGACTTAGAGAATAATATATTTTATAATAATCAAATTTTGTTAAGACAATATTCTATTAATTATTTTATTTGGAATAAAAAAGGCAGTCGTTGATAAATGTGTTATCAATTTACAAGTAAATATGGTATGTAACAGGTACCTACCAAGTGCGGATAAATTTGTCATTGAGCTTAATAGCAATATTATCATTTAACACACATGTCCTTGAATTGAGGTTGAGGTGAGGTCATTATTGATAAGTGGCTAAATGGTACGAGGTTACAAAATAAAGTGTATCACTTTTGTAACTGAATCCGACGTTTTAAAATGTGTTCTCACGTATAACTAGGCAGTTACAGTATGTCTTCATTTGGATAGAGGTGAGAGCCATCCGTTCCCCCGCAAGTCCGGTGATGATGACGAGGTTATTCCAAGCCATCATCGTAAGTCAGTTAAGAAAAAAAATATTTGGCTAGAATTTTTTATTTTTTACTTTCAACTATTTGATAGGACGGATGAGTCGATTATTCATTCTCATCATTTCAACACACGATAATACATTAATTTACAATATATAAACAATAAAAATTATAGCTGTTATCATAAGAGAATTAGAAGAAATATGTTTGTTTTTCTTTACAACTATTGAACTAGTGGTTTGCTTTACTAGTCTACCAAAATATTCTCATAAATTTACGATTAAGACTTCTGCGGGCATACAAATACCTATACTATTAAGTTTTCAAGACGTATTTTTCCCAGTAATCGTTTTTAGAGTATTGGTAGTATCAATAATCCAGGCAAGAGAAACACTAGTTATCCTTACATTAATTTTGTTTCCTTAGTCGTCCGTACATTGAGCACCAACTGACGTGATAGCGGAACTCTTTACACGAACAGTCCGAGTCGTATTTTCTCCAAAACTTCTTATAAAATCGTAAAACGTATTCTTTATTTTTACACTTGGCATTTAAATTCGGCCTCTGGTGACCCTGATTAATCTTTAGAAATTAAAGGTCGATTTTAGTATCGGTTTCGTACGTTACTGTTAAGTCAAGCGTACAGGTTATATATTTTTTTTGATGTTATGTTACATCTTCACCATAAGTATAACAAATAGTATCAAAATTTGAATGAATTATTATTCAACAAATGTTTTTTTTAATAAGAAAATAATAAAGCCTTTATACTAATGAGGGTAAAAGCTCAGTTTTCAAAGCATTTCCTTTACGTGATGTTTTGAAAATGGTGTCGCAATTGTAGCAACTGGAACTTAAAGCATTTTTCTGCATTCGCGTATGCATTCTTTGGAATTTTTCACTAACGTTCAGAGTCAACGATTCAACCATAACTAAATGTCTATTTTCCTTTGTTCACAGCGCACATAGAGGGTTGCTACGTGAAGGAAATCAACGATGTGGTTCCGTTCGGAGCGGAAGTGACCCCCATCGGAGTTTGTTACAGCATCAGCTGCACCCGTCACATGATGTACTATGCCTCGTAAGTAGTTTGCGTTATTTTTACTGATCATTATCATTACCAAATACTTCACAAGTAAAAGGCATTATGAAGTATTATGATACTTCCTAACGTAAGAAGTCATTTTTAGTATGTATTTTGAGTTTTACTTAGGAAGTATTTTGATGCATAATAAGAAGTACCTACTTTGAGTTTTTGTAGGAAAAATTTTGAGTTATAAGATAGTAAGCTAGTAAACCTTTTAAGATTGCAAGCGTACTCAGCAATGAAATCTGTCCAGGAAAAATAAGGATAGGAATTTTTTATGGTAACAATTTCTTTTGCAACGTAAATAATAATGAAAAATTCTTTTTTCAATTAGAGTTAGGTAAAACACATTCACATTAATACATTAATTCAGAATAACCAAATCATATGCAAATAAAATACATGACTTCATTTGATACGAGTATCATGTAGTATCTATATTATACTTGGAGTATTATACTTTGCAAATATATGAATTAAACAAATGAATGTTTCAAAGAAGCGGACTTCATGCACAAACTCGGTCGACAAACCAAACGCGTTATTTTGTAAAGTCTGTTTGCTCATTTCTTTTTTTAATTCTTTTTCAGATGTGGCAAGGTTGGGACTGACGACACATGCTACGTCACAGAGGAAGACCTCTCTCGGCCCTACCCCTCATGCTGTCCCACCGTGAAGTGTGAAGAGGACAACAGAATCTAGATTTAGCCTAGAAGTAGAGCATCTGGTATCTAAGCTTGGCATTTAACCTGGACTATGGATAAATGTGAACCAAAGACAATGAAGAGGACAGTCAGCGCTGCACGTTCAAAATCAGAACACGTACGACTCCACTGCTGGGGCACGGGCCTAGCCTAAACTAGGGCGATCAGGCCTTAGTCAACCAAGCTGGACTGGAGTGCGGGTTGGAATCAATGCGCAATGCATGCATGTTACAGAAAATTTACGCAAACGCAAAACGCAAACGGTAACCATAACGGTTTTGTAACCCAATCTGCATCACTGTTCGGTTAAGCACGTTATTGCCGATAACAATAATCTGATTCACTAAATTATTAATTAGGATAGCGTTATTACAATAATACTCACAATTAAATGACTCTAACAATAACTGAACATGTTGAAACTTGAATGTAATGTATGTAAATGCGTTTGACTACTCCGAATTTAACATTTCAATTGATGTATGGACTGTGTTTGAATGATAAAATTAAGTTAGTTTTAAGCTCTATTTATATGTGTGTAAAATAGACTGTATCACCTTTTATTCATTGAGATAATTATTAATATTGATTAACAAAGAATACTTTTGTAGTTATACAAAGTCTAATCAGTAATGTTAGGTAGAAAGTGTTTTAAAGTAATATCAACTCTATATTATTTGAAACTAGTGACCGGACCTTGCTTCGCATCAAAATCCGTTGCGTAGTTTTAAAGATATTAACATACATAGGGATATCTATATCGCTATGTATGTCCATCCCTACATAGAGAAAGCGACTTTGTTTTATACTAAGTAGTGGTGGGAAAGCATTTTAAGGTAAAATCAAATAATGTAGAGTTGACGTGTTAATACTCGAATTTACAAATAATAATTTCAGATGAAGTTTGAAGGTGTTATTAAAAAGTCTATTGTGTGATTTGTGAAATTGAGAGCCAGAGGCTGTGGCCAAAGCACTGAGGTTTCAGATGCTCTTTATGTTTATTCGATAGAGTTCCTCATTAGAGTTAGATTTCAAAAGGAAATTGTTATGGCTCTAACTCTAGAAGCTATCTTGCCACCAAATTGTTGATATTATTTATATGTTTAAATTAATTAAAATGAATTTGATACTATTCCGTTTTTGATTTTTCATCGTTTTGGTAGTAACCTGAAATATTTAGCTCAACCGCAATTTTTTTGCCCTTTTTTCAAACATGACTCCCAATTTTTTGTACCTTCAAAATACTAAGTACTACATAGATAGATAATATTTAACATGAGAAATACACACTTAAATAAATAAATAAATATTTGGGACATTTCCACACACGGTCATCTGACCCCAAACTAAGCAGAGCTTGTACGTCAGAGACTAATAATAATACATAATATATATTTATAAATACATAATCACACCCAGACACGGAACAAACACCTATGTTCATCACACAAATATTTGTCCTGAGTGGGAATCGAATCAAAGACTCTCGGAACTGCCATCCAGGGTCACTAACCACTGTTCCACCGAGCCAGTCTTACTTACTTGGCTTCAGATATTTATTTTATGGGAGACCAGGCGCAGGACCACCGGCTTAACGTGGTTTTAGAGCCACGTTAAGTCGGTGGCTACTTCTTAACTCTGGATTAAGTAATTCCTTAACGGAAAAACTCATACAAACCCGACCGAAGATTCGAACCTTGAACCTCGGTCCTAATGGGGCGCTTGCCACAAAAAGACAACGACGCACTGCGTGTAAATCATCAAGCTATAGCAATTTTCTGCCGAACATAAGCCTCCCCAAATACATAATAATGCCTTTTTTCAATTATGTTTACAGAAGTTCCCCTTATGTATGGGCTCTGTAATGTAGCCGTAAAAACCTTTTCGAAGTATCATCAAAATGTTCATCTGAATGAAAATTTACGAAAGCTTCTAACATAAGTTTAACATATTCGTTAGTCAAATATGTTTTACTGATAAATAAATAAAAATCTAAATATCTGGGACTATTCCACACACAGTCATCTGACTCGAAACTAAGCAGAACTTGTACTATAGACGTCAGACTGATATACATACATAGATATTTATACATACATACTTAAATACATAATCACAACCATAAACAGTATAAACACTGATGTTGATCACATAAATATTTGTCCCGAGTGGGAATCGAAACCACAACTCCTGGAACCGCCAGCAAGGTTCACTAACCACTGTCCCACCGAGCCAGTTAAGTCAATAACATTAGCCTCATCTCCTATACGTTCGATTCAGTGAAAAATTGCATTCAAATCAAATTCCCACGCGCTAAAATCCAACCATAACATTATGTCGTGCCTACAAAAAAACTTTTACTATAAATTGAAAACGTTGGCTAGTACATCGCAATTTATTTCCAACCGCCATCCTAAAACGGCTGTGGCCAGAAGGGTTCTATAGTTGACGTTTTTATTTTATTTTTTTAACGGACGGCTCACGAGTTTCAATCGAAACAGGGCTACGCGCAAAGAGCGAAGAATGTTTTGGCTGCATTCTTTTTTATTTTGTTTACAGTGGCTCCACAATTTTCGTGCGGATCTCCGGGTCCGATCCAACTGTGTGTTTAAACCCATACTATTGTAACTAGAGTTAGAATGACAAAAGTGCTTCTTATTTTGGAAAATGGCAAATATTCAATTGCTCCACTGTTAACCTGAACTGGGATTTGAACACCCGTCCTTCCGGGAATTGCGCCCAGACGTGCATCATTATTACACCAATTAACAGCTATTGAAATTAAAAAAAATCCTGTTCTGTTTTTTAAAATATTAAAACAGCTAGCGCAAGCTTAAGCATTTAAAAATTTAAATTTACATAGTGCTTCTTAGTTGTTCAATTCATATGTACGTTTATTTGACGAAATCTGCACAACTGGGAAGTAATTCTGAGAATGTGTGAAGTCCACCAACCTGCACTTGGCCAGCGTAGTTGACTGACCAAGGCCCGATCGCCCTAGTATAAAATAGGCTCCTGTCCAAACAGTGGGGACAAATATGGGCTGATGATGTGGGTTACCCTGAGTTTTGTTTCAAGAGCGGCGTAAATATTTATATTCTACAATCCTGAGTTTTAGTATCAGGTCTAGAATAAAAGTGTGAGTTTTTCTAATATTAGTCTAATAGGTCTACATAATACCAATACGCCGTCACACGTCGTCTAAGTCATACCAATCATGGTCGCCTACAACCATGGTGTAACCCAGTCAAAACGTCGGGCAGTAAGTAACTATGTAGTTGCTACTCCTAAGGAATAATATTCAGTGAAATGTAACACGAAAGTCTAAAATCGTAAGAAAATTGCTTAGTCCGGGTTCAAATAATTAGTGGACGCCCATGCATCGGAAAGAATGTTAGACCAGTGGTCATGCGCCTGCTATCACGACGGTCATATGGGATTGCCATCTCACCGAACTACTAGAGTAAGGGAACTGAGAGTGCACCTGTATTTGAACACTGCAATATGTTCTTCGACGAGAATTCGGCCGCCATGACTGAAATCGGTCAAACGCCATATTATTATTTTTAGGAGTACATCGTCGAGTTAATTTCATTCTACATAAATTTCTGAGTCAATATTTGGTCCTGCGTTTGAATCTCTCACAGGTCAGATACTGCTGTTGTGCATTACCATTATCCTGCGCAGTTGGCTAATGATCATTCGGATTTGCTGTCGTAAGTGTAAGGTTTGTATATGTGTTACAATAAAATTATTATAAATCGACGAGCATGCATGAAGAGATTGATGGATGTGAAGGAAGCCAAAGTGGTGTGTCAGGATCGTAGCACATGGCAGAAAGTCTGCGAAATCTCTGCCTACCCCATTGGTAAAAAGGCGTGATTTTATGTGTATGAATGCAAACTATTCTCATTCCGAACTAAATTGTTCAAGCACTTGTGTTACGGATATCAGAAACAACACTGGAATACACAAATATCACACAACATCACATGCATTGTTCTGATTCTGAGCTAAGTTGCTTTCGCAATTGTGTTAAGAATATATAAGGAACAACAGTGGTATACATAAATACACTTAAAACTAACACATCCAGAAATGGGACTTACACCGATGTTTACCATGAAAATATCTGTTCTGGGGGCTTATTACGATCTCTTTATTTCAGTCAGTTTTAAAAAAAAGCATCGGTAGCTATATAATAAAGGGCTGTTATTACTACACTTATTTTCAAAATTTTCATAGAACATGGGGTATTATCAGTATGTATGATTCCACAACCATAGCGTACAACTATAAGTACCAGAAACACGAAGTTAGTCGATGCCCATTCTTAAACTGACTGGAATTAACAGGTCTTAATAAAAAAAAAATAAATAAAAAAATAAATATTACACAACATCACATACATTGATCTGATCCCGTGGTAAGTAGCTTAAGCACTTGTGTTACGGAAATCAGGATCAACAGTGGATACACAAATAAACTTAAATATATTTAATAATACACCCAGACACGGAACAAACACCGATGTTCGTCACACAAATATTTGTCCCGAGTGGGAATCGAACCCACGACTCTTGGAACCGTAGGTTTTGAACCTGAGTCACTAACCACTGTTCCACTGAGCCAGTCGACATCTTAATACATCTTAAAACATTTTTTTTGGGCATTGCAGTGCACGGATATCAAAAACAACTGTGGGGTACACAAGTTTGATAAATTATATTAAATAAGACTCCGATACACGCAACAAACACCGATGTTGATCAAACAAATATTTGTCCCGAGTGGGAATCGAACCCACGACTTAACTAGAACCGTAACTAGGGTCACTGTTCCACTGAGCTAGTTTCGCCGTTTAAGCGCGCCAGACAGACATAGTTATACGTCTCAAAAATATGTGTCCCAGGTAGAGTCAACTTGCTGCGACAAGAGTTTTTTCCTATTTTTCCTTTGGTAATGTTTACGGGAATCCCGACGATGGCAGCGGTGGCATCTGAATAATTAGAGACAGCTTAGATATGAGGGTTCATTACAGGGTCCCGACTGCAGTTGACTAATGCAGGTTATTTCCGGCCAGGAATGATCACGTAAAACAATTCTTTCTTTGGGCATTGCAGTGCATGGATATCAGAAACAACTGTGGGGTACACAAGTTTGATAAATTATATTAAATAAGACTCCGATACACGCAACAAACACCTAATTTGATCAAACAAGTGTTTGTCCCAAGTGGGAATTGAACCCACGACTTGAAACCGTAACAAGGGTCACTAATCATCGTTCCACTGCGCTAGATGAACATTTTGTTTAAATCAGGTTTAGTATTTTCGCTGTTTAAGCGCGCCAGACAGACAGAGTTGTTCGTCTCAAAAATATGTGTCCCAGGTAGAGTCAATTGGCTGCGAAAAGAGTTTTTTCCTACTTTTCCTTTGGTAATGTTTACGGGAATCCCGACGATGGCAGCGGTGGCATCTGAATAATTAGAGACAGCTTAGATATGAGGGTTCATTACAGGGTCCCGACTGCAGTTGACTAATGCAGGTTATTTCCGGCCAGGAATTAACTATGCGTCTGTTTTCCACGTCTGTCTGTGTAGAGCTCGGGTTTGGTGGAAGATATAAGAGGTCGTGAGTTTAGAAAGGTTATTTGATATTAGAAAACTGTATATGTCCGGAATTCCGGGATGTTTCCGGGAGGAATGTTTTTGATAACCAATACCAGTATACATTAAAATGCTTTGCATCATTACGTCTTTCGATTATGTTCGCAATATTTTAAAAACTATTGAACAATAGGAAATGTTTAATGGGTAATTAATTTTTATACAATTATTTACACAATACTTTTGCGTTTAACTACAATTTTAGTCATACACGTGATTTCTGTAATTTAAATTTGTAGATAAAAAATCCAGAGGGTGTGTGTTGCCGTCCTTCTACTAGTATAATAATATATACAGAATAACCAGAAAAAGGTTTTAATGTGGGCCTTTCCAATATTTTTATGTTTTAATAATGTCAAACAGTGCAATTTTGGTGCAACGGGATGCAGTTGTGTCTCGCGCTATACAAAAATAATCTATTTATTTTCAATAAGTAGGATTGCTTTGTTTTACCATATTTAGAAGAAACCGTCATGTCTACAATTGTATCGTATGTTATAAAGAACTTTACCATTTTTTTATTAACCTATATTATCCCACAGCTGGGAAAATGTCCTCCAAACCGCTCTCTATCCAAGGCTAGCACTCTCCAGCTTTTTTATCATTATCCCTATTTAATAATCTCAAAATCGCCAAAGCTCTAATATTACGCGCCTCGCATTTCCGACTGTCTGTCTAACCACTGCAATTTAAACCCATTGTCTTAATGAAACAGGCCGTTTCTACACATTATGGTTGTCTTGAGTCATTTATAGAGCAAGCAAAGGGCTGTAAGAACTCGTTCCTGAAATTAATTATTTACACTTTTGCAAGGCGACCGGTAAATGGGTCCATATAGGAATTCATTGTAATTGTACGTTATCCGTTAACTAGAATAGTGGTATAATGCTAGCTTGTTTGTCAATGTGGAATGCTAATGTATGGATGAAATAAGCATGTCATTATTTCATTACCTACTTATTTCAACTATAATAGGTTGAAAAGGGTCTGCATATGATTTTTCTGTGTTGGTATCGATACAAAAAATATTATAATTTCACGCATTTACCTCTTCAAGAGTAGATTTATTTATTGTAACACATTAGTCCCTCGTAGTGGAGTCGGTTAAAAAGTAGCATGTTCTTTTTTAGTCTCTCAAATGTGGTGTTAAGTGTACAAATTTAATTTAATTGTAGTCCATAGTTTCATCATCATCATCAACCCATGTACGTCCCCACTGCTGGGGCACGGGACTGCCTTAAACTAGGACGATAAGGCCTTAGTCAACCACCCTGGCCAAGTGCGGGTTGGTACACAACCTCAGAATTTCTCCGGAGGTGTGCAGGTTTTTTCACGATGTTTTCCATCACCGTTAAAGCGTCGAATAATCGTACATATGGATTTCAAATTTGAAAAACCCAGTGGTACGTTGCGGAGTTCATCCATCCAATTCATGTTTAGTCCATAGTTTATTGCGTGAAATCGCGATAGACAGAGTTACATTCGTATTTATACCATTAATAAGGTTAAGATTTTTCGTGTGGATATCATACCTTACCTCAATAAGAAGTTACAGTATGTAATAGTAGTTACAGTATGTAACAGTATAAGTTATTTTGTATTTCATTAAAATATCTTAAAACACAAACTACATAGAGCCATAACGGATAGAACACATAGATTGATTTACACACTCTCTGATCTGTAGTAAAAACACCATAATACTATGTTGACAAAAAAGCGAAATTTCATTTGCAAAATACGCCTCAACGCACTCTGACAGCAAAAAAGGTGTAAATCAAATACCAGATGTTACAATAATCTCCTGAGATGTCAGCCTGGCTTTACTGGTGTCAAGATAATCTCCAACAATCCAGTTTGCTACTTATCCCGTACATCCAAATCCAAGTTCTTACCAGCGAAATATTAAATCTCCCAAGGAGACAGTGTCTTGAGCACGTAAGCTGCTTAGACAAAACTGCGTTTCGTTGAGCGCAATTTCTTTTGGGGATTCCGTAGGTAAGGCCGAGACTCCATCAAAGTGGAGTGTGAGTGTTTTTTTTTCCTAACTGACTTACGATGATGGCTTGGAGTAGCCTCGTCATCACCGGACTTGCGGGGGAGCGGATGACTCTCACCCCTAATGAGTGTGAATGGCTGTGCGAGAAAAGATGTTTTCACAAAGCCGAGGTTTGTGACGCTGCATGCTGCTGAACTTTCTACTGATTTACCTCTTCAAGAGCAGATTTATTGTTGGGCTAACACATTACTCCTCCGTAGTCGAGTCCGTTAAAAAGTAGCCAGTGTCCTTTCTTAGTCTCTTTCAACTATGGAGTTGAGTATAGAAAATGTCATTTGAATCACTGCTGGGGCACGGGCCTACCCTAAACAAGGGCGATCAGGCTTTAACCATGCTGGCCAAGTGCGGGTTGGTCGACGGTGTACAGGTTTCTTTACGATGTTTTCATTCACCGTTAATGCGTCGTATAATCGAATTGTCATATGATATTTAAATTGGAAAAAAGAAGGTGGTACGTGGCGGGATTTAACCTCGTAACCAAGCATGGCAAGCGACGACCTTACCTACTGAGCAGTGTGGAGATGTATGAATAATACAATTCTATTGGTGGGTTAAAACCATTTCCAAGAGTGGTGGGTTTGATTCCCACCCGGACAAATATTTGTGCCATCGGTGTTTATTCTGAGTCTGGGTGTGTTATCAAATATATTGAAGTACATTTTGTATATCCACTGTTGCTTCTGGTATCCATAATGCAAGTGCTTGAGCTTCTTACCACGGGATCAGATCAATGTTTGTGATGTTGTGAAATATTATTATTTATTATTTCCTCTCCGCTTGTCTTGTCTCCGCTTTAGTGGAGTCCGGGCTTAACATCTCCAGTGATTCTTAATTAGACCCAACTAGACGTTATTATTATAAGTACGTCTTGGTCTTAAAAGCTTTTGGTAATTCGTAAAACGCTCTTTTTGAACTTTGAATATTTGAATTCGATGAATAAGGTCAATTTGTGATTGAGCTAGAAATGGTTTTTGATTTTTAAAATCTAACCCAAAAAGCCATCGACGCTTTCGTGGTGAAAGTCGTTGCCTGCCATAGGTTGCTAATTCAAACGCCGCCACGTACCCCTATATTTTAAAATTTTTATATTCATATGTACGATTATTAGACGACTTAACGATGAAGGAAAACAAATGAGGAAACCTGCACATCTCCAAAGAAATTCTAAGGTTGTGTACTCGATGAATCCGCACTAGGCAATGCAGTGCTTTTTCAATAAGACATTGGGTACATTGTAGTTTTTTTAACTGTACAATACTCAATACACATACAATACAATATTACTAAAATATTGCAGGTGTCACTCGATCGAATTTGATGGCTGAACGATTGCTATTATTTGTTAATTAGTGTTGAAATAAATATTTTTGTTCTTTACTTGAACGTGCGTGTATTTTTTAATCATACCCGCACTGCATTTTTGTCCATTTCACCAGTTCACGTCTTTCATAAACTTGACCAATAACACTTTCCAGCATATGACTTATGCCGATGCCACCAATGACATCACAAGAGTGCGTCGTAATTTTTTCTTGGCAATAAAATTTTTGTAACAAAGAGGCTTTAGTCCACACCTGCCGCCATCATTGCCGACGTTTCGCTGGGACGGAATATCTAATAGCATACGCAAAGGTTGTTTCCAGTGAACGAAGCCTGTTCCGTTATTAAGAGCCATTCTTGGGCTTCCGGAACTTATAGGAATGACTGGCTCGATGGAACAGTGGTTAGTGACTCACTAACTACGGTTCCAAGAGTCGTAGGTTCGATTCCCACTGTGGACAAATATTTATGTGACAAACATTGGTGTTTGTTCCGCGTCTAGGTCCACACCTAGACCTAAATATATTTAAGTTTATTTGGAACATTTCCGCATATGGTCAATTGACCCCAAACTAAGCAGAGCTTGTACTATGGGCGTATAAAAGTGATATACATACATATATTTATAAATACATAATCACACACCAATGTTCATCACACACATATTTGTCCCGAGTGGGAATTAAACTCACGATTTCTGGAACTGCTAGCCAAGATCACTGTTCCACCGAGCCAGTCAAATATAATAATTATAGGGTCTAACTTCACTGTAATTTCTTTTGCACTGTAGCAAGGCTTCTAGGTATTTGTTACCTTCCACGATCACATTTTGTTATTTCGAGCTATTAAATTTTTACGGGGCAAATTGAGAAAGAATGTCAACTGAAGCAGTGGAAGTTACTACTTATTTGTTCGTTGAGTTTTGAAACTCACGTAAATGTCGATAGAGATCGAGCGGTATATTCGCTTGGAGTAAATCTTATGATATAAGAAATAAGAACCAATATGTGCTTATAACTTTTTGATTGTATGCCTGATGGATGGTACTAGTCTCTACTTATATTGAGAATATTATAAACGCGAAAGTAACTGTCTGTTTTTCGGGCTTTGACGATTATAAGGATTGTAGCCTGGATCCAAGAGTCGTGGGTTCGATTCCCTCCCGGGACAAATATTTGTGTGACGAACATCGGTGTTTGTTCCGTATCTGACTGTGTTATTAAATATATTTAAGTATATCTGTGTATCCACTGTTGGTTGTGATATCTGTAATACAAGTGTGTAGTAGACAAATGTAAACAAATGTATGTGATGTTGTGAAATATTTATGTGTATGTGTAATATATCTATTGATAGATAAATAGATATTTTCGAAACTGAGAACACACAGACACAGTGAGAGGGACAGTCAGGGGATACCAGTTACAACTATCTGTCCGGTGGTTGGTGAACGGTATACGGGTAAGCGACCCCGGCTCCTCGAGCTACTATCGACTCAGTCCAAATCATCCGAGGCGATAGTATCCTTGCTCCCCTTTTCCTTCCCCCGTCATATATCCTTGCTACTCGTGGGAACGCAATGACCTTGTTAAAACAATGCACAAGGCAGAATGGCGGCGACGTAGTCCACAACCCGTCACGTCACGTTTCCCAAAGAGGTGAAAAGTGGATCGCTGGAAGTGATCTCTGCCTACCCCTCTGGGAAAAAGGTGTGATTTTATGTATGTATGTTTGAGACTGAGAAGGTCGTGGGCTACTTACCATGTACTGTAAAAACTTAAATGTCAATAATTTTAATTTAATCATTTCAATACCATGAATGGTATCTCTCACTCGAATTTGAATTAAATAAATATTTGCCGGAATATGAAAAAAAACATGTGAAAAAACAAAATGTAAAGACACGGATACAACTTTTAAAAAAGCATAAATCAATGTAATAACAAGTAAGATACATTTGATAACGTATATTTTTAATAACGTGTAGGTAGCAAAAGTCCCAATTAAAATTAATTTAATTATGTGTAAAGTAATCTGAAAAAATATGTTAATCTCGACGGGATATTAATCACTTAGCACAGCTAATAAGTATCCACGTTAGACAAAATTTAATTATTGTTTGAGGAGATGATATTACAAACTTGAGTCTTTATAAAGTACGTTCTTAATGCGAAGTACTACACTGGAAGGCAGTGAAACGTGCCAGTGTAATAATAAATTTTAAAGTTTTATTTTCAACTACTGATCTTCATCATACTATTAGCCTCTTAATATCCCACTGCAAGGGGTAAGTAATATTTGCATGTAACTAAATATGTAGTTGGTGTCAACTACAATTACAATAGTCGGCACTAATTGTAGACAGTAATTTTTAAAATTATGTTTTACTAACAACATACCCACAGGTCACGCATAGCTTAGCCTACTGTGGGGTCTGCTAATCTTCTTCTTCTTAGTCGTATCACTCATGAGAGTGTGATCGTGGTCATCATGTAGTGTTGGAGACGGGCGCCAACGTGCGCCTTACGATGGTAGTCATCCTGCTACACTCATTAAGTGAACCGCCACGGACTTTAATTGCTCGGTCCATCGCATGAATGACCTCCCGCGCGGTTGAGAGCCTTCCACTTTACCCTGTGGGTCTGAAAATGTTGTAATGTAAAAAAAAAATAATATGTCTTTGTACCTTTTTTTGGAAATAAAATATTATAATACTTTCATTAAGTAAATTCCAACAGTATAACGCTTTTATTATTATTATTTATTATTAAGCGAAAGTGGTGTGCCAGGACCGTAGCACATGGCAGGAAGTGATTTCTGTCTACCCCTCTGGGTAAAGGCGTGATTATAAATGTATGTATGTAAAATTATTAAGGAAGAAAACTAGTAGAAACATAAAAGTTTAGGACCCTTCGCTTTCATTATGCTATAACAAGAGTAAAAAAAAATACATTTTTTTCTGTTAGCTCTTCTTACGCCACTTTTCCTGTCCCCAAGTTTTGTAAGGTAATCTTATGTCACGAGTTGTTTTAGAGGGCGCAATTATTATTTTATTAATTCGAGATCCGTCAGTCAAGTCTGAAGTGGAACCGTCTTATAATATGCGAAACAATTAAGTTCGTTTAAATGTCGAGAGTCTCATAGGATACTAACAAATAAATATTATCACATACATTGATCTTATCCCTTGGTAGCTTAAGCACTTGTGTTACGGATATTAGAATCAACAGTGGATACACAAATATACTTCAATATATTTAATAACACCCACATGTGGAACAAACACCGATGTCGACTCTTGGAACCGTAGGTAGTGAACCTGGGTCTCTAACTACTGTTCCACCTATCATCATCATCATCATCAGCCCATATACGTCCCCACTGCTGGGGCACGAGCCTACCCTAAACTAGGGCGATAAGGCCTTAGTCGATCACGCTGGCCAAGTGCGGGTTGGTCGACTACACAACCTAAGAATTTCTTCTTAGGTGTGCAGGTTTCCTCACGATGTTTTCCTTCACCGTTAAAGCGTCGAATAATGGTACATATGAATTTCAAATTTGAAAAACACGTTGGTACCTGGCGGGGTTTGAACTGGCGACCTCTCGCATGGCAAGCAACGACCTTAACCACTCGGCCATCGACGCTTCCACCCAGCCAGTCAGTAACTATACCTCTTGACACCCCAACTAGTCAATTACCCTGAACACTTTTACCCACTATCTTCAGCTTATTTCCTTACCGATTTATCCGTTCGTTCACTTAGAAGTAGGGATTTTTTATATTGCAATACACTCACGAAACCAATTTGTGAAAATCAATGTCGGACCATTTGAATCGGCCAGTTGCTGATCATTGAGCTACGAAGACAGATTTGGGTTAGAATATCGGATGTGGTAAGTTTCGTTTGTAGAAATCAGACAGATTATTGTCTGTACAAGATCGTTTTCTCGTAATAGTACACATATGTGTAGAAAACATAATAGTACAGTAGTGCACTATATAGGACTTATAAAATTGTAGTTTCCTTTAAGCAATTTCAATCTCAATTTTCATGTATGCATTTTTAATCTATATCATGGAGAATCTATATCTTTATATATCTATTTAATTCATATCTGAAATGCCACTCCAGTGTTCATTAAGGTAAATAGAAGAACTATTTACATTCTAATTTAAATGCAATTTTTATCCTTACTAATATTATAAAGGTGATATAATATATATTCATATTGAATATTCAAAATCTATTTTTTGGCAATAATGCTAACTTGGAAGTGAATGAACTGCTTTTTCTACTTTTAATCCTGTGTACCTATAATTTAGAAAATACCACTTTTCGTGCAAATAAATAAATGGCCCCAAAATAGCACCTTCTCTTTTTATTGGTTCCCGAAGATTCCTTCTTGTTCGTAGTAATGTAACCCGATAAAGGTATTTGAATCCGTAGCATCTGTTCAATTTCCCCGCTCCGCGCGATTTTGTTTGGACCCTAAATAGTTCGGCCTACAGTCTGCAGCTGTCGGTCTAAATGATGGTCTTTCCTATGCTTGGTAATATAACCCTATACTTGAGCTTATTTACACAATTACACATGTATGAAGGACAATTGCTTGTATGAACTTGGATGAAAAACTGCTTTCGAAAGCAGCTTCAAGAGGCTTACTATTTTTTAACATTTTTTAAAGTAGTATTAACATAAGAAGTAGTGAGCTGTAAACCGTAAGGTAGTGACAAAAAAAAACAATTTTTTTCAAAGAAAATTTTATATCAAATCGATCAACGTTGCAAATAGAAAACAATATATAATGATACTAAATAACTTAGAATTTAAAGATCAAAGATAATGCAAGAGATACGTTTAAGATACAATGTCTTGAAAGTAAAATAAAATTAATGAAAATACGTTTTCATGTCCGCCCTATTTTTGGGGGGCCTTAAACCATTACCACAAGTGTAACTGCTATTCAGCCAGGGTTCGTACGTCTTAGGACATTCCTCTGCCAAACTACAAGTCGAGGTTTCTCTACACCAACCACAACCATACTCTTTGTTCAAGTTGAGGCAATCCTCACAATTATGAGCTAAATGATGGCAACTGTAAATCAGCAACAAAATCGTATTTGAATAAGGCTCTATACCGCCCCAGTTGAGACGCAAGTAGCCAAGAACGACGTTTTTATTCGTCTTCAGGATAGCCGTGTCGCAGTATGCGGTCTTTTCGTCAAAAGACGCCGGTATTTGAACGATTCTCTGCTCCATTTGAATTTCGCAAATCACATTACGCTCGTACAGTGTCAGATCGTCCACTCTCAAGTTTAGTTTGATGAATCTTCTCACTCCAGCTGCCACGAAAATCGGCTGATCGTTTGTGATTTGCGTGCAGAATCGTTCGTTCTTGTTCTTTTTCCACAAGTCGTCAAGAAACATTTTTCTAGGACAGTGTAATCTTGGGAAACTCGTGCATCCTATATCGCTACACCATTCGCAGTGAAACGTTGTTTTTTTACAATCATAACAAGTCTTGAAAGATCTACAGTAGTTTAGTAAGCTTTGTCTTTGAGCTACCTTTTTATTTATGTCTTGGTAACTATATTCAGTAATGCCCAAAATCCCATAAACGAACGTTACTAATAGTAGGGTATATTTTATGAACATCTTTACTCTGAAACAACGAGTACGAATTTTGGTCAAGTTTGTTTGATATTATGAATTTACGTATGTCTTTATATCTATCTACTTACCAAGATAACTTCTTGATTCACAAATATTTTTTTATATTGAACTAACACGATACGTATCCCACCTTGGATGTCTGAGAACTGATTGAAATAGCGACCTATATAATCTTATAATGACTGAATGTTTATAAACATGCCTATTCAAATATTAGCTTCTCCCAACGCACAATAAACATGAGATAATCGACACGAAATGATCAAATAGATGCCTGTGTTGATTAATTGTCCAAGCTGAATCATAAGAGTGTTTGTATCTCGTGTCTACTTTTTGCAGAATAATTATTAGACGTACAGCATTTTCTTCCCAAGTGATTTGCAAGTTAGTCTGTTCACGTTCCATATTAGTAAATCTGCGCATTCGTCAGCGATCACACACTTGTTCAGCTCACCACACCACCCACACCCATACTCCGGGGGTATCAGCCGGCAGTTCTCACAATCGGAAGCCAAATATTCACATCTGTACACAGTAACTCCCACTTTGTTCGAAAACGGCTGAACGCCACCCCAAATTAGCCTCAAGAAGCCCAAATTAGTCTCCCCCTGATCCGCGGTATCCAATTTCACAGGATAGCAGTACACAACGTCGTCTAATATCAAAGCTTTCAAATGGGAGATTTGGTTACTGAACTTGAGTTGGCATATGATTTCCTTTTCATACAGAACTGGGTCGTTGGTATGAATTTTGACTTGCAGGTTATGTCGGACGTCGGCTGGTATTAAGATTTTGCCATGATGTTCTATGCTAGGGCAAAGAGTCTGGAAGTTTTCCGTTGAGTTTGCGTCCATTAAGTCTACTTTGGTCACGGTGTATGGACATACCTTTTCTGGGTGGTCTGTGCATCCATAGTCATGGCACCAGGCGCAAGGATACCACCGGCTCCTGGAACACTCTTTGCAGGTACGAAAAGATTTGCAATATTCACGAGCATCTTCTATCAGCCTTACTGATGGTGGTGTCTCTTTCGTGAAAGACTTGAGAAAGTTCAGAATCTTCTTCTTATCGTCAGTAGACAAATATCGACTATGGGACTCATCTTCTACTGCCTTCAAGTCCACACTCATGAATGGTTGATCCCTGAATATGCTCATAGGGTTTTGATTATTTGCTTTGCTTAGAAATATTATTAGAAAAATAGGCACGAAAGTGTAGTCCATTGTTCTTGTCCTCTCGAGAGAAAGGTCACGCGGTGAATATGACGATGAATACATTAACACTGTATATAAGGGTCAACGATGTTTTGAGTTTCAGTTGTTGTATAATAGACAAGGAAGATAGTTCAATAGGTCTTACAATAGTTTATCTATAACAATATTATGATTGTTACCTCTTTCCCCATTCTTTTCTTAGGCTTTAGACTAGAAGAAATAATAGGTAACTATTGACTATATTTTTCATTTTGTTAGAAAACTTTAACTGTTTACATTACAGCTTCGTACCGTCTAATTTATTTGTGAGTCCTTTATTTACTTGTATATAAACGATGTTTTCGAAACGTAGGTTTCTAAGTAATAATGTTTAGTTAGAATCGTATTATACGCGAGTTATACCTATTCGTAAAATTAGTGTTATTTTGAATAGGTTCGCAAATAAAAGACAATAGTTTTGTTCAAACTTTATATGATCAACAAAAGGTAGGCGTGTAGACAAATACTCTACCATTGTACTATTTTCTTCTTATTACAATAATACGACGATATTTCTACGAAATTGGGCAATCTTTTGGTAACTACTGTAATGAAAAACTTTCGCTCTTAGTTTCAAGAGAACAATTTACTTGACATTTACTGTTCAAAGTTTTTAAGGAATAGTTTATTCAGAACAATAAGTAAGCACTTACAAAGAGAAGTTACTTTAAATTTTAGGATTTCGTGGTTCTCATAGTTGACGAAGATTTTTTGGTAATTTTAATGTGAATCATTCCATAAAGGGTCAAAAATATTATTTGACAAAGATTTTTTTATTATTGATTTTCAAAACTATTTTAGTATCAATAATCATACAGAAAAAAAAATGTTTTCTTTGTTTTGCTATGAGATCTACATTTTGCCAAAATACTCTTGGAAGATTTTTTTAAATTTTTTGGCACATTCAAGTCCCACTGTTATTACACTGCATTATTCCAAAATAATAATAATCATCATCAGCCCAATACGTCCCCACTTCTGGGGCCTACCCTAAACTAGGATGATAAGGCCTTAGTCAATCACGGTAGCTAAGTGCGGGTTTGGTTGACTTTAGAATTTCTTCGTAGGTGTGCAGGTTTCCTCACGATGTTTTCCTTCACCGTTAAAGCGCAAATAAATCGTACATATGAATTTCAAATTTGAAAAACACTATAGCAAGTGGCGGTTTTTGAACTGGCGACCTCTCGCCTGACAAGCAACAACCTTAACCACTCGGCAATCATCCATATTAATCAAATTGACTAAACTATACTTCTACCGAGCATAGGGATAGTTAATACAGTAAATATGAACAATACAGTAATCCTATTGGTTTCCTTTTGATGTGTGGAATTCCAAGAGGAGCATTAATTTAATTTAAAACTAAATATTCGTATTCAAACAGATGGGGTCTTAAAGAGGTATCAACATATTTATTCTGAGTTTTCTAACAAAATGTTCTAAATGCATATGAATGGCAAAGGTAATAAGACTCAATAACACAAAAGAGAGAGCAAGATAAAGTTACATACTGTTTACTGCAAAGCTAAGTCACAGCGTAAAGAAGGTTATAGTAAAGAATTGAGGTGGACATACAACCAACATACTTTTATACATTACTTTTACGTGATGTTTACGGCAAGAAATTTAGGCAACAGGTTTTTTTTATTAAAAGGCTAACAAGATGACATCCCTCCACCTGATGGTAAGCGGTAGTGAGATCTAAATATGAGGTCGACAGCCACAATAGACCATATTGAGCCTGTCGCACTCACCCTGAAAGCCGTGAAGGAGGAGACCACTGCTGCGTTTGTCCTGAAAACCTGTGAAGGTTTCTCCTGAAATATTCACAGAATATTTAAATGTCAAATCAAATTATATTTAAAATAATTAAGGAAGCCTCAGGAAAAATATCAGGCAAAATACCAATAATTAATCAAAGCATCAGAATTTGCTTTAAATATTCAGATATATTTTAATGATTCAGTCTTTTATTTCTACCTGAACCAGTTTATTAAGTAACAAAAATTCTTATTTAATTTATACAAAATTTAGATTGATTACTGAAACCTGTGTGTACTGTGCTAGAATAACGCCTTTCAACAGATTTAGTTGCACTGGCGCCATCATGCACGAGTTGGAATGACAAAGTTTTTCACTTGAAATGGAAACTTAAGTAGCAGCTAATGTTGAACATGTTAGTTGTCATCTTACTTGTTGATGACTATTCTACTCGAAAATACAGGGCTTATCATAAAAATCATAATCATCATCATTGTATTTATATTATAAGATAAATACATACTATCATTTTATTGTGATCATTTTTGTACAAGACTTTGATTAATAAAGAAAAACATTTTTTTTTTAAATAAGCGTTCGAAAATATTTAGATTAGTAGTAAATAGTTCTCTACTACTTACGAGTTCCATTTCAAAATCTACAAAAGCCATTATTGTTATTAGGTACAATGCACACATGTGTTTTCCATTCAATTACATAATTACATTATTCCTGTTATCTGTAATTTGAAATTAACAACCGTGATTATTATCCAATAAACTCTTTATTCATGTTCGTCATACACATGAAATATTTATTTTATTCAAAATTTCATACCGTATATACGTAATAGTCAAAAATTTTTTTTTATTACAAAATGGTTAGGATACTTTATTTTTCAGCAATTTCGTTTGGTTTGCTAGCTTGTCTAGTATTGGTACATTGTAGGGATTTCTATATGGGAATGTTTAAAAGAAACGACGTACTAGTGGTGCAAGACTATATGTATAAAGAGAGAATGCCATTCAGGAGGATGTATGGAAAATATTTGAAAGTAGTGCGATGTCCTGTAAGTATTTAATCTTTATCATTTACCTTATTAGATATTGAATAACCTTTGTTCTATAAACCGATTTACAATGTAAGCCGATTATATCAGGCACTTATTCCAAGAATGCCTTAAAATCCATACTATAAATGCTACTTACATGATGGGATGGTACTTATTTATGAAAGTCAAACCCATGACTCTTCGAACCGTAGGGCCACTAACCATTGTTCTACTGAGCCAGACACTCACTTGATAGCAAAAAACCGGATCAGTAAAAAGGATTACGTGAGGACTTACTTTAACACTGTCCAATTTGTCTCATTATTTGCCGAAGCTAAAGACCTTTATACGTCCAGCTCAATAATTTAGACACATTTAATTGCGTCGATTCGCAGAATTTTTCCTCAGACGAGTGTATACGTTTGGTAATCCTAGGAGGAAACCGGCTGGCTTATTCTCATTGTTATTAGAGCTATTCGACATAACGACGTACCTAGATTCAGCAATGTTGCACATAAATATATTCTATTGTGTTCTATTCTAGTTCTTTTTTTTTCTGACGTACGTCTCTATGGATAAAATACGCCATTTGATTACAATCTAGTCTTAAAGAGACTAATGAGTAATTTATTTTTAACTTAAGCTGCTAAAATAATTGTTTGTGTAAGAATGTGTCCATTAACACTTTTTTTATTGTCTCTATTAAGGGGAGGAAACTTTGTTCTATTCTAGTAATAATTTTATTTGTAGATTTCCTACCTTCGAGTTGTCGACCGCCTTGGAGTCGGGTCTGGACCTACCGTCCGGATCCTCAGAGGAGGTCTGAAGAAGAACCACGTCTACCTTTACATCATGTCTGCGTACAACCAGCCATTATCAGTGACTATATACATAGGCTGCCCCCGCTCCACTAAAACCACAGTTACTACAGAATCGTTGGTAACAGTACCTGAAAATGGGACTGGCAATGAGACGGCTGCAGCGAATGGAACAGCTTCTGGGAATGACACAGTGGCTAATGATGGTGCTGGTAATGGTGACGGTGCTGGAGATGCCCCTGGCGACGCCGCTGGTGAAACCACAGCTGCTGCAGCAGCGGATGGCGAAACGTCTGCTGCAGCGGATGCCGAAACTACTGCTGCAGGGAGAAGATAATTAAAGTTCCGCTCGATGTTTGGGTGTTTTATTTATCTACTTACGTATGTTCGTGTATTCCATTGCTTCTGATATCCTTAACACAAGTGCTTAAGCTACTTATAACGGAATCAGAACAGTGAATGTGATGTTGTGAGAGAATCTATTTCATTTTGCTAAAAAATCTTTGAAAATCATTATTAAAAATTACAATTTTCCATGCATCAAAAAATTTATTCGTGTTTCTGTCAAAAATTTTCGATGTATACTTTGAATATTTTTTTATTTTTATAACCAGGGGCCTTATTACTTCTTAATTCCAATCAGTTTCAAAATGGGCATCGGTAGCTGTATGATAAAGAACTGTTGCTGGTGAACTACATTTTTTTCCCAGAAAAACAAAGTCAGTAGCCCATTCTTAAACTTACTCGGGTGTATTACGACCTCTTAAAGGTCATAATACACCCGCCGGAAAACTTGCATAAGTATATTCGAGAATAACGTATCTTAGTTCGTCCCGAGGAATCGCTGGCATTCTAGGATTTCTGCCATAAAGTGATCACTTAAGTATCAGCTTCTTCTATGTATACTAAATGGCATTTACTGAGAAATAATTATCCTGTGCCTATTATGTTTTCTATACTATAAAGTAGATTTAATTTAAGCTTTCGCGTTCCATTACACTAAATATTAGTATTTATGGGTCTACACGCGATATTAGAAGTAGCAAAGACGTAGCTACTTATTGCCCAAACGTTTCGACTGGTCGCTCGCCATTTTTGGTGTAACCCAGGAAATTATAGGACTAAAAATTTAAAACTACGTGAAAGATTTTGGAATTCTTCCAACTGGATGGATGGAGGACAAATTTATAAATGTCACAGCCACTACGTATTTGCTTTATTGCAAAATGTTGGTGCCTCGGGAAATCATGTCAACAAATTCGAAATAAATAGAATTCAAAGAATTTTATTGAAATAAATGTTTGTTTAACGGGAGTATACTGCCGGACAGGAATGCTGTCTTTAACTATTATAACTACAAAAAATATTGCGAACTTAAAATTAAATAATAACTGTACCAAATAAACAATTATTAATATTCTTTTCTATTCATATACATCGGTCGTACCTAGAAATTAGAGATTCACAAATTCAATTAATTATTTTTTTTAAATATAAAGATTTAACAAAACAAAAGAATTTTAACGCAGAACTGAATTTATTCTAAAATTGGCTAGAACAATTTTTTTTAATATTATATTTTTGTTTTAGCCGAGTTACTTTAAAAATCCACATTATAATATTTCCAGGTGCCAGTCAAATAGACTTAAAGCTAACTCTAAATATAAAGTCTTTAGAACTTTTCTGCCGGAAATAGAATATTGCACTAAGCATATACGGGACTTGTCATTTCGTTTGACAGTAGTGAGGGACGTCTACCAATAATAATATTGTAAGTAGAGTGAATGTTTATATAAAATGCTTATTTTATATAATATGTAGAATATACATTAAAAAACAGATACATGGAATCGAATACACGTACATGTATGTACTTGCAAGAATTTGTGAAAAAATATGGATTGTATTATCGATAAGCAAACACATTGTTAATGGTTTTGGATTAATAAAATATATTACCAAGATGACATTGTAGTGCTATTTTTATAAATTACATCGGAAAGTTTTAAAGCTAGATCCAGAGAAATGTATAAATAAGTATTCAGAGTATTATGCAAGAGCTTCTCGCTTATACTTAAAATTAAGACATAATTTTATAAACGAGGAGCTCTTGCTGCTTATTAGGTGTCTAGAATATATAGTATGATTTATCACCTAACAAACAAAACTTTTTTTTTACTTTATTCCCAAAATGTCGTGGTTTGCTGTATAACTGGAATAATAATTAAATAAATTACGAGATTAAACGGAAAAAAAATTAAAATATCCGATTCCAAACATTACCGGGCACATCCCTAGTAATGTAACGTTTTATGGAGACGACACATGTGTCTGAAGGCGTGTCGTAATAAATTGACAATTCACAATATTCCCATACGTTCCTGTTGTATTTTCATGATTTGCTGCCGACCATCTGGGGTCCCCACTTTTATTATGAGAAACTACAATAACAGAATAATACTGTAGCCTGTGAATATAACGGTATTACGGGTTTAGGGTATCCGAGTTTCTTATCAGTGTTTTGTTTTTCGAATGATTATGTTATTTAGCGACAAAATATTATGAAATCCCTGATGAAAAACATTAACTACTACTTCTACGCTACATAACATTGAATGATGATAAGATAAGACCTATAAGATTTTTGTCCAAGTCAGACCTTAGACTGAAAAAAAGACGTGTGGCACTCTGGGACTGCCGCGGTATAGCTATTGCATAGCATCGTCCGATTTCGGAGCAGCTCGTCTCGATTCGTGCGAGTTTCGTAGAGTCGTACAATACGTCTAATCGCACGCACACAAACGCCGTGCCGAATTCTACCGAACTGAAACGACGTTACACGATTGTGAGGTTTTTTTCGTTACGGAATTTCTTGGTTCGGTCGCCGCGCTCAAAACCCGCGATAAAAGCTATGCAATAGCTTAACAACTTAATATTATCTCCAGTGGCCTTAGAAATCAGGCATATGGACCAAAAAGGGTTCCATCTTGATTAGCTCGGTGGAACATTGGTTAGTAACCGTAGCTGGCGATTCCAAGAGTCGTGGGTTCGATTGCCACTCGGGACAAATATTTGTATCATGAACATTGATTTTTTGTTCCCTGTCCGGGTGTGTATAAATATATATATGTATGTATATCAGTCTCTAACACCCATTGGACAATCTCCGCTTCCGGGGTCAGATGACCGTATGTGGAAATGTCCCAGATATTTTATTAATCCTCATTTTTCGTTCCGGAACTCATAAACGAAATGACTTACTCTAAATATTTGTCTTTATGGGTCTACACGCGTTATTAGGAGTAGCAAATACATAGCTACTTACTGCCCGACGTTTCAACTGGGTTACACCAATGATTGGTGTAAATATTAAGTGTAATGGAACGCGAAAGTCTAAAAAGAAATGACTTTCTGTTGAAATAATGAACACCAAATCTTGTCATGTAGTTTTTAGGCGAACATTAGTTTTGTAAAGTGCCACTTGTGGCGCTCTTGTTGCTTCCTGTCACATTCCTTCTGCTAGTTTTTATACAAGTTACTAACCGGTGAATAAAATAGTTTTAAACTTTATCTGTGGAGTTCCTTATTTACAATATTTACATCTTGCCGTTAATCTCAACGTGTAAATCAACGAGACACACGGTACTATGCTAATACAAACGTAACATCTAATAAGCGCAATGCTATTTTGATGTACGCCCGGGTAAACCCTACATTAGCTACTATCTATGGTAATATTCGTATTATAATTAATTTACATGCTCGAATTATTCTGATTATCTCGCATGACGGGGCATCGAATAATTGTATTTGTTTTAGAACTGTGATTGTGCTGTGTGTACATACAAATAACTACAGATGTTTAGGGACAACATTCTGTTCGCGGGATTCCGAAATTTGATTACCCTTGGTGGCAATAAGAGTAGTGTCTAATCTTCGGCGGCTAATCTCAAAGATCAGCCAAATATATAGAGCATGATTTAACTGGCTCAGTGGAACTCGTGATCCTGCCTACGGTTCCAAGAGTCGGGGGTTCGAGTCCCACCCGGGTTAAATATTTGTGTGACCGAACTATGAGAGTAAGGGAACAGAGAGTGTCCTTTTATTCGCGCGCATACTTGTACACTATATGTCCTGAGCACTTGCCTGATCTTAATTGAGATCGACCGCCATGGCCGAAATCGGTCAGACGCCTTATTTATCGCTACCTTAAGTCTCAAATGGCGTAACCGCCAATTTGGTCAAAATGACTTTTTAATGCAGTTTTATTCAGTTTTTTTTTCTCTATCGATCTGTATATTTAAAATCCTCAAATTCGCAAAAAAAAGGTTATTACGACCCAATGTTTTTTATAGATTTGAACACTTTTCATAAGGTAAACAGGTCGTAAAAGGCTTAGTCTAATTTACTTGGTGTTTACGCCCCTAGAAATTATTGTGACGTGAAAAAAATGTCAAAAAAAAAGGGTGTAAGTGACATAATTTTCTGGCGTAACTCGTAAGACACGCTATTTTTCGAAATTGCAATACAAAAAAAAGGCGTTTACACCCAACATCGCTGAACACATGATTGTCATTATTATTGTTAGTATTGATGCCCGGGGGGATTAAGATTGCGGAGACATTGGCTATTTATTGCTTTTCCTTGTTTCGGCATTTTAAATCAACATCCAAACACAAATCAGAATCAAAGACCAATAACGCGCCAAAGTCAACGTAACGGTCACAAAAAATAATAAATACACCGAGGAACGTAATCTATGCGCACAGGTACGCAAATGGCTGAATACATAGATAAATGTATGGTGAATACACATCAGCGGGGGTTTCAAATGACAAAATTAATCGATTTAGATACGTAAAAATCTTAGTGAAGTTTCCCATATTCCAAAATATGTCATCCAATTCTAAAAATTACGCGTTGAGTCACTATGAAAAAGTGTCAAACGGCGTAACTTTGTAAAAGCGTAATACAGAGTAAATATTTTACGTTTTCTTTTATTATTAAATGAGTTTAAAGCACAAAAAACATTTTTTTTATTGGAGATACGACCTTCACCTCTTAAAAATCGTGATTTTTATGGGGCGTAAACGCCTTTTTGTAATATTTTCACAAGTCGTAACCGACTTCTAGTTTCTTAAATATAAGATTTAGGTACAAAGAGTTCCTACTGAAGCCTTTATCTCAAAATTCTAAGAAATTTGATGTATAAAACATTTTCATTGTATTAAAATTGATAAAGTTATGAATTAAAAAAACATTTTTTTTTTGTTTTTCTGCTCTCCTGAAAAGTAGTGTTTTGGTGGTTACGCCATTTGAGATTTAAAGTATCGTTATAGTATAGATAGTTATCCGTCTCACAGGTATCAAAAAATCAAATTGAAATATAAGCAACAGCATAGTTATTATTGGATCAATGTATGTGATGTTCTGTAGTATTCATAATGAGATTAGCTTGCACAGATTCTTCCGGCTATCAATAAAAGCTTACCGTCGTCTCGTCACAGTGTCGATGATCTCAGTACTATTGGAGCATGAGCCATGTTGGCTAGGATGATGGATCAGCGCGTTAGCCATCAATCAGGGAAGTGATCGGGACGATCGAGAATATACCTATCTATGTGTAGACCAGCTCTTGAGAGCAGTGATATAATGTGTTAGAGGTTGCGTCTTTACTAGTGTTCTAACTGAAAAATTTGCTCATTCTGTCTGTCTGTCTTCTACGCTAAAACTAAGTAACTGAACTCATTCAAGTAAATTTTAGTACAGTTAGTCTTGGGTTTCACTGGCTCGGGGAACATTATTAGTGACCCAGGTTCACTACCTACGGTTCCAAAAGTTGTAGGTTCGATTCCATGTCTGGGTGTGTTATTAAATTTATATTGGTATTTGTGTGTATCCACTATTGAATCTAATATCTGTGACACAATTGCTTAAGCTACGTGGCAAGTAGCTGGTCAGATCAATGTATGTGATGTGTAATATTTACGTTATTAACCGATTGCTATAAGGGTAACGTTTTAGACGATAAATGAATCCGCGCGGACGGAGTAGCCAAGTTGATGTTGTATAAAGTTAAATAATGCTTGATTAACACAAAGGGACAGACCATAGCTTCATAGGGCCTAAGTTGAGACGACCATGGGACTGGCTAACTAATAAACTATTCGTAACGCTAGAAAACTGAATATTTCGAAATAACGGGAGTTCATTAAAATAGAGCAACACTACAACACTACTGTTTGTAATTACTTACACACGCATGCATATTATAGCCAATACAAACCATTTTATGACGGCCCTCGTTTAAGGCCCTGAACTGCATTTAAAAAAGCTCGAAATAATTCGCTCCTTAATAAAAAGCTAATTAATATATTGCTAACAACATACAATGTTTAAATACCCACGAAAAAGCCACTTCGTAGAAAGAAAAAGCGACTTCCGCCAAAAAGGAAAAGAAAAACCCGCTTATATTTCCCCGTAACTGGTCAGTCATGGCATGGATTAAGAAATATTATTGTTATCGCACAAGCACATAATAGCAATATTACGAGATCGCGCGATGAATCTCAGAAACTACTGTAACACCCTCGAATCCGGCTTTCACGCTAATGTGTTTATTTGTAAACGTTTTCCTTCCATCTATGGGAACATACGTGTGTAAATTTGGACCGGAACAGCCCTACATCGAAGTTATTAAAATTAATTTGGACGTTTATACCTAAATTTTTGCCTGCAATAAATTACTCTTTAATTACACAGTCTTTTAAAAATCCGGAAGTCCTTTCACAGGTTCGAAATTATCTCTATGAAATACCAATGCTCGAAAACGAATTTGAACGAAACGTTCAAAACTAGCAAATAAGAGATTAGGGATTGCCTTAGTCGGTAAGTATATTAAGTTTAGAAAGCTTAAAAATAGGGTCCTATAGATATTTGTTCATTTATTGCTGACTATAAATTCTTCATAATAGTTCTTCGTTTATATTTATATTACTACACTCCAACTAATCAGCATAAAAAAATATATTTCGGTTTATCTGTATCGGTGTAAGATCTACTAGATAACGTCAAATAAGTTTTCAATCGAATACAAATTAGGTATGATAAAGTAAAATCATAGCATAAGACAAAAGCTTTTGTTATTAAATTTCAATATAAATTGTTAAGTTAAAGTTTGGAATTCAATACAAATACACTGGCTCCTTTTCAACAGACGCTTTCTTCTTTTGCCTAAACTCAGCCTTTTTTTGCAAAGAGAATTTATTGATAATGTAAATTATGTTCACATCTGCAATACACACCCGAATGTTTCCATCAACCTTATAATGGAAGATAGGGGATGCGCGGGGATTATAATGTCGTAATAGGAAATTGCTAATGCATAGTGAGGGTGCATTTTTGTATGCACTTTGTTACTCTTTCGGATTACCGGCTTGTTTCGTACATGTTTATGTCTGTTCGTATTTTCGCTTATCATCATGGAAATGGGGCGTATTATCTACGTATATTCGACTTCCATTTACGCTTGTAAAGGAAGTTTTTTGTGAATTTGAGTGCTGATTTACTGGTTTTTTAAGTTAAGGAGGAAAGCATTAGGGTGCTTACAAATTAGCCGCGTGGCACTTGGCGGCTAATTTTAATGAGTTTAGTTTTAATAGTTTATTTTGTAAAGTGTGAATTTTATTGTAACATTTCTGAACCAAATTTCTAAGTTTCTTTGTCTCAGATAATCTTATGAGATAATATCAATTCGATCTACAGCTACAAGTCGAAAGAGTCTTATTTACCATAGTTATTCTGTCGTTCTTTCATGCCAAAACTACTGTAGCGATTTGGGTAAAATCATATAGTTATAGATTCGAGCCGGAGAAAGGACTTCCGGGTTTTTAACCGACTAAGTTATTAGAGAGTAATGTTTCAACGACTGAATAATGCTTTAAGGCATAATGATAAAACCATAACATGCACCTGCATAAAAGTTACCTTCGTGAACTTTCATGCAGGCGCCTATTATATTATGTACCAACTATTATATTATGTACTACATTTATTTGTACAATCACTACATAGTATAAAGCAAAGTCGCTTCCCGCGTCTGTCTGTCTCTATGTATGCTTAAATCTTTAAAACTGCACAACGGATTTTGTTGCGGTTTTTTTTTAATATACCCGAAAAAAAAGGAGGGCGTGTCACTAGTGAATAAATAAACTCACGCATAGCCAAAACATTAAATACCCCTTTGGGACTTTTATAAAAATGTGAGATGGAATTTCATCCCTAAGTGCACTAGGATGATACACTTTATAGTAATACCTGGCAAGTGCAGTTTTATTACTTTGAAATGGGCACTTGAAATGCAGTTTATATGAGCTGTGAGACGTTTATTCCGTTAAATTTATCTATAATTTAATACAATTGAAGTATATGCTTATATAATTTAATTAACCACCTTTTAATACAAATAAAAATCTGCCTGTCTGTCTGTTTATTTCGTCTCATGTCTGAAATAGCTGGACCGAAGTCGCGGGCAGAGCTAGTAATATAATAAAGTGGCTGTGACAGACATAGACATGACGAATTTATAATCTTCTTATAAATAAAAATGAATTGCTGTTCGTTAGTCTGACTAAAACTCGAGAACGCCCGGACTTATTTAGGTAATTTTGGTTTTAAAATGTTCGTCCAGGGAAGGTTTCAATGAGAAAATATAGAAAAAGAATCAGTATTGGCGGTACGAAATTCGCCGGGACCACTAGTCTACAATATATTTTTTTGCCATTTGACTACGGAACTCTTAATGCACAGGATGTGCTAAGCGCATATTTCAAGGACATACAAATACATACATTACATACTAAAAATTATGCCTTATTCCCAGAAAAGTAGGCAGAAATCAATTCCTGGCTTGTGCTACATCACTTTCACATCCATCAATCTTTATATGCATGCTCGTCGATTACCAGTACTTTTGATTTGACCCTTCTTCAAAATTTGACCTATTTGGTCATGGAAGCTCTTTCTTAGCCTTCCCCTGTCGACATTTCCATTTATACTTTCTCTATAAATTTCTTTCGTTGATCGTCTTTCACTCATCCTCTCAACATGACCTAACCATCTAAGCATACATTTATGTCTACCTTAGTCACTCAATTTCTCAATTTCAAGAACTGCTGAACCTATTTCACTAATTATATTTTTTGTCTGTATTCGTCATTGTTAGGAAAAGGTTCTTATGAAAAAAATTGTGAACAATAGCTTGGCTGTAACAGGTAGGTAAGTCAAGAATTAAGTAAAATAATGTAGTAATGATAGAGCTTAATCTAATATCTTAACAGTGTATGTGCGAATAACGTAACTAATTGAATTGTATTGACGTTAGCGAAACGCAATTATTGAGTATAAAGCAATTAATCTATAATAGTAAAACAGATTTATTGACAAACTAAATCCAATAAATCCAAACTCAATTTTGGAATAACCATGTCTTATTGTGTAGTATTTACGTATAGAAATGATCTCAGTTGAAGCTAGTAATTATCTAACAATTAGTTCGTGGGCAAAAGTTTCCATTAAGTTAACAATGTTTTAGTCTTGCTCCTCTTGATTTATAATTGGCTAACAGATGTTCGTAGCTTAGTCGGACGAAACATAACGTCCAACTTTCATAATTATTTTACTGATAGATTTATATTTTACGTTACCTTTACCACTGACAACTTTTTGTTTAGCTAACAATCGGTATAATAGATCTTACCACTATTCCTTTATTACTAAAATTTGTTTAAAATTTCATTTTTGTCTTACTAGACCTACTGGTCTATTGGTAGCAAGTGCTGCGTAGACCGTGAGGTCCCCAATTCGAGTCCGGGGTCGGGCAAAATTTGTGTGAGTTTTTCTGTAATGAAATTACTCAGCCCGGAGTTAGGAAGTTAGAAGTTAGTAGTTAGAAGAAAGCACGTTAAGCCGGTGGTCCTGCGCCTGATCTCTCATCGGTCATGTCGATTGCCGTCTCACCGAACTATGAGAGTAAGGGAATAGAGAGTGCACTTGTGTTTGCGCGCACACTTGTGCACAATAATATGTCCTGCGCACTTGGCTGATCTCAATTGTGGTCGGCCGCCATGGCTGAAATCGGTCGGACGCCTTATTATTATTTTTGTCTAGTTGTTAAGTGGCGAGTGGAGCCGGCAAGTGAAAGGTTTGGAGGATTCCTTTGCCCAGCAGTGGGATGATATAAAAAGTTGTTAAAACATAAGATTAGGCAACGTAGTAAATTGGATTACTCTGTTTTTGATTCAGTTTTCAAATGATACTATGTTGAGTACTTAAAGTTTATTTAGTTCTGTTCTCTAACAATTAGTTAGTATTGTGAACACATACTGTTAGTAGTACACATACAGAATTGATATAAATGAGTTAAGATATTTTTAATGGACTGGGCAATAAGAGGGCAATTTTTAACCGTAATTATCGACTTCATGTGAACGTAATCGCTGAAGTTATTAATATAAACAAAATTAGACTTTCAAAGTGTAGTTATGAACATAATATTATGTAGTGGATAAAGGTATGATATCTACGTTTTTTCAGAATATTTTTTAGATCTGAAACGTTTCAAATAGCGATCAATAGCAGTTCAAAAGCTCCGGCTGCCCCCCAATTAGTTTTTATTCGATACATCTAACGTTCTACTTTCGAAAACAGCGCAGTACCTACTCATTATAGAAATTTCAATTTTCTTCAAATGGCTCCCGTCCCGAAGATTCCCTTTCAATGTCTTTGTGTTTTGTTCTCGTTAAAGGGAAAATAAACAGCTTATTAAGAACTTTGAGATGTAAGAGTTCAGTAGCGTGGATTTTTTTCTTTTTTTATTTGGCAACGGAGGTGATTTGATCATTTTTGTTGGGCCATTTTTTTGGAGACTTTGGGAAATTGGAATTCTTTTTAAAACCTTGTTGTATTGTTGTTTTAGTGTTGTTTGCTTTATCGTTGTGGGTTATGATATCGGTCGACTGATGACAATAAAATAGTAAAGACGACTTACGAAGTTTATATCGACTTAAACAAAGACGGAGATTCTTAATCCATCTATTAATTTAAAGACTGCTCCTTGATGACTTGTTGGTAAATCCTTTCGAATAAAGTTTATTTATAATTTTAAAAAGCGATTTTATAACGGATCCGTTCTTGCCATTTGGATACGAACTCTAAAAATAATTAAACGTACTCTCGTATATGCTTAAGTATTTTACTGAGAAGACTCTTTCTATAGACTAGGCACCGATTGGATTCTTATAATATAAATTGTGACGTCATTTTCCACCTCATTTCCCGTCAAAGGGACCGCAGGAAGATCCTTTTTGTTTTTGGTGACTTCATTATATAATCCTTTCTCGTTTGGGAGGGCGTTTTCGTATTCCTTCGCAGACAGGTACCATGATTTGTTTGCTAGGGATCCTTGTGAAGAAAGGAAAGATGAAAAAGAAATGAGTTATTGGGTGACAACTTTGGATTATCATACAGTTTAGTTCAAATCTGAACTCTTTCTCAGTAGTAACTTTCATCGATTTTTAAAAAAATACGTTTTTATTTGTTTTTGTGCTAAGAATGCAACCGAATGAAAATTATATCGGATGACGTTTTTTATAAATGTTTACAAATCTTCTGTAATCATAGGCATACATTTACGAAAAACTACTAAGGCCTGATCGCCCTATTTTAGTTTAGGGTAAGCCCGTGCCCCAGCAGTGGGGCCGTATATGGGCTGATGTTAATGATGGTACGAAAAAAAAAGATGAAAGTAATCAATACATGTTTAAAATGTTAACTTGCAGACCATTCTAGGTTTTGCCTCAAACTTAGAGTAAAACTACAGACCTGAATTTAGTTTTAGACTAAGGCACGACCACTACAAATATGTTGTGAAGGACGGAGGCGGGTTTCAATACTTACTTTCTATATTGAGAGGAAGATGGTGAAAGGAACTGATGAGGAATCATTTAATTATGCGCAACATTCCTGTATGTATGTCATCATCATCAGCCCATTCCTGTCCACTGCTGGACATAGGCCTCTCCAATATATTCATGAGTGTATGTATGTAATAAATATAAAGTAATTTTTGGAAACTAGTATGTGAATATGATTTTTTTATTATATTATCATTATTATTCAAACGGAACCCTGACGTTGTGAGTTCGACTACACTTGACATTAAGTTTGACGTAGAGCCTTCGATTGATGTCTGAGCCGCTTACAAACGTCAGATTGGAACGTCAAACCTCTCGTCATGAGATTTTTTGCCGTCTGTCTGAAAAGATGTGAGGTTTTACGACTTGGAGAATACGTATAATTCAAAAACACTTCGAAGAAGAGTTCAGAGAGTTCCCCACAACCAAAACATAGTTTTTTTGAAGTGAAACTTCTTTATCGGTGTTGGAAAAAAAATTACCGTTACAACGTCACACTTTTCCGTTACGCGCCATCTTAGTTACTAGTATGTATTAGATGTAGAATGTATTTTTTAAAGTAAACAAAAGGTATTCAGCATTTGAATTTTTTACGACTCTACATTTACCAACATTATTGTTTAATATTGATGTTTTTACCCGACTTAGCCAAAAGGTTGGTAGTGTCACCGTAAGTTTGGGCCTGGATTGCCTTTATACATACATACATACATAAAATCACGCCTTTTTCCAGAGGGGTAGGCAGAGATCACTTCCTGCCATGTGCTACGGTCCTGGCACACCACTTTCGCTTCATCCACATTCATCAACCTCTTCATGCACGCTCGTCGATTGCCTTTATGAATAGATCAAATATACAGTTCAGTATCTCTGGTAACTGATCTCTTGCCAAAGCGTATTCTAGATATGCAAATGGAACATCTAATTATTTTGATGTAAATCTGAGCCAGCTTGATATTCGCTGTTATCTATGGTAACTGACATTACACTGATTATCTAACTAGACTACGAATAACATAATATTATATGGTAAATGAATTAGTAATTCTGTTGTTACAGTGATAGTGATGGTTGAATAATTTTGGTCTTTTTTAATATTGTCCATGAATTTTATTCCAAAACTCAATTGGATTGATCATTTGGTAATGTCTCTAGTGCCCGGGGTCATCGGTTCGACACCTAACAGGGACAAATATTTGTGTGACTAAAATGGATGCTTTTCTTTTGAGTATTTTATTTGAAAATGCTTATTGGCAATAGTTCAACGTATATGGTGTTTTCTAATAAAGATTAATGAATTAATTATTATTAAAAATACTGTGTTTGTATCGTTCAGTAATAAACTTTTTGTATATATCAGAACCACAAACAAAGCTAGCATATCTCAGTCACAACATATGAAGCCATTGTAATCACTTCTGACAACAAAGCGCCGAATCTAATACAGCAGATATAATGTAACACAAGGCTTCGTGTACTTATAATGTAAGTACGTACCATGGAAACCAGTGGTTATCAAACTGTTGTATAAAGGAATAATGATTTAAGACCTTATTGTTCATTGGATTTAATTCACTGCCCAACGCTACACGATCGAGGAAAACATCGTGAGGAAACCTATGAAGAAGTTCTAAGGTCAAAGTCAAAAATCAAAATCAAATAGTCTTTATTTATATAGGCAATTTACATGCACTTACAAATCGTGACATTAGTAATAATAGGATTCTACCGCCGGTTCGGAACGCCGATTCTACCGAGAAGACTCCTTCAAGAAACTCGATAGTCGCTCTTTATAAACGAATTATCATGTTATACATTGTATATGAGCCAAGTCATACAGTCTGGATGGTCATAGCAAAAAGTACCATATACTGTATTTAGTACTATTTGAAATAACGATAATTAAAATCAAAAGAAAGAGAGCCAAGATAACAATGTTCAGAATACCATTACAAATCCAAACTGCATGACAAGCAGCTATTAATTGAAGCCGTCGATGTTTTTCCGTATATGACCTGTTAGCCACAGGTGGCGCCATCTACTGTCTGTGATACACACTGACAGCCGTAGACATTTCATTACAGAAATGTAAACTACAGAAAATGATGACACACTGGCAATTAAAGTAATTTAAAATTTTTAAGTGCTAAAGCTTGCACTAGCTGTTCTAATATTTAGAAAAACGAAAAAAATTAATAGCTGCTGGTCTGGTGTGATGGTAATGCACGTCTGGGCGCGATTCCCGGAAGGATGGGTGTTCGAATCCCCGGGCCGCGGTGAGGCAGTTGAATTTTTTCCGTTTTTCTAAATATTAGAACAGCTAGTGCAAGCTTTAGCACTTAAAAATTTTTAATTTGCATGACAAGGTTGTGTAGTCGACCAACCCGCACTTGGCCAGGGTGGTTGATTAAGGCCTGATCGCCCTAGTTCAGGGTAGGCTTGTGCCCCAGCAGTGGGGACGTATATGGGCAGATTATAATAATGATACGCTACACTCTGTATACTTTTTGCCATAGCGAATTCTTAAACAAACAAATATAGTGAATGCATCCATCCATCCATACCCAAACTAACACTAATGTCATTTGCGTAAATTCCCAGAAATATCATTGTTTTTAGAAGATTATTATAAATTGTTATTGGAAAATATTTCTTCACTATTATTAATGCGAAAATCAAATATTTTCGCATTTATAATAGTCTGTCACACTTTCAGGTCTAAAGTTCTTAATCAATACTGAAAGATTAATAATCTGGAAAGTATACAGACATTATGTTATTTTTAGTCATAGGACATTTAGTCATACTCTACAACTACGTCATAAACGGAGTCGCATGTGAAAACCTACTAAAACATAAATTATTAAGTACATGAAGTAAAATTATATTCAAAAACGAGAGTTAAGTTTGAGAATTTCCGATATAAGCTATGCTTCAGCAAATCTGTTCTGGGGTTATTGCATACCGCTTAGCGTGTTATATTACGTCGTTTCACTAGCAAATTGTGAACGCGAGACACAAGTTAGCATTCATATTTGTACTGAAATTATGGCAAAATTAATTGGAGCATTATCGCGTTTAATGAGCACTATGATAATGCTTCAAGTGTAAAAGCTTCATTAATGTAGGTAAGTTCAGTCAGAAGAGGGTGAAGGGAAGACTGACGACCTTTTTTGTGAAATAAAATGTTGATAGCTTTTTTACTCTAAAGGAGTCCGACCGTTTTTAGTCATGGCGGTCTATCTACATGGAGATCAGCCAACTCCGCGGGACATTTCAAAGTGCACAAGTGTAAGAGCTTACACAAGTGCACTCTCTATTTCCTTACTCTCCAAACTAGCCTAGCTTAGCTCTTGGTCTGTATGGTTCGGTGAGATGGCAATCCGACGTGACCGATGAGAGAACTTGAACTTTTAAATGAAATGAAATAATTTATTCTGCAAATAGACTTTTATGAAATACTTTTGCACGTCAAGTTGTAAATAAATTAATCACATATTACATAAAAATTCACAAGTTACATAATTCATTGATGTCCAAGCGAGCAGCTCATCATGTCCATGGATTTTTATCATTTAAGTAGTCTTCTACTTTAGATAATAATGGTTTTTCTAAGTATTTTAATTTGATCAAAATACCTTCAATCGTAAGATTTAATACACTTCTTTGATGGTGTATTAAGAAATCAATTTAATAAAGCAACATTTTGAAAGCACGGGCTTACATTATTAATAATCGTTGCCTGGCTCTCAATTTTTACCTCTTGTATCGCAAATAAATAAAATAAACCGGCATCAAAGTCAATACAACCGTTTGATACGTATTGAAAGGTCCGATGTATTGTTAACAGTCGATTCTGAAAAGGGATCCATAATCTTAAAAGCTTCATTCTTCATTTGTAGGAGGCGGATGTGTACAACAAAACAGAAACCTTTTGAAACACGGTCGGAATACGAAACCATGTAGGTTTTTCAACCTTAAAATTATTTGGGCCAACAACATTTTTAAGTATTTACAAATTACACGGAAGTGGGTTACATTAATGTTTTGGCATTAGTAACCTGCTTTGTCTGTAGGTCTTGAAATTTATGATGTAACTCCCTCCCTCCCATTTCCACTCCCGAACGACACGTGCTGGACAGCGCTGCCATCCACATACAATGCAGGCGCTGGTGGCTCGGACCAAGAGGTTTAGTTTAGTTAGATTTAGTTCCTCTTTTCTGCCATGTGTAATTAAGGCATCGAATGGCCTTCCAGCTCATGTTTTCCCTCCCTCCTATGATCCCGGGCTCTTCAAGCGGGGCTTTAAACGGCATTTTAGCAGGAATTCATGGTGAGTGCGACAGGCTCAACATGGTCTATTGTGCCTGTCGACCTCATATGTGGATCTCACTACCGCTTACCATGAGGTGGATTGAGGTCATCTAGTTAGCCTATTATAAAAAAAACTAACTAATTAAGATAATAGTGGAGGTTATGTGAAGCCGACCGACCCGCACTGGCCAGCGAGGTTGGCCTTCTTGCCCTAGCTTAGAGTTAGCCCCTAAGTGAGGTCGTATATAATATGATGAACTAAGACTAAGTAGCGAGACATCGCGACGCTTATCTTCCGCGTACGTCGCGGTTTCTTTCGACTCGTTGACATGCTAAGCAAACACCTTTTCAGTTTCAGTTAACACGATTTTATTTCATTAAATTTTTCGTAGTATCGTTACCTTTTTCTTTCTTTATTCAATATGTAACTTTGAAAATTACATTTTGAATTTATGAGAAAGTTGGATAAAGATCAGAAAGTATCATTAGTCATTAAGAAGCAAAACCTCTAACCGGATGGTAAAAAAAGATTTTTTCTGGAAGTAAAAATATAATAAAATTCAGGTAGATCCAATCTGCTTCAATACAGTCTGTCAGTCAATACTTTCTGTGTGTTGTACTTTCCTATATTATGCTTAATTTTTTAAAACTACACAACGGATTATGATACGGTTTTTTTTATAAGTTGAGGAAATTAAAAGTAAGGTTTTTATGTATAAGCCCGAAGCGAAACGGGGGCGGGTCACTAGTTTATATAATTCTATTGAAAATATTTTTTCAGCGAGAAGTAATAATTTTATATTACAAAAATAATCCGTTTTTACGATTCGCAATTAACTCTAATGCAATTTGCATCAAACGATCTACCATTTAGCAAGTGCATAAAGGAACTTTCAAACTTCAAGAGAATTAATTTAACTTTCCGACCTTTCTTTAATTTCCTACTTGGTATTGTCTGAGAGGTCTCATAGGAGAAAATATTTTCCAAGTTTGATTGCTTATATAACTGTGCATAATTAGGAAGAGCTTTTTCAAAATTTTTGCTAATGATGTATAATTAAGTTGACAGCATTTTTTTTTACTTATGGTATGGAATCAAATTCGCTAACAATGTGTAATTCATGAAAAGGAATAAATCGAAATCATATAATTTATGTCATTAATAAAATCATTTACACAAAATTATTCTATATGCAAAACTAGTACACAAATTTGAAAATACTATTTCAATATTAATTTAATGTTCTGCCAACGAGTGCGTCTACTGGATTGCATTGAACATTCAATTTGTTTTGAAACGTCATAAAAACAAATTAAATCATCCATGAATACGAATAATCCCGATACGTAGTTTTTTCACAAAATGTTTACAAGTGCCAGTGCGTTAGCGCTACGCAAATAACTGTGCTCAAATAGTGGACAACGAGTCGGTAGAATGTGATTGACACTTTAATTTAGCTGTTGTCAACTGTCAAAAGTTGCCTCGCCGATGTTGATGCGTTCAAACTCTGTTACAGCTAACTGTGTGCTGTATAAATGGAAACTGGAAAGCACTATGCTTGTCCTTCGCCGTCCAGGCTCCGATGATTATTACAACCCTTCCCTTGATGGATATGGATGGCGATTGATGAATTCCCCTTTACTTGATGATGGTTATTAGGAAAGGTCAGTAATAATTCCTTGACGGCCTTTGATGTTCTTAGTAAAAGAGTATGATATTGTGTTCTATTTATTATTTAAAAAAATAACATGTGTTTTTGGACCTCATTTACCCTGAGATGCTTTAGATCTCTTGCTACCCGGATGGTTTAAGAAATGTATAGTATAGGTTTTATTACCAAATAGGTAGAGCATGTGGAATTTATATCAACAGAAATCAGTGGTACCTACAACTTAAGATTTCTTTAAATCATTAGACGTAGTCAAATTGGTAGTATTATTCGCTTTTATTATTGAGTTGCAAGGGAAAAAAGGATTACGAAATGGCACTAGACTGACCTAGGTGGTAGAGATTATTTTCGCAGGCCAAGGCTTAATTTGGGTCACTGTGCCAATCTAGTTATTTAGCTTTTTTTGAGTATTGCAACCTGGGAAATGATAACAATATGACTTAACCTCTTTTTAAATGTAAGTACAAACAAATGACATAGTTTAATTAATAATATATAAATTATCACATCTAACCCGTGGTAAGTAGCTTAAGCACTTGTATTATGGATATCAGAATCGACAGTACATATACAAATAAACATAAATACCTATATAAATAACACACCCAGACACGGAACAAACACCGATGTTCATCACACAAATATTTGTCCCCAGTGGGAATCGAACCCACGACTCTTGGAACCGCCAGCCAGAGTGACCACTATTCCACCAAGCCAGTTAAATAATAGTAAGATGGTTACTGGAAACTGGATAGAGCGTCAGTGACCCGAAAAATCGTATAAAAGTTGCGGTTCTTAACATGTTTCGCTATTGGTTTTCCCTTTTGGAAGTTTTTGACGAATTCTCAACGGGGTTGTCGACCGAATTTCAATATTTTTGTTTGCGTGTGAAACTATAACCATTCCCCGAATATCCTTGGGGACCTTGTTTGTTATTCAAATGTTTTCCCGTGTAATACGCGTAGTGCGAACTAAATTCTGATGCTATAGTAGGTAGTTGTACCAATCAACATGCTAACGGTAGTATTGCAATCAACTGGACGTTAATGGTTAATTTGGTGTTCAGTGCTTTGGGATTATAAATAATTCCTAAATAATAATATGATATTAAACAAGCTTGAATGCCTCGTTGGGCTATTGGTAGCAAGTTCTGCGTTAGGACCGAGAGGTCTCCGGTTCAAGTCCGGTGCCGGACAAACATTTGTGTGAGTTTTTCTGTTTAGAAATTACTTAGCCTGGAGTCAGGAAGTTGGCGGATGCACGCCCGTGTCTTGGAAAGCACGTTAAGCTGGTGGTCCTGCGCCCGATCTCTCATCGGTCATGTCGGATTGCCGTCTCAGCTAACTATGAGGGTGAGGGAACAGAGAGTGCACTTGTGTTTGCGCCAATATACCAACGAGGCAGTTACCATGTTACCATTGCATCGTCTAGGATGGCTCTTTTACCAGTCGTCGAGAAGTCCCACGAACTACATCCACGGAAGTGGAGTGAAAGCCGGCAAGACAATAAACGCGTAAAAGAAAAGAGTAAGATCGTTATGGAGGCCAAATCAAAAGAAAATCCCGAGCAAAAGTACGAAAATTCAAATAGTAAGAAGATAGCTATACTAATGCCCGTCCTAGCAGATCCAATAACAGCGTCTACTCGTAGTTATGGCTCGCAGATGTTTTCTCTGATATTACCCGCGTCGGTGCAAATGTATGAATATGTAAATACCCCTAGACGCTATGTGTTAACGCTTGAACTAAATGAGGTGCATTCTGATTCTGTTACGGCTAAGGTTGCGCCTTAGAGTGGGACAGCTGACCGTGTTTTGTATTATATATAAGTAAGTATTTTAGAAATTCTGTTACGGCTAAGGTTGCGCCTTACATTGGGACAGCTGAGGGTGTTTTGTATTATATTTACATAAGCAAGTCTTTTAGAAAGGTCATATCTAAAAGTTAAAGCCTTATTGAGTCGCTTTATTATTTAGGAAAATTAAAATTTGAGGATTGACGGTATAAAGTTCGCCAGGACCACAAGTTTTAAATAAATGCTGCATACAATATCAAACACAATATTAGTAGTACCTGTAGTAGTTTTACTAAATAGTGATTCATTGGTGGTAGGTTTTTTTGAAAGCTAAATATAGGAACCTAGTTTAAATCAAAGGATACATAGAATCATAAAACAGTTTAATAGTTGAAGCCTCAAAAGATTAAATCCATATTTCTTTTGTAACATTTTGGATCGCGAGCAAATAAGTTGGTACGAGCAAACGAGCCATCGCCAAACTAAGTTGTTGATTTAATAAAAAGTAATGAAAATCCGATCCTCCAACAACAAATTAACAGCAAAACCCTTTTCGATGTACAACTTTTATCGAAAAAGACAACATACAAATTGTACCTACCTATCTGTAAATAAGTACACACGTAACAGGCTAAACACGGCTCAGTGTCCGCGTCGCGCTAAGCACCAGATCCCGTAACAGCTGATATAGAGGCGGCAGATTTGGCGCGCGCACTTCTTTTGTTTAGAATATCCCGGCTCTACCGCTCGGAACGGACGCGTGACGTAATCAGCGTCTAAGAGGATACGGTTAGCGCAGTCAGATGTTTTGTCGCTTATATAACCTCTGAAGAGACAGAGCTGCATTGATACTACAGCCTTACACATTTGTGTTCTGTCTAATACTAAAACATGACATACTCATTTGACAGCTTCAAACTATTTAGCTTTCTACATTCAAAACAATCATACTACCTTAAACAAATGTTGCATAAGATATCAAACACATTAGTAGTTTGTTTGTTTTAGTCAATTAGTACACCTAGTTCAAATCAATAGAACAATTTAAATAACTGAAGTCTCCAAGATTCCATGACAAAAAAGGTACCAAATCCGTCCTAGCCAAGTTTCGATAAAAATTGATCAAAAAGACAACTTGCACAACTTACAAATAGTATTTATCTATAAGTACACACGTAACGGCTAAATACGGCTCAGTGTCCGCGTCGCGCTAAGCACCAGATCCCGTAACAGCTGATATACAGGCGGCAGATTTGGCGCGCGCACTTCTTTTGTTTAGAATATCCCGGCTCTGCCGGAACGGACGCGTGACGTAATCAGCGTCTAGAAGGATACGGTTAGCGCAGTCAGATGTTTTGTCGCTTATACAATCTCTGAAGAGACGGAGCTGCATTGATACTACAGTCTTACACTTCCGTCTAATACTGACAATGGCCTTTTTGCCATCATTTATTACTAGATTTGCAGGAGAGTTACAAAAAATACTGTTTTTTAACAGTATTTTTGTTGTAACCTTTGGATTCCGTACAAAAAATGTAAAAAAGAACACGTTAATTGTATGGGGATCACCCTTAATTATTAATCTTTTTCAGTCTTGCTGCGCGGAAACGACGAATACATAATTTGTAAATATTTCAGTTATCTAGCGATCACCGTTTATGAGATACAGCTTGAAGACATACAGATGGACGAACAGGCAGACGGACAGACCTACGGCGGAGGCTCAGAAGGCTGTTTTTGCCTTTTAAGTATGGAACCTTAAAAAGGGTAAAATCTTATTCTAATTCAATCTAAATTTGACATTGACAAAAATCACTTTAACTTCCCCATAAACACTCACTGGATTCCAAAAACTAAGAATTGGGCATCCAATTTCCGATCACAAGAATACTTTGAAAGGATACTAAATTTATGTCTCAATTTCATTCCATAAATTCAACCGAAAATTGAACGGTTAAAACAACAGTACACGATAAAATATATTTAGTACGGTAGAACGCGAATGGGTGTAATAGAATATCGATATTCCTTATTGCGGAGCGGTGTGAGAGCATAAATTATGTTTAATAGATGCTGGTATTCATTCGTTTTCTAATGACGCTTCAGTAACGCTACCATGAGTTTGAAAGTGACAGACTCGATATCGCCTATGTGAATAATGTTTATGAAAAACTTTTGCAGGCGCTGGTGGCTAGGACTAAGAGGTTTAGCTCCTCATTTCTGCCCCGTGCGATTAAGGCATGGAATGCCCTTCCAGCTCATGTTTTCCCTCCCTCCTATGATCCTGGGCTCTTCAGGCGGGGCGTGAAACGGCATTTAAGCAGGTCTTCAGGGTGAGTGCGACAGGCCCAATACGATATATTGTGCCTGTCGACCTCATATTTGGATCTCGCTACCGCTTACCATCAGGTGGAGTGAGGTCATCTTGTTAGCCTTTTATAAAAAAAGAAAACTTGTACAGCGCCCCTAGCGGTTACGCTAAGAACTAAAATCGGTAGTATGAAAAAAGCAATTCGATAGGTTTTTAACGGACGTAAGTTTTCGATAGCTAACTCATGGTAGCGCTACAGAACGTTTTTAGGGTTCTGCACCTAAAAGTTAAATCGGGACCCTATTACTAAGCCTCCGCCGTCCGTCTGTCCATCTGTCTGTCTCTAAGCTATATCTTATAAACCGTGATAGTTAGAAAACTGTTTTTTTTTACAAATGATGCATTTCCGTTGCCGCTATGACAACAAACATAAAAATATAAAATACTAGCTTTCCGCCCGCGACTTCGTCCGCGTAGAGATGTTTAACGGGTAAAACATTACTTCCTAATAGCGCAGTCGGTTAAAAAGTCTATAACCTTTCCTAGGCTCTGGACTATATCTGTACCAAATTTCATTTAAATCGATCCAGTACTCTATACGTGAAAGCGTAACAGACAGACAGACAGACAGAGTTACTTTCGGATTTATAATATTAGTAAGGATAATGGGTACAGTAAACCTGTTTTTTTACATTGGTACGGAACCCTTCGTGCACGAGTACGACTTGCACTTGACCGGTTTATGTTTTTAAACGCTATACGTGTGTGTATAGTAGTTCATATGCGATAAAAAGAGAAGCAAATAGGTACATAGCTACTTACTGGCCGATGCCCATACATACATACATACTTTATGCCGTGTAGACCCATAATATAAAGTTTTTCATGTAATGGAACGCGAAAGTCTGAAATAGTTCTTATAATTGTAAAACAAATGGCCGAATACTAAAACATCACATATGACAGATTCATACAATAAGGCGCGTTCTAAAATCAAAAAACTATTCTTTTTAAATATGGCTCATGATTTTAACTATTAGTCAAGTAGTTTAAACGATTACTTAGTCGTTAAGCTAGCTTAGTACAGGTACTAAGTTCCAACAAAAATATAACGTTGAATAAGTGAAACCTTCATGTTTCTAGCCATGTTTTTAAGCTATTGCATAGCTTTTATCGCGGTCTTTGAACGCGGCGACCGAAAGCGGAAAAAAAACTCACAATCGTCTAACGTCGTTTCAGTTCGGTAGACTTCGGCACGGTGTTTGTGTGCGTGCGGTTAGACGTATTGTACGACTCTACGAAACTCGCACGAATCGAGACGAGCTGCTCCGAAATCGGACGATGCTATCAAATAGCTATACCACGGCAGTCCCAAGTGCCACACGTCTTTTATATAACAGCCTGGTATTACGAGCGAATGTGCTATCACCCAACTTGGTTGATATTAATAATTACGAAAACAAAGAACCAACAAAAAGAAAATTGTTTCATTAAACGGGAACGCAACAGTTTATTCTGGAAAGAACAAAGAAACATCCTAATGTCAAATGGCCTGTCTTTTCCTTGGTAATAAAGTTGAATGTCTAATTTTATAATGCATTTTTAATGTAACGACTTGGGCTTTCGCGATAATGTACGGAAAAGCAATTTTATTCTCCCTTTTAAACTGTTTAACGCGATTATCCTTGAGAAAAATTAAATTAAAAAAAACGTCTTGCATAATTGAAAATGGCTTATGAGAGCACTTGTATGTTTTTGATTGGTCATTAAAATGCTCAATTAATTATTTATTACTTTTGCGACTGTTTGTAGAGCTATTTTAAGAAAATGTTCGAGGAAAAACGAAAAGATATTTTCGACATTGGCAATTGATTTTCGTCAAACGCTGAATGAACAGGTAAATATGTTTGAATATCTGGTAATTATATTGATCTGAAAACCGTTTTTAAATAATAAAAAAAAGACGTGTGGCACTCGGGGACTGCCGCGGTATAGCATTGTCCGATTTCGGAGCAGCTCGTCTCGATTCGTGCGAGTTTCGTAGAGTCGTACAATACGTCTAACCGCACGCACACAAACACCGTGCCGAAGTCTACCGAACTGAAACGACGTTAGACGATTGTGAGGTTTTTTTCGTTATTGAATTTCTTGGTTCGGTCGCCGCGCTCAAAGCTCGCGATAAAAGCTATGCAATAGCTTAATAAATAAATAATATTTTTTTAATTAGATTCTATTGTAGTTTTTATTTTAAATACTCCCTATAACCCTACAGGTATGAAAAATATCGGCAATACCTGTAGACCCGTTGGTCATACAATTTACACATTAACCTCATATCACTAACCTCATAAATCGGGTCCCTTGCTATAAAAAGTTTAAAGGTATCCAGAGTTCCCAATATATACGTTAGCCACCTATTACTATGCACACAGCAGAAATTAAGGTCTTTCCTAGCGCATTCCCTTCCCATTCCAGAGTAAGCAATTACGCCCAAGGGAATCGTTAAAGAGAGATCCAGAATCGGGATAATTAAAGTAGCCCGCATGTAGGCACGAGGTCAACTGTGTCTAAATAATTAAGTGGCCTTTGCGAATGGGGTAAGTATTATGAGATCTCTTTTAAGGTGCTGTTACACTGAAGTTATGTTGTTATTTTTTTTTTCATATTTGAGAACTCTACACACGACCATCTCCAAGTCCACACTAAGCAGAGCTTGTACTATGGGCATCGGCATAATAAAGAACTGAAAGTTTAAAAAAAAAGGAAAACATTTTATTGATCCACTGTTAACCGGGGATTTGAACACCTGTCATTCCGGGAATCGCGAGCCGAGTAATATTACAGACCTGAACAAACATATTGTTAACAATATGTTATTGGTTTAGTAAGGATTGCCAACTTTTTTGAAAATATAATATAGCCCATATTTATCGCAATTTGTGTAGCTTCCAACGGTGAAAGAATTTTTCGAACCCTTCAAGTAGTTTTGGAGTCTATTCGATGCAAACAAATAAACAAACAATCAAATCTTTCCTCGTGATAAAATTAGTATAGAATTATAGACAACATTATTAATGTGAACATATTAATTGTATGTAGTATCAAAATGATACAGATTTTTTTACATTTTAAGGTGAAAATAAAAATAATCAGGCTGCCAATGTATGAGCACCTTTACTTTAGCTTCGGTGAAATTAGTGTATTGAATTGTGTTGTTAGGGAAATTAGATTGTTCGTGTAACATGTCCGTAAATGAACCAACCTGTTGATAATGTCATATTTGACGAGTTTTCAGTTAGCCTCATTGCTAGTTGCATTTATAAGCGCATGAGATGGTATGTAAACACAGTATCAAACAGAGTTTTGCTATTGGATTAGGTTAGATTCCATCTTTATGGGACGTGCCGCTTTATTAAAATTAATAAATACTAACATCATCATTAGCCCATCCATATACGTCCCCATTGCGTGGGCACGGGCCTACCCAACACTAGAGGTATAACGCCTGAGTCAACTACACTGGCGCGTTGGTCGACTACACAACTCTAGAATTTCTTCGTAGGTGTGCAGGTTACCATCACCATTAAAGCGTGGAACAGTCGGACATATTATATGATATCGTATTGCAAGTTTATGTCATATCTAAAGCACAATTCTCATTGGGCGCCTTACTTCCGTCTCTTCACCCGATCACACGTGGTTGTGAAGCGTAGGGCGAGTTATCTCACACTCGTCAGGTGTCGCCCCTAACGGAGGCTATTAATTCCGTTCCTGTGGCTGAAACGACGTGTTTCCATTGATTCAAGAACCTAGATGTTTTTATCAAAATGTACCTATGTTGTTCATGTTTATATATTTATTTTGTTTATTCAAAATCCACAACTCTTAAATAAAAATGTAAACGAGTTAGTCGATGGCAGAGTGGTTAAGGCCACTTGCCAGGCCACTTGCCATGCAAGAGGTCACCAGTTCAAACTCCGCCACGTATCAGGGAAAGGAAAAAAAATATCGTAAGGAAACAAGCACACTTACTAAGAAATTCTTAGGTTGTATAGTCAACCAAACCGCACTTGGCCAGTGTGGTTGAATGTTGCAGAAAGAGGCTGCCGAGTGTGAGTGGGAGAATGACCCTTCAGCTCCGGCACTCGGAAGGCGTTAGGAAAGAAGGAAGGTTAGGTACGCGCATACCGGGACGCGCGCGGCGCATTTACCGGCACCAGACAGCGCACTTCAGCGGAGACCAGCAGGCGGCAGGCGTGGGGACGGCGCCGCCTGCATTGCACAGGCCTCCGTCGAGTAACGGCAGCGACTCCGTGTACCGAGTCGCCCTGTCACCCCCCTCAGTGGGGGACTTGAGTGGAGCCCGTTATAGGGCGGAACGCTGGCAGCGTCGTGGTGGTTGGGCTATGCTAGGAACCATGACGCCGCTAACGCGATGAGGTACGCTGCCGAGTTAAGTGGGTACACCACTGGGCATTGCACCTTAGCCCAGGAAGAGCTGCCAGTTTTCCGTCTCAGCACTGGCAGCCGAGAGTCCCACACACCACCTTGAGTAAACCCCTGCCCAAGGTGACGGTGCATCAAGCATTCTCCGTGTAAAAAGAAGGCCTTGTCGCCCTGGTTTAGGATAGGCCCGTGCCCCGGCAGTGGCTGAACAAATAGTAGGCTCCACGTTTTTATTTTAGTCGTACCCACTACCATCAGAGATAATAATGACCGGAACCACCTTACCTACGTAGGTTGATTGGTAAGTCATAACTGTTTATTTATTTCTAGTTTTCAGTGCAAATAAAATAAAACCATTTAACTTAAAAGTTTTTTTTCGATTTTTTAAATTATTATTTATTACTAGCTTTCCGCGCCCGCGACTCCGTCCGCGTAGAGTCGTTTAACGAATAAAACATTACTTCTTTATAGCGTAGTCGGGTAAAAAGTATATATGTATATATATATCCTTTCCTAGGCTCTGGACTATATCTGCACCAAATTTCGTTGAAATCGGTTCAGTACTCGTACAGTGAAACATACGTTCAGTGAAAGCGTAACAGACAGACAGAGTTACTTTCGCGTTTATAATATTAGTAAGGAGTAAGGATTATTGCATCACGCCAAAACTAGTTGCAAGATTACTTTTCCTCTGACGTTATCCAATGGAAACGATTTGATACGCGGTCATTTTAACAGGGTTCCGACGTGGATGTTGAATGTCTTCCGAGAATTAGACGACGACCCAGTGACAGGAATTACCTTAATTCACGGAAGCTTTACTTACCATTAATTTAAGGTTCAATTCATTCCCGTTTATACACCGTGAAATTTTAGTGGTTGTTTTCCCGCAGTAAAATTATTCTATCTTAGTAGTACAATAGATTTGTGTAGTTCTTTTTTGTTAAAATCAATAAATGCCGGTTTTACGAAAGGTTTAACGGAAACTCGAAAGCATGTTCGAACCACTTTATGACTTAGGGTGTCGAGCTTCTTCAGCTTTAAGCATCGATTTCATGCGACAAGTAGTACCTGATTACGTCACATCTTATAAAAGAACGATAGCTTCTCTCGTTTTCGAGTTGAAAAATAATTATTATGAAAATTAAAAAAAAAAATTTTTTTTTTCGAGGAATAATTTGCATGATTCGATAGTATTACTAAAGGCAAATCGTTCTGCCACGGGAAAACAACCACTAAAATTTCACGGTGTATATTTTTATTTGAAATGTATTTATGTTGTGAAATCCAATTCTTAATTACACCCGTACAACATCGAAAAAGCGAGGATTCCTGTGAAGGTATCTGATTATTTCTAGGAAGCCAAAGCAATTAATTGCAAATAATTTACAGGAATAAAATAAGTTTATTTATAATTGTAATAATGAATCTTTAATCAAGTATTTATTCATATTCACGGTAAATGTTAAAAGGATCTTTTCAAATACACCAAGCTAAATAAAATATAAACCAACAGTAGTTATAATGAAATCGTGAAAGAACATGCTCATAATTTGTATTGCATACATTTTCTGCATTGAACCGTGGCCCACGAAAGTTATGTAAGCTACAAACTTGTACAAATAAATCGGTATCTTTTCTCTATCAACCATTACAAAGACGGCGGTGTTATCTTCCAACGTACAACGCCATTATTCTTGCACACAAATAAAATGCTCTTGTGGTTTTATATCAGGTTTTTACACAGTAAAACAATATAATATTACTGCAAATGTCAACAATACTGATTATTACTGATAAAAATAAGTGAAATATTTGGGACATCTCCACACACTGCCTTCTAACCCCAAACTATGCAGAGCTTGTACTATAGGTATCAGAGACTGATATTGACGAATTCCTCAGTATGTTTTTTGTTATGGTAAGGGCCTCGAATTAGCGCCATCATCATTATCTTCTCATATACGTCCCCACTGTTGGAGCACGTGCCCACCCCAAATGAGGCCGATAAGGCCTTAGTCAACCACGCTGGCCAAGTATGGGTCGGTTGACTACACAACCTAAGAATTTATTCGTAGGTGTGCAGGTTTCTTCACGATGTTTTCCTTCACCATTAGTCCGTCGAATTAGCGTACGTAATATAAAGGCCGAGTCGAATTCGACTCTCCCGCACTTGGTTAAGACCATTTTTCGTGCGAGATGTAGCCAGATCACATACCAATGTGCTTTCGGAGGTGGATTTAAAACTATTTCATTTGGATCACCATCTAAAGAGCATTTCGTTGTTCGTCAATCAAATGCATCATAACAGACAAATCATTTCCATTTTCTCGATACGCCGAATTCTCACGTTTTATTCAAAAACATTTCCATAACAAGCGACCCCACGGGCACACCCGAAAACTGTTACAGTTCCGTATACAAACAAAAATAATATTGGTGCACAGTCGCAACACTCCCGAGTACACAAATAACATTTGTCAAAAAGTTTCAAAACGAACAAACCAATTTCTACAAAATTCGGAGTGAGGTTATGAATTTTCATACACTTTTTTGCGGACTGCTGATTCCAGATAAACTCGTCGTTTTGAAATGGGAGCCAATAGGATTACAGCATGTGGAGCAATTTGATTAGTCGTTGAGAGTTCTGTTTCAAATATATCACGGCGTGTGGAGTTGTTTCCCGCAGTTTGGTTGCCTTATTGGTCGTATTATTTTCAGTGAAATATGATTCGTGAAAAATGTTGGATGTTTTGCAACGTTGTTTGCGACTGAGTATATTAAAATGGTTTATCTCTTTTGGTAGGTGTACTATAAATGGTACTTGGAATTGTTAGAATAGCAATAGATAACTATTCGAATTGTCTTTTTACATAATTTAATACTTATGAATTTAAATGGGTGAAAAAGAATCTGATCCCTTTGGAAGCTTTATCAGTCTTCGATATGTTTTTTAAATAAGTAAAATGTCTCTTTTCTTACACACTTCTGTATTTTAAACAATAACGACGCTGTACCCTTACAGTTGGATAGTTTTCAGAAGGATGATGTTATCGCAGAGCTTAAATTTTTAGGGGTATCAAAACTAGCTAATTTTCATTCCAACTAAAACCTTCAACGATTTCACCTTTCTAGGCGATTACTGTACAGTACTAACGGTATCGGTTCAACTAAACTACCGCAACGCAAGTGCACTTATCCCCAAATTACGTGAGGTATTGTCGCTGGCGATCGGCGAGTGAATTGTAAATCGGGCGCTGGACTGTATTTTCGCCACTCAAACGGACTGATTGAATAAGCAACTGATATGGGAGCGATTTAGGTCGATCTCATGTGATGTAACGTGCCTTCGGTGGTAGTTGAGCGATTTTGTAGGTACAGAACGGTGTAGACTACTAAATATATTTTTTTTTGGCTAAAGATATTAGGTATTTTCTATTCACACAAATAACTTTTAGGTCGGGCTCTTGAAGATTTAAAGGACCATCTAAAAGGTGTGCATGTTACTTCAAAATTTTCACAAAATAAGTCCATCAAAAATACTTGGGCAATCACTTTTGTAAAACGTAACTTTCATAATACAATAACGTACATTTCATTATGTTCATTTTATTAAGTACATCTAATGTTAGGAAATATATTCCTTCAGTCATTATTATTGTCGTAGTAGTCAATTTAAAAAAAATACTTGCTTAAATATTCTATTATGTTTGCAGTCCTATTATTGTTTTAATAAATAATAATATTCACCGTCGTCCAGCGTCCACTAAAAACAGTCTTCCCAAATCCCTGTATATCAAAGAAAAGTCAAGAGCAGAAATCAAAACCAGCGACAAATGACCGCGACAGGTCCCTACTATTGTGCTTTGTCTCTTAACCCTACGTCCTAGGAGGGCGAAACCACGAAGCAAATATTAATAGAATAATAATGGAAATGACGACTGGAAAAGACCAAGAAAAACCTTCCATGACCAAATAGATCACATCTTAAAGAAAGGTCAAATCAAATCCACCCGTAAGCGACGAGCGTGCATGAAGAGGTTGATGGATGTGGAAGAAGTGAAATTTGTGTGCCAGGACAGTATAACATGGCAGGAAATGATCTCTGCCAACCCTCTGGGAAAAAAGCGTGAGCGTCGAAAAGCGACTCCAAAGAATTATAAATAGACCTGGTCTTAGACAGACGGACGGAAAGCGAAATAGGGTTTATATCTTTCGAGTGCTGTACCCAGATAGACCAGCCGTTGTTGCGGGAAAAACGGTGCGAAAACTCGCGGATATTTTAAAGAGTTTTTCCTAGCAAAACCATTTTATGAGTATTCTGTGTAAAAATAACAGGCATTTTTTTGCTATTGTAGGAAAATTTTGCGTGCACAAACAGATTTCCTAATTTTATTTTCGCTCGCGGATCTATTGGGGATGCAAAAATTATTTACGCGTCTCTAGGAGCAAGAATTAGAAGTTGACATGACATTATATTGATTGTGAATATTGTATCAAAAAACACTCTTCTTCTTTCAGAATAACAGCGTTGCAGCTGCCCTCAGGCTGATGTAGCACATGCTGAGGCCTGTACAGTACCTCGTCGACCACTTTTATTCCTAATCTGTTTCTGTTAATTCTTTGTTCTTCTTTTCACTGCCATATGTGTTTTGGTTGTTTGTTTGTTTGTTTGTTTTTGTTTGAGTGTTGTGTTTGTAAGTAATATTGTAATTCGTTGTGTACTTGTTTATGTTATCAATGTGGTCATGAATCAAATTCTACTCTATTTTCTTAGACAATTTCAGAATTTTGCCAAAAGCTTTGCATCGCCTATAGCAACGCTTCACCCTCATAGGACGTCGCGTAATCTGTAGGGGCGTGAGCCGGGCCCTGGTCAGTATAATGCCCATTGTGTCCCTGAGTTATTGTCCACAGTTTTACTATGGGGTGTAATCGGCCCTTTGTTTAGGATCACATGGAGCTGAAAAGTACGCAATACAAACTGAAGGATTCGTTGCGAAAGAGGATTTACAGATAATGACTCTGTGTTGGGTATTTATCTTTTTGTACCTTGAAAGCTGTGAATACATTCAATACAGTCATTTTGTATGCCATTATGTCGGGAAATGGTTTATTAAGAGGAGCATGAAAAGCCAAATAATCGATAGAGATTTTGCAAAAAGTCGATCAAAAATGTAAGTGCTCGTTTTGCCGTGCCCCTCACAGAATGATTTGGAAGATTACACAATTTAAAGCTTCTATAACGAAAGGGCTTCCAACTAAACTGAAACTAAAATTCTGAAAACAGTTACAGCAATAATTATTTATATGTATTAGAATATTTGTTTTTAACTGCTTTATTGAGTATCATACGCTAAATATTCTCAAAATCCGAGCAAATCTGTGGCTTACAATGATCATTTACTCATTAAGTGTCATTCGTATTATGGGACATTATAAAAACATAAATAATTAAAAATTACACGACATCACATACATTGATCTGATCCCGTGGTAAGTAGCTTAAGCACTTGTGTTACAGATATCAGAATCAACACACATCAACCGGTCACATTTACATATATGTCATATTTTCATTTACATTTACATTATACATTAAATGTAAATGTGACCGGTATGTGTTGCGATTTTTTTTATTTTTTTAATATTTTTTTAAACTTACGGAAATCATTTATTTCTGCGAGCCCCTTTGCACATTTTGTCTTGATTAGATGACGATAAACGATAACGAAGCGATCAGTCCCATTGTCCGACCATCCCAACTGATTTTGCTGATTCTATTTATCCAATCCGAAAGTAGGTCACTGTACCCAAAAAATACTCAATGCAAATTCTGTATTGGAATTCTTATAAATTCACGCCGATTCATCAGTACCCTGGAAATGTAAACAATTGAACTTTTAATTGCCTAATCAATCATTCATTTAGATTATGGCGCTCGATTCGTTTTTACGAACGGGTCAGAGTCCTTCTTGGGTGATACTGAATCCATTTCGGTTTTAAACAAACCTTTTCTTAATTATTCAATCAATTTGTTGAAATGTTTTGCAAATGTACCTCTAAAACACCCGCACTGTGATTAGTACCTAGCCGGGCCAACATAAAGCAGCTGAGTAAGTATTTCATCTTTTCGGCAAAGACATTTTCTGCTAATTTATATATGCGTTGTTTATGTGCAAGCTACTACAGTCACTCGGGGTACGGCCAGAATACCAGCGCTGCAGCGGCTCTCGGGCTGATGCGGCATATGCTGAGGCCTGTACCTCGTTGACTACTCATAAAGTCCTTGCATGTGTTCTATTTCTTTGTGTGCGTTTTGTGTCTTGTGTATGTATCTATGTGTCATTGTTACTTCAAGTCGTGGTCAATAAATGTTTTTCTTTCTTTCTAATTATTGGGTCAATTATTATATCAGTAGACCTCACGGCTTTTATATACTTATTTATCAGAGCTTTTTGGTAGCATCATTATAACTATTCGGCTGCTTATCTGAAGTAAATATTAGAATTTGAATTATCAACTTCTGTCAACAACAAGCTTCAAGTAAATGTATAAAATACAAACATCTTATCTGTACAACTAAATTTAAGTGTCTATTTGTAATAGGTATTAAAATAAAGACTTTTACTAAATAGGTATCTAATCTATCTATACCGCTTACCAATACCAAAAACACAATTTTAGAAAAATCTGTCCATCTGTCTGACTTCACTGACATTTCCGAAACGGCTGGACCTACTTTGTCTTATACACTTTTTATCTTTAAGGGGTTGATAGATAAAAAGTTTCATAGTATGCATAAACCAAATATAAGCTCAGGATCTTTATTAACATCGCTATTTGAACAAGAAGCTCTTAGTCATGCTTTGAAATTAATCAAACACGATCCTTAATAGGTGATTACTGAAAACTGATAGTCGCCAACTTCTGAACTTTGGCAGTTGGAAGCTTTAGAATTTAGTGCGACCAATTAGAGGAACAATATTGTTCGGACTGAGGGGGCACGGTAAATGACGAGCCAAGAGTGTCGTGAATATTGATTCATTAAAAAAATAAAAATGATAAAATACATTGAAAGGTTTATTATGGACAAAATATAATACAAGGTATTACTTTTTATAATAATAACTTAATTAAATTATCCTAAATAAATACATTCTTATAAAATCCAATGCATATAAATCAATTAATTACGTCGTGAGTATCTCCTTTGCAAATATGTTTGTGTTTAGCTTATTGGCAATGTAATATCAATGCAAATAAAATAAAATGAAATACGTTACAAAGTTGATTCTGCAAATAGAAATTAATACACTACAAATGCGCTTGCGTTTCATATAATAAACATGTTACATTACATATCTGGGGATATCTCCTTCATTTTCATAGTTCCTCTGTGAAAGGCGTCAAGCAAAGCAAACTACAAGACGCTTTTACTACAAGAAAGAGCGTAAACACAGTGATTTTGCACAGCCAACATTGAGTAGTCTCGGAAGATCGACATGTTTATATCAATCCCATCAACTTCAAGTGCGTAACTAAACCCGCACTTAAATAGTTACAAGTTGTATAACCTTTGGCTGAAGTTGCGAAGGGACAAAGAGATCTCGCCCCTCCTAATGCTCTGGGTCCGTTAAATAACTTTTGGGCCGGTAATAAACGTGTTGGGAGCGCTCTTGGCCTCTTGGTGTCAATTAGACGTTTAGTGACCTCTGCGATTTAAGTTCTAGCGTGAAGACGGCAATTGAAATTATAGTCTATTTCACCTAAGATGATCCCTGTGACACTTCATTGTGTTCTGAATCACGCATTTTACGTTTGACAAACGAAAATAATTTTATTGCACACTTATTAATTTTATTGCGGCTTCATTAGGAAAAAATATTAAATTAATAATTTTAAACTTTTAAAAGGGAAACAGTATCGTTTACTTTAATTTAATGTAATAGAACATTTAAAAAAATACCTATGCAGTTCGTATACGTAGAATGGAACGTAGTAAGTTCCATTCTACGTACTGCAAAAATTAAATAAGTATGCAATAAAATTATTTTCGTTTGTCAAACGTAAAATGCGTGATTCAGAACACAATGAAGTGTCATAGGGATCATCTTAGCTGAAAAAGACTATAGTGTTGCACTTTGGCGTGAACTATTTCTTTTGACGTGACATCGTCTAATAATTCGATGAACATGAAAAACAAGACTCATCATGCGGCGTTACCTCGCTCAGAGACATTATCTCTTACCTTTTGTATATCGATACAAAATATCAAACAATTATTATTATTATCAGTCATTACCAACGTCTCGGGACTACAGAGTCCCGGATTTTTGGGAGGCGTGCGTGGGGCCAAAGCCAACACGTAGAGGCCCTTTAATGACTAGTATGATCTTAATATGTAATGTGGCACCAGCCGACGATTATCCCTGTATACACTACTAGCGACCCGCCCTCGCTTCGCTTCGGGGATATCTCTATCTTATCTTATCTTAACGCGGGGACCGTATAACCGGTTCACGTCGACCCTCAGGGATCTTTTGTGTTTCCCCTACCTTAATACACCTACTCCCTGAAGATCAAATGCATTAATGCAATAACGTCCTTGGGTCTGAGGTGCCTGTATTCTTCTGGTTTCGGATAAGCCGTTCCCAGAAGTCTGAGCCTGTGTCTGGCCAGTGAGTGACATTCACATAAAATATGCTTCATGTCTTCCATTTCTTCCTTGCAAGCTCTACAATCGCTGTTTGAAGACAGTCTCATTTTCATCAGTAATGAGTTGGTGACGTAGTGCCCTGTTAGCGCTCCCATGAGTAGACGACTTTGAAGTCTGCTTCCACCCATCATGGTTTTGTACCACGTTTTTGGATTGTCTCCAATAAAGCTCTTGGAGTGAACCATACCTGGTCTATTCTTCCAATGCTTCCAACGCTCATTATCAACATGTTCCTTAAATGCCATGTTGATGGTGCTTAACGCTAGCCCAACAAATGGCTCTGGTCCAATATGATTTGCTTCTGAGCCTCTTCTCGCAAGTTCATCTGCCTTTTCATTTCCCTTATACCCTTCATGGCCTGGTATCCATATTAGCCTCACCTTGTTTTGCCTCCCTAGGTTATTAAGTACCGTTATGGCATTGGCGACAAGTTTAGAGTCTAATTTGGGGTTTCTTAATGCCCTAAGGGCCGCTTGACTGTCACTGAGAATGTATATAGTTTGATTCTTGACCTTTAGTTCAATGTTCTTCTCTCTGCACATGAGATTATTGCATAAACCTCTGCTTGAAAAACCGTTGTCATGCCCCCCCATGCTTTGACTTTCCTCAACATGCTTGCTGTAGATACCGGAACCAGTGCCTGACACCATTTTGGATCCGTCGGTATACCATATCAAGCTGTTGCTCTCAGGGCAGGGCGGATTCACCTTCCAGCTGTCCCTCGTCGGTATGTTTACCTTGAAGTTCCTATTGAATATGTATTTTGGAATCGTTTTATCACAACCCATTTCCAAAATTCTGGACAGATAACTATTGTCATCCCATTTTGTGTGTCTTGTCTGATGTTTTCTAGGGCTCCAAGTTCCTGCAATACGTAGTCGCTGGAGCGCCTTCCTAGCTTCAGCTTCGATCACCAGGTGCAATGGCGGAAGATTTAACAGTACTTCCATTGTTGCCGTTGGGGTAGTTCTGAAGGCCCCTGATATGGCTAGACACGCGGTTCTCTGCATTTTCTCCAGAGCGTCCCTGCAGGTTTTTAATCGTGTTCTATACCACCATACAATACTGCCATACGTTATTATTGGCCTTACCATAATTATGTATAACCATCTAATGACCTTTGGTTTAAGCCCCCATGTTTTTCCATATGTAGCACGGCACATACCTAAAAACCCGAAGAGCCTTCGATATAGTGATGTTTACGTGGCGGCTCCAGTTAAGTTCCTTATCTAGGGTGACACCTAGATATTTAACCTCTTTTGAGCATTCTAGTCTTGTGTTAAATAAAGAAACAGCTCCCATATCCTTGATATTCCGCTTCCTTGTAAATGGAACTAAAGTGGTCTTCCTTGGGTTGACTGATAGATGGTTGTATCCACACCAATCCTCAAGGGTCTTTACTGCACTCTGCATTAGTTCTACAAGTGTTTTCGGAAATTTTCCATTGACCATTATGACCAGATCATCTGCGTATCCCACAGTGTGGTAAGGTCCTTCATTGAGCTTTCTTATTAGCGAGTCCACGACTAGACTCCATAACAATGGGGAAAGTACTCCCCCTTGAGGACATCCTCGTGCCGTTTTGATCGCTAATTTTTCTCCAAGTATTTCAGAATGAATTATTCTGCCTTTAAGCATGCATTCCACCCATTTGCAGATAGTATTGGGGATACCATGTGCTTTGGCTGCATTGCTTATTGATTCAAAGGTTGTACGATCGAATGCACCCTCAATGTCAATAAACATTGCTAGGCACATCTCCTTTGATTCCAGTGCTGATTCAGCTTCTCTAACTACATAGTGTAGTGCAGTTTCTGTAGACTTCCCACTTTGGTATGCAGCCTGTTGCTCGTGCAAGGGATATCTCCTAAGTGGTCCATCTCTTATGAATTTGTCTATCATCTTTCTAAAGCTTTCAATAGAAACGATTGTAGACTTATCGGTCTGAACGATTTTGGTTCCTCATAATCTTGTTTGCCATGTTTTGGTATATAGATTACTCTGACTTTCCTCCATATTTTGGGAATATATCCAAACGCCACACAGGCCCTATACAGTCTGCAGAGATGAGGATGAATGATCGATATTCCATTCTGCAAGACTATCGGATAAATGCCGTCCGGCCCGGTAGATTTGTATGGCTGGAAACTTTTCAGAGCCCAGCTTACCTTAGCTTCGTCAACAACCTTTTTCGAAATTTGCCAATCACTATATGAGGTCCTTTTGCATTGGTCCTCAATACTGATGGCGTCTTCCTCTTCTTCAATTGCCTCTGAACCCGGAAAGTGAACACTAGTCATCACTTCCAATGTTTCTCTACCGGTTTCCGTGCGTTCTCCATTATGCCTTTTAACAGTTGTTAAGCTGTATTGCCTTTGTTGTGGAGATTGCCTTTGTGAGTCGCATCCCTTCAGGTGCAGAGATTATTCCCTCACAATGCTTCTTCCACGCTTCCTCTTTGCCTTGCGGACAGCAGTGCTGTATCTCGTCAGTGCACTTCTATATTCGCTGAAGTCGTTTCTAGCTTTTGCTACATTGAACGCCTTCCTCGTGTCTCTCCGAATTTGAGCCACTTCTTGAGTCCACCATGGTAGTCTCCTTGCTTATAGACTTACTGTCAGGACAATTGTCCTGCCATGTTGAGGTTATAGCCGTTGTTAACCTATCTGCTTCAAGTTCAATGTCAAGTATTGAATTGAGCTGATCTACTGGTTTACCCACTGCCGATTTTAAGTTTGTTTTGAAATTATCCCAGTCGGTATGACGGGGATTTTTTCTTCGTACAACTTCAAGTCGGCTACCTACATTGTAGCTAAAACATATGTAATTATGGTCCGATAGGGTGACCTCATTAGACACATGCCATCCATTAATATTCCTAACAGCCTTGTTATTTGCTAGTGTTAAGTCTATTACCTCGGCCCTACGGGCATTGAAGAAAGTTGCCTTACATCCTTTATTAATAATATGTAAGGGTGAACTTACCAGATAGTCCAGTAACTTCTCTCCTCTTTCATTGATGTCTGTGCTTCCCCAGACCACGTGATGTGAGTTTGCGTCACATCCGATAATGAGCTCTCGATTCTCCCGGCTGCAGCTGTCAACCAGTTTCCTCAACATTTGAGTCACCGGTTCCTTCTCTTCATATGGAAAGTAAGCCGACGCCAATATCAGCGTCTGCTTCCCTTCCCTCCTCTGGATTCTGACTGTAGTCAGATCCCTGTAACAGTATTCCGTTAGAGGCGCCACATTTAGACCATTCCTGATATAAATGCAGCACCTCACGTTATTCATTGATGAGTTGTAGTACACTGTACCACCCACTCCATTAAAACCCATAACCGTACCATTGTGAATATATGGTTCTTGTATTAGGGCAACATCAAACCTTTGCCTTTGTAGCTCGCGTGCCAGAAGGGCAGTTGCGGCTCTACAGTGATGTAAGTTTATCTGTACACACCTGATTTTAGACATTTCTAGTCCGAGAGGAGGCCCGTCTCACTCACGCCAGGTGAGGAGCGCCCCAGGAAGAGTTGGTCCAGTGCACCCAGTACATCATCTGACCGGGGAGAGCACCCATGTCCCGCTCACTTGACATGGGTCCCTCAACCACGGTCTGGGGTACTGGTGTGCCGTCAGGAAACTGTGGCCACCACAGCAGGAACCGTGCTGGCAGCAGGTTCTGCGACCGTCAGGTCCATCGGCACCTCGTGTGTTCGTCCGTCAGTCTGTACGTCCGTCACTTGCCGAGCCTTCTGTGCTTCCTCAGCACAGGGGCCAACCCGCTCCTCCTCCTGCCTCTCCTCCATCTCGAGTGGCTTGAAGTGGCTCAGGTCGATCCCCGTACCGAGGCAGTAGCCTTTCTCCTTGATAAAATTTGCAGAGGCTCCATCCACAAGCAAGATGCGCCTGGTGGTGCGACCTTCCACGAGGGTGTCCACAACGCGCCAGTTCGCTGTTCTTACCTCTGGATAGATCCTCTGCATTATACCTAAAAGGACCGAGACGTCCGCACTGACCGTCTTGGTCTTCCAGGCCATTTTAATGGGTCTAGGTAGGTCCCTCGCATCTACGACCTTAAGCCTAACCCCTTTGATCTCGCGGCCGTTGAAAAGTTTTAGCCACTGTGCCGAGCGCTCTCCGTCGCACGACACAATGACAACACCGGCCGCGATATAACCTCAGATGTACTTGAGGGGAGGGTCCTTGGCTTTCACCAGCTCGTCCAAAATGGCGAGCTGAAGATCGTCATAGATCCCTTCCTCAAGCATGGTTGCAGGGTAGTTCCGCAGTGGTGATGGCCATTTTGAAGGCCCCCAGTGCTTGCGCATATGACCCAGAGGTCTTGATGCGTTTCGCACTGGTCCCTCCCTGTCCCTCACCACTGTACTCCCTGCCTCGCTTCTGACGGTCGACAGAGACGGCGTCCTCAGTCTGCTGCCTGCGCAGCGCCTGAGCACGCCTTTTCTCTGCTCCCGTCCTGGAGTGCCTCTTCTTGCCTCCCTTTCCCCCCCAACCCCGCGTTCCCGATCAAGGACAGGATCGCTTCCTCGGGAAGCTGCTCCCCTCACTCCACCGGTTCCACGAGATGTGCTGGGGATTGGTTCGGCTGGTGCCCCTAAGGAACCAGACAGCTGGCCACTAGTGGGATGGGCCAGGCCTCCGCCCGGTGGTCCGCTGACCGAATGGTCTGTAGACCTGCCAGGCCTCACTGGCTTGGTCCCTTTCCCAGGGTGCTGTGCTGGTGCCTTCCCACCCCCTTGCACCAGAAGCACGTCCGCCGACTACCTTCCACCCTCCACTAGTTGGTTTAGGGTCCGAGGAACCTTCCCCAACCAGCTTTGGGCCACCTTTGTTTTGCGCCGTGGTCCTGTCCGAAACAAGACCTTCGGCACCTTTTGTCCTTTCGGACCGCAGGCTTTCAGCTGACGCTCCACCGCCGCAGGTGGTTTTCGTGGTCTGCACTACAGTGCCCCCCAGAATACGCGGGGCTGAGCTAGGCTCGGGAGGATTGTCCAGCATCGCTGGTACCCTCCTGGGGTAGTTTCTCTTGCCGTGTTGCATCCATGATTATAGTTGGGTAATACACACTGCACTTCCCCAAGGCGCAGAGGTCGCACTTTCTGAAGGGATTGCTCCCTTCAAGGCCCGCGATGGCCTGGTCCAGGTTGTTGACCGCCGCCTGTCAGCGTTGTCGTTGCTCTTTGGCACCACCCGGTGCGCACGTGTAGGGAACTCCTGTTTTGTGAGGTGGTAAATCCTACGGACGCGAGCAAACCTTTACACACCAAAAATGGGGATATCTCTATCTCTATGTAATATATTTTAACCCCGTAAGAGAAATCTATTTTTTTTATCTAAAACAAACCTATGACACTCAGGGATAGTGTAGCTTTCCAACAGTGAAAGATTTTTTCAAATCGGTGCAGTAGTTTCGGAGCCTATTCGAAACAAACAAACAAAAAAAATCAAACCTTTCCTCTTTATAATATAATATTATATTACATACATATAACATTGACTCCCCCGTACCCCAGTGACGCTAACATGGAGGCTAGCTGAGCGCGGTGGCGGCCACCACGCGACTTTTTTCTAATACTTGCATATTTAAACTCGTGATATCTTCCGAATTAAATGTCCGAATTGAATAATTCAAAAAGTTATAAAAAGGTATTGAAGCCGTCTTGAATATATACAAACTTATTTTGATAAGGATTAATACCAAGGTACAAATAAAGAGCCCTTTCAAGCGGCGGCATATAAATTAAATTTTTAGAATAAAAAACCGCTTGCTGTGACATAACTATAATATTTAAACATATGCTGTCGCGACACTTTTTGTAGATAATGATGAGTTCTTCAAAGTCTTAGTAAATGGTTTTGTTCTATCTTCAATAGTTTTCGCAGCGCAGGCGACGTAAGGAATTTTTCAGGTCTATTTTTTACACCTTGGGTTACATTATTGGAGTTTTAGTAAGGATCCCTAATTTTTTTAAAACTACAATATAGCCTATGTAACTTCTGAATAATGCAGCTTTCTAATGGTGAAAAAATTATTGCAATCGGTCCAGTAGTTTTTGAGTTTATTCATTACAAACATACAAAAATACAAATCTTTCCTCTTTATAATATTAGTATAGATAAAATGCAGCCAAGGTCAACCCCCGGTCAGTGCAGGACTATGGAATAGGGTGGAAGAGCAAATAATCTGGGCTATGGGGTTGAGGTGCTAGTGGACTGGGTAACCGGAACTATGGGAAGGACTATGGCACCTGCCCTGATCTATGTTTATAAACACGAATAAAATAGGCAGGTGGTGACTCGCCATTCACTGTCATGGGCCCCCCATTGGTCGCACACACAAGGCACGAGGCAGGAGCGACGGGGGGCAACACTATTGTGAGCGGCTCAGGGTGCCGAGAGGTGTACACCGCTTTATACCCAGTGGCGCAACGCCACTGTGCCAACTCGCGACTTATGCATCTTTCACTTCCACCCTGCGAGCATGTAGCTCTGACGCCCCACTCTGGCCGGCCGGCTAAGGCAAGGCAGAGGTGAGAGTCCTGCGGCCCCCGTGGGGTCCACTCCTACCAGCCAACTAAGGCAAGCGGAGAGAGGGGCCTGGTCGACCCTCAGAGGCACGGGTCATAAGGGTGTCAATCCCATTCAGCCCGCCATAAGCTGCCCTGGGGAGACCGGTTGCACTGGTAGGGAGTCGCTGCTTTTCTTGGTGCGAAAATCAGCGACTCTCTCCAGGGGGCGGTGGGATCGTCACATCCCTACGCCTTTATTATTATTATTATTATGTTCCAGATATTTATTAACCAATAAAATTTTACAGACAACAATTTTTTTTGGAAACTTAAAGGTGCTTTTATGTATGTGACAGAAGCGAAAGTGGTGTGCCAAGATTACAGCACATGGCAAGGAAGTGATCTCTGCCTACCCCTCTGGGAAAAAGGCGTGATTTTGTGATTTTATGTATAAATGTATGTAAAGGAGCTCTACATCATGTCAGGTATTTTTATACTGGGCTTCCTCGCTCTAAAACTGCGCGAGTGATGGCATCAAAGTCTGGTGTTTCAAGACACACATGCAACAATCGGTGTATTAAGTAAGAAAGTATTGAATGAATTTGGATTAGCAAAGTCAATGTATAATATTCCGTTTATGTTGCAAAATGCTAAGCTTAAGGATGTTTTTCAAACAAAATAATATAAGGTTATTATGGAATATAATTTGTGATTTTCAAAACGAATCAATGAAAATAAATAATTAATCAATCGCAATTCTCTACTCTTTTTTAAAAATTTCACCAAGGACTACAAGAGACGCCTACTTTCGACTCATCTGAAACAAAAAATAACCTTTGTAAAAGTATTTTTAAGAAATTGCAGTTCATTTTCATAAGTTCTTCACAACCCGCCACGTGAGTTCGTTGCCTTCAAACAAAGAACGCACTGGGTAAATTTTAAAAAGTCAAACTTCTATATCTAAAACTCGAAAGATCGAGAGACAGTCTCTGAAACTACCACCAAAGTGTTTGGTCACGTACGTTCTTAACGCCTGAAGTTTTACGATGGCCCAGAGTTTTAGTGGAGGTACGTTGCACTGGTATAATTATAATACGTGCGGTGCTAGAAAATGGACTCCATAATAGGTTAACTATTATGGAGTCCCCAGTACCATTCTATGATACAAAAAAAAGGTAAATAAAGGCATTTTTTTGTAAATAAATGTTTTAGTTATAAAATATATAAAACTGTTATTCTGTTTAGAATATTTTAATACATCACATAATAAAATATATTTTTAAAAATACATGGTATGCATATCAGTCTCTGACGCCTGTAGTACAAGCTCTGCTTAGTTTGGGGTCAGATGACGTGTGTGGAAAGGTCTCAGATATTTACGTATTATTTTTTATTGATTTATTTCTTTTATTCCAGAATAAGTTGCTAGAGCACCAGTGGAAACAAATATTATAATATAATAATCTAGATAATATCGCCCTAGCTTAGGGAAGGCTCGTGCCCCAGCAGTGGGAGCGTATATGGTCTGATGATGATGAATCTAGATAAAACACCCAGACAAGTATGGAACAACGATGTTTAACATACAAATATTTATGGAAGTGCGGATCAAATTCACGACTCTCGTTTCCATTGAACCAGTCTCTTCTTATCGTATGGTTGATGAACAACCTGGTGAAGAGTTTAGATCACCGAGCTCGCGGCGATATCGCCGCGTTCGAAATCGCCCAAAAATCTGTAAATGTGTCGAGTAATCTGAACCAAGAAGAATAATAAACAGATATAACTTTGGAAATCGAAAGTAAGAAAAAACAAACAGTAATAATTGAGCCATAAAATGACAAACCACAAAAACCAAATCTTACCAACAAACGCAACACGTAACAACATAACGATAATGATAACCGCGACTTCGAAACCAGAAATTTCAAGGGACACTTTTACACCGGAATGCTTCAAAAAGTGGCCGTAAATTAATTAAACTCTTAAGCACATTGAAACCGCCGAAGCCAGTAAATGTCAACGTACGGAAATAAGTACGTTACGAGATTGCTCTGCCAGGGAAACCATTTAAGTCTCACTGTTTTCGTGCTGCGTTAAAAGTTGACCGCAATCACACCGACATGTGTAGGTTGAACCATGTCAGTTACATATCATTAGAAAACTGAAAGTGTCCAGGATATTTACCATGTTATTTTTTTTTTATGAGCTCCCGATTATTTAATAGGCGTGACGACTGGGTCAAAATATTATTATTCTATTTAGTTCGTAAGTTAGTTTATACAAAAATATGGGACACGTATTTTTTTGTTTTTCCATTGATTGAAAAATGACAAAATTATAGCTTATCAAACTTCTGGAGTGGGGGCTTGTGACGTCACAGTTACGCAAAAATTGTACGTAAACGTGACGTCATACGAAACACTATAGCAGCACTATATCTTCATAATTTCTTGTTTGTGAAAGAAACTAAAAAATACGAGTACAATATTTTTATATAATCTAAATAACGGACTAATTATATTTTTTTAGTCGTCTCGCCTATTATTGAAACCGCCGAATTTTAAATATCCCGGACACTTTCAGTTTTCTAATGTGTGTAACCATGACAGTTTGAAATTATATATAGTTACATATCATATTAATTATGATCATATAACTGCCTCGTTGGTCTATTGGTAGCATGCGCTACGTTAGGACCGAGAGGTACCGGGTTGATTCCGGGGTTAGTGTATGTTTTTGTGTGAAGTACTTAATTACTCATTTCATAGCAGGCAGTTGTAATAATAAAATAATTATTTTTTGTCAAATACTAAACAAAATGATAATAATATGTCTTGATATTTTTGCACTGTTGCAAGTTGCATGTGCCATGATCTATGATCGATCACGGCTCAGGAAATATGAGCACCGCGCAAAAAAAAAAGTCATGTTATTTTTTCTAATGTAATGCAATGTTGCGAATTCTGTGCGGAGGGCATTACATGACAGTGTGATTGTTCCTAAACAGATCTCCCTTCCAACGATTCTAGGTTAACCCGTCGCCATTTCTGAAAGTATAATGGGAATCTCGGATTAAACTAAAGTTTTAATTAGTTGCAATAGTGAATTGGAAAAGTACGGTCGAGGTTTTCGGATAACTGTGGAGGCATTTGAAATTCTAATTGCCATTTCAATGTGTAATTATCTGTGGTCATTATGTTTTTTTCTCTTTTTGCCCGATGTAGTTGAATAAATCTATTGGTTTTATCTGACTTTAAATTCTGGGTTTACCACGACGATTAACTGAACGTGAAAATTTAAGAACAAATTTTAAAAGTTAAGGGAATGTGGCGCTTTATAACAGGTGCTTCTTGTACTTAAAAATGTGGGAACCTTTGTTTTATTTTAAGTGTCTTTTGCTATATAATAGAAAATTATGATTAGAAAACTGAAATCAAGGGTCACCTACCCGTTGATCCGTGACCGTGGCGCTTGTAACAGTGTTGAAATATCGGGAGCTCATTTAAACAAAACAACATGGTAAATCTCCCAGACATTTTCAGTTTTGTAATGTGTGTAACCATGACAGTTTAAAATTATATACATAACTAGCTGTGCCCGCGACTTCGTCCGCGTGGACAACCCTTATCACTCAGGGGTATGAAAAATAGATGTTGGCCGATTCTCAGACCTACTCAATATGCTTACAAAATTTCACAAGAATCGGTCAAGTCGTTTGGGAGGAGTACGGGAACGAAAACTGTGACACGAGAATTTTATATACATATAAGATTTAAGAAATCATATTATGATATCGATAAACTAATAAGTCCTAGCTATTAATAGAGAGTTGAAGTTACAGGTATAGAGGGGAAAAGCAGTGATAAACACACATGTTAAAAAAAACTAAGAATCATGGAGCAAGTGCAGTAAATATAGGTTTAAAATTTAAGGTTTTACAAAAAGCATGTCTAGAACGAGCGTTTTCTATGCCGTTTTTATCAAGTCATCTAATTTAAAAAGTCCTTTACAGTTCAATGTTAGGAGGTCGATGTAAGGATATCTTAATAGCTGTTATCATTGTTTTTACATTGGTAATTTACAGCATTTGACTAAAAAAAACATCATTATGCGTAGACTTAACTTTACTTCATGATATTATTTGGTAGAAACTTAACCTTTGAAATAAAAATAAAACTTGCATTAAAAATTTTATATAATCAAAATCCTACTTTTTGAACTTTTATCTTAACACCTTTGATGTAATTTCTTAACGATAATTTGAATTGATGACATTATATCATTCACTTAGAAATAAACCAGCTAGTTATTATAAGCTTTACTTATGAACAATCCTTCACAGTGTTCCCAAAAGGATCCCAACGAATCATCCATCGCCTAACTTCTCGAACAATATCACCAATGCCATAATGGACCCCTGTAACTTTTCTGTATTAAAATGGGAACAGTATTGAATAAAGTCCATCAAAATAGGTTGGAACAAAACGAAGACAATTGAAAAAGTTAGCCGCTCATTTATTCATAGTATCGCTGGGAGCTGTTATTGTCCAAGTTCAGAGTTTATTGTTGCAATGTAGAGACTAGATGGTTTTGCACGTTGCTATTTTCATGCCGTTTCTATTTCCAATGATAGATGTGAAACTATTAATGTTATCCGACCCAATCTGGTGGTGGCGGTATATCTCAATAGTTTAGGGTGGCCCGTGCCCCAGCAGTGGGGACGTATATGGGCTGATGATCTCAATAGAGACCAGTCATCTATGTCGGCCTTTTAGACTGCGCAGGTGCGTTTTTGTGTGTGTGTGTGTGCGATATGAACACTCTAACAGCTGAGAGTATCGGTACCTTATAAATAATCAAAAAATAATACACAAAATTACATTCATTGAACTAATCCCATGGTAAGTAACATAACAAATATCGATGTTCATCACACAAATAATGCTACATATTCATTCTCAGCTCGTTCACTAAGATAGGCGTTTGCCATTATGGCATGGCAAACGCCTATGATAGTGAAATGTGAAGTATAGGTACTTGAAAATTATTACTACACTGGCTTAGTAAATAAAAGATATAGGCGAGGTAAGAGAGGGGTCTCTTCTAATACAAGTTTTTCAAACATAAGAGTTCCACACTAGTATACACCAAACTGTAGTTTTAATAAAGAAATTTTTAATTTTTAATTTTGAATTTTTTAACTGGCTTAGTGAAGCAGTGGATAGTGACTCTGGCTACAGTTCCAAGTGTCCTGGGTTCAATTCCCTCCCGGGACAAATTTGTGCGACGAACATCAGTGTTTGTTTCTTTTTCGGATGTGTTAGTATATTTGTGTTTAACACAGTTGTTTCTGATATCCGTAGCACAAGTGCTATAACAACTTATTTGTGAAAAATTGCTGAAGCAACTTATTTCGAGACCAGAACAATGTATGTGATGTTGCGTGATATTTATTTATTACCTATTTATTAACAGAAAAAACTATTTATATACAGTTTGTTTCCTAAAACACATTCGATTGGTGCGATGGATCATTATTTACACTTCCTACTCCGGGATGAATATGTTTTGTGTAATGAACATGAATGTGTCTAGGTGTATCATGAATAATTATTTTAAAGCGAAAGTGGTATGCCAGGATCGTAGCACATGCCAGGAAGTGATCTCTGCCTACCCCTCTGGGAAAAAGGCGTGATTTTATGTATATGTATGTATGAATATATTAAAACGTACCACAGTAGTTTCTGATAAATCATAACACCTACAAGTGCCTTATTTTATACGTTTATACTTATCCCGGTAGGACTACCTGTGTGATATATATTAAACGACTAAAATAAAAACGTGGGGCCCAGCGAACCCCGAGTTATGGTCTACCAAAGTATAAAGATATGCTCTGCCATAGGTAGTATTTCAGAGCGGCCCCACGTTCTTATTTTAGTCGTACTACCACTACCATCAGAAATAATAATGACTGGGACCACCTTCGTAGGCTGATTAGTAAGTTGTAACTATTTATTTATTTTCTAGTTTTCAGTGCAAATAAAATAAAACCGTTTAACTTAAAAGTTTTTTTACCGATTTTATTTTTATTTTTGTAAAGCGTAATGCATACTTACCAACATTGAGGTACCTACTCACCACATAATTGCTCTTATTGTTGTATAAATGTGGACATTTTATTACAAATGGCCAGCGAACGATAAGGTACGAGTGCTGTGTATAAAACTGAATGAGCCCATTAAAACAATTTAATTTACATACGAATGGAAAAACATAAAACGTGTGTATTTTTACCGTAATTGCTTCATTCTATTCGTTGCTTCTAAATTTTCTCGTTATTCGTTTTGACGGGTAATGATGAGAGAGTTTTGCGATGCCTATATTATTAGAAAAATGTTAGAATTTCATTTATTTTCACAGTGAAAAATGTGGGCCTATTTCGTAATATGTGAATATCAAATTACATTTGTACTTGCTGTTAGCATAACACGCAGTATTGAAATATAGATTACTTTTCAATTTAATACAAATTTTAAGGTCATTGTTTACGTCTATTTTGTATGGCCTGTGTAAGTTAGAGCTGACACATTTCTAACTAAGCCAGCTTTGGTTCTGATTGCAAAACTAATACAACAGATCGATTCAGTTTATAACACTCCTAAGCTAAATATTCAAACAAAATCGTGAACATTCTCCCTTCAGCGGCGAAGTAGATTGGCCTCTTGAAGGTTTTAGAACAAGCTTCAATTACATGCAACGTAGTTTAGCAAAAACTAAACTTATCAAGCGGCCTTAAAAACTCGTAAATCTTCGGTGGGCTCCATTAGGAATGTGTCGAAGTGCTCCGCTGCAGCAATTACTGTCACTCAGGCGTTTGCTTTTTGAGACTTGCTCTTTTTGAGAGAGCTTTTAGGTTGTCCAATGTCCATATCGGCACTGTAAAGTTTAGCTTGATTGCGCTTACAAATTGTTATCTTATTGTTTTATGTCAAATTTATTTTAATAACACGATACATTCATTTCGATCATAAATCCTTACTAATATTATAAATGCGAAAGTAACTCTGTCTGTCTGTCTGTTACGCTTTCACGCTATACTGAACCGATTTAAATGAAATTTGGTACAGATATAATCCAGAGCCTGAGAAAGGAAAGGACATAGGTTTTTTTTACATGACTACGCTATAAAGAAGTAATGTTTTACCCGTCAAACGTCTCTACGCAGACGGTGTCGCGGACGGAAAGCTAACGCTGGCCGATGTCATAAGGTCGTTGCTTGCCGAAGTTAACACGAAGAATTTTTTAGGTTGTGTAGTCGACCAACCCGCACTTGGCCAGCGTGGTTGACTAAGGCCCTAATTTAGGGTAGGCTCGAGCCCCAGCCCGTATACGTCCTGTAGGGGCTGATGATGATGATGACATCAATTTATGTTAGAAAACTGAGACTCTCCGGGATATTTACCATGTTGTTTTGGTTTATTGAGCTCCCGACATTTCATTAAAACAAAACAACATGGTAAATATCCCGGACAGTTTCAGTTTTCTAATGTGTGTAACCAGGACAGTTTAAAATTATATACAAATAAATATTATGTGTTTAATTTGTGACCCATTGCTTAAATATAAATCGCATACCATTGCATAGATTGTTTTGATTCCGTGATTGTGTCGCTGAAGCACTTGTGTTGCGGATATGAGAAAGACTGGCACGGTGGAGCAGTGGTTAGTGACCCAGGTCCACAACCTACGGTTCCAAGAGTCGTGGGTTCGATTCCCACTCGGAACAAATTTGTGCAACGAACATCGTAGTTTGTTCCGTGTCTGGTGTTATTAAATATATTTAAGTATATTTGTGTATCCACTGTTGATTCTGATATCTGTAACACAGTACTTACCACAGGATCAGATCAATGTATGTGATGTTGTGTAATAATATTTTCATTTTCATTTCATTTTATATCAGAAAAAAATATTGTTAAAAAATAACCGTGTAATGTGAGTGGTTGTTATCCCGCAGTAAAATGATTCTATCTTAGTGGTTCAATAGATTCATGTAGTTTTTTTTATACAAATAAATTAATACCGCTTCTACGAAAGCTATAAACGAAAGTCGAAAGCACGCTCGAACTGCTTTATTACTTAAGGTGTAGACCTTTTTAGCTTTAATCATCAATTTCATGCTCCAAGCAGTACCTGGATAAGTCACATCACTTAAAAGAGCTATCGTTTCTTACGCTTTCGAGTTCAATGATTATTATATTGAAACTTTGAAAAAATTTTTATTTTTTTCGCGAAATAACTAGCTAATAATAATTCAATAGTACTACTAAAGGTAAATAGTTCTGCTACGGAAAAACAACCACTAAAATTTCACTGTGTATATACTACACTACTACTAAGAATTTGTAGAAGTCCGACGTTGCACCAATTAATGTCACTCAGGTGCCTGCTGTTTGAGATTTGCTCTTTTTGAGAGAGCTTTCAGGATATGTAGTCTTCAATCGATATAGGTTGTTGATTCCGGTTCAATAAAACTATAACTTTGAGATTTTTACATACTTACGAATTGCCAGCTTTTTGTTAAGGTACTAATAATTGTTACTTGAACCACGATAGGAAATGACATAGCTTCTTACAGCCCGACGTTGTAATTGTTACTGTGTTTTTACCCTGTTAAATCCCAATGATTTCTATTATGTTTATAATTTTCTCTGGTTGATAAGAAATAAGCAAGTGATGTTGGCACAAATAATGAAACTTCAGTTAGAAGGTGTTGATTATTAATATAATATTATTACCTAATTTCCTACTAGTAAATTTTGGCAAAACAGCCAATAAAAACTATGTAGTAATATTGAAGCAATCAAAAATAAACGTATCAAGAATTTAACTATTGAAAGCATAATACTTGTCCTTAAGATTCTTTCTAAGCAGTTTCCCAAAGTGACTCTTCGGCAAACTGTCTAGGAAGATTACATCTTTCAATCTTTTGTATTCGGTCACTCTCTTCGCCACAAACTCACAAATATCTTCAGACATCACTTTGCGACCTTCTCTTACGACTACAAATGCTGTGGGACGTTCTCCCGTCTTCTCATCTGGTATACCAATCACTCCTGCTTCTAGAACGTCAGGATGTTGTTTAATTACGCTCTCTAGCTCAGCCGGTGGAACTTGGTGCCCTTTCACCTGAAAAGATTCGTTCCTTCAGCTGATTTGAACTTTGACAGGCCCAGGCAATAGTTAGTGTTATGAGCGATCAAAATAAGGGACGTATAGCCAGACAGCAGTAGTGTATCATGATCAGCGGTTACTCATGTTAGACCTGCCTTTTTATTATTTTCTTTTTGAATTTTTATCAAGTGAAGGTTTATTTGTATTGAGGATTTAGAAATCCGTTTATTTATTTTTTTTGTGTTTAAAAAACTCAACTGTAAACAAAGAGCCTTGGGGGGTGAGTAGAATTATACAGTGATCTCCACATCTCTCTTAGCTATACCAAATTCTCTCAATACAACTGTTCGCTAGAAGTCGGATTAAAAACTTAACATTGGCCTCGCCTATTAAATGTACAATTATTATATTCTATGCCATTTACTATCATTAGAAATTTTATGTTCAGTGCTGTATAATAAGTTACCTTAATAAGTTCCTTAAGTCTGCCAGTAATTGTTAAGGTTCCATCTTCTGCAATTGAGCCTTGGTCACCAGTTTTAAGCCAGCCACCTTCCACTATAGTCTTTTTAGTTTCTTCGGGATTGTTTCTGTAACCTTTCATCACTTGTGGCCCTTTGATGTATATCTCACCAACCTTAAAATCAGATGAACCATCAAAATATACTATATCTTACAGAATTTTCAAGCTTTTTTGTACCAAAAATAAATAATATCTTTTTTTAAGATGGAGACGTTATCGCGTAAAATATTACTTACTTTATAGTGTATGGTAACACAGTAGCCTATGTTTTTTCTCGGAATCCAGACAATGTGTCCCAAATTTCATTTCAATTGGTTCATTAGTATTAAGAAAGCGCGAACGTATCTAAGTACCTATGCTTATAACTATAAAATATAAGTAAGATCTCTTTCTTTTAGTGTCTTAGTAATCATTTAATATTATGTTATTACCTCATTTGGTCCCAAGTTCTCTAGTTTGGAATTGACAATTTTCAATTCTGTATTCGCTACAGGCAAGCCAACAGAACTAACATCCATAGTACCTAATCTTTGCGCAGTCGCAACTGGAGAAGTCTCTGTTAGTCCATATTGTTGTAGGAACTGTAAATCGTGCTGAAAAAAACAAGAATTGAATACCTAATTAGTTCTTAGTCTTAGTTTCAATCTATTGGGACCGTGCGAAGTCAGTGGAGGGTGAAATAGCGCTCCTTGTCAAAAACGCATGTAATCTTATGAGATGTCCGTTGTTATTGCTAGTGGCGGCCGTTGGTACTAATTTCATTCCATAAGATTTAACGATAGAAACGCCCACAAAATGAGGGCAGCACCGTCGTGCACGCTCCCAATACTGGCTGATTAGTTAGTCGTTTGTCACGCTAAATATTAAGTATATTAATTATGAAAGGATGACCTAACACTACCTGGTGTTAAGGGTTTGAGGTTGACAGACACAATAGACCATTATTGAGTCTGTCGCACTCACCCTGAAGGCCTACACTGCTGTTTTATGCACATTTGCACAACCTGAAGAGCCCAGATCGAATCAGAAATGAGGCGATCCGTCAGAGAACCAAAGTCATCGACATAGCTCATCGCATTAGCAAGTTGAAGTGGCAGTGGGCTGGCCACATCAGCCGTAGAACCGACAACCGCTGATGTAGACGAGTTCTGGAGTGGATCGTCTCGGCATACGTAGTGTAGGACGCCCGCAGGCCAGGTGGTGTGACGATCTGTGCAGGACGGCTGGTAGGAGCTGGATGCGAGTGGCCGAGGATAGAGAGAAGCGGCGTGCATTTGGAGAGGCCTATGTCCAGCAGTGGACAGAAATGGGCTGATGATGATGATGATGATGAAGAGCCCGGGATTATTGGAGAGTACCTATTTGGTTTTCTTTGGTGCAATTAATATGTTTTTTGTACAATAGTACGGTGATTTTAATACATGAACTCTATTCAAACTATTTAATGGACCTATGTAATAGAAACTTAAAAAAAAAACCTTAATAAAACGATCACCAAGTGATAAACCAATTATAATCAGACGAAATATGATGATTTTCATATTCTTACCTTAACTTTTGAATATAAGCTTTCAAAGTCTGCTTTTGGTACGGGCATTCCGCCACATTTTAACAGTCTGATCGGTTCAAGAAGCTTCCCAGTTATTCCCGGATGTGATGCGAGGAATAAAACTAAACAAAATAAAATACTATATTTATATACCTACTGACTGTTGAAATTTATACATAGTATAAATAACTAGCTGTGCTAGCGACTTGTTGAGGGTGGACAACCCTTATCACTCAGGGGTATGAAAAATAGATGTTGGCCGATTCTCAGACTTTTTCAATATGCTAACAAAATTTCATGAGAATCGGTCAAGCCTTTTAGGAGCAGCACGGGAACGAACATTGTGACACGAGAATTTTATATAAAGAATGTATTTTTGATAATAATTTTAGAGGCAGCTTCCTTCTTACCTAGAGGAGAAACAGCATCAAACACGCTTATTTTATGATCCTTTAACACTTTTATCAAACTGCTTGGCTCAAATTTAGGCAGTGTTACAATTTGAGCACCAACCGACAATTTATGCAAAATAATTTGAACCATACTAAAAATATGGTGGAATGGCAAAACAGCGAGATATACGTCTTGAAATGTACCTGTAATACAGAGTGATGCATTAGTGATATGCTTGATTATTAATTTATTATTTTGATTTAGTCGATAACTAAATCAAAATAATAAATGAAAATTCTTAATTACATAAGTGAGGCGCTTGAAAGCTTAGTTGTATCAGGATATTGAAAAATTACCACGGCAACGGGAGTAATAGGAAAATAACTTCAGTATGTAAAATCCTGTAGTCCACGCGAATGAAGTCGCGGGCTTAGCTAGTACATATATATGTATCATTACTGACACGGAATCAACACCGATGTTCGTCGGCTAAATATTCGTCCCGAATGGGAATCAAACCCACGACTCTTGAAACCGCCAGTCAGGGTCACTAACCACTGTTCTACTGTCAGTATACTTAAATAAATAATTTTATATGAATTTGAGAGATTTTTTTCTATAATTCACTCAGCTACTTACTTGTCGTTTCTTGGTACTGTCTACATTCTTTCACATCTAGCTGAACACAATTTGCAACTATATTTTTATTTGTCAGTTCAACACCTTTGGGCATTCCTGTTGTACCACTTGAATATGGTAGTATAATCAAATCATTCTCATTTCTTTTGACATGCTTAAGAACATTAAGGTCTATATGATTATCATTGATGAGTTCCTGGTAAGATACCGTACCAAGTGGTATACTACTATTAGTATTACAAGAAATTATAGGCAGTTCCATTTTGGCCAACTTCATCGCTTCTTTTATATTTGGTACCGATGCTGGCATTCCTACTAACAACTTCGGATTGGAAGAATATAGTTGTTGTTGTATTTCATCTGAAATCCAATACAAAATGTATTAAAATTATATAGAGGAAAGATTTGAATGTTTCTTTGCAACAAATAGGCTCCGAAACTACTTGAAGGATTCGGAAAAATCTTCCACCGTTGAAATACAACATCTGCGGTGAATACTTCCACCGTTGAAATACTATAATTGAAAATAGTAACGACCACGCGAAAATCATTATATAAGACGTAAGGTTTTATTACCTTTCCAAAATTTTAAGTATATCCTGCTCGGATATAATTTAGTTTTATTTCGAGTGTAGAGTGTTTAAGTAGTGTTTACGCAATTATTAAACAATACTATAGGAATTTTATTATTCTGCTATGAATAAGTAGAGTGACTTACATGGAGTACTACAGGGATTCATCGTGGTCACAACTGCGCCCGCCTCCAATGCTCCGAGGGCAACAGCTGAATACTCAGGTATGTTGCACATAATGATACCAATGACGTCACCATCAGAGATGTTGAATTTGCTGCGTAGTTGCGCGGCGAAGTTGCGTGAGGATTTGTAAAGTTGGTGGTATGTTATTGAACGGTTTGTTACTCCACAAACCTAATAATAAAAAATATTTTACTCTGTATTCTAATTCCATGAATGATTTAAGATTTTCACGTTTCATTGGAATTTAAACTACACTTAAATAGTTCGTACGCGATATAAACGTCTGTCGCCAAACAAAAGTAGGAAGCTAATAACTATTGTTAAGGCCTATAAAAATACAGTTCCACTGCTTTAATAAAATTTACTTAATTGAAAATACTAATCACTTATACATATGAATTAATAAATTAAAATAAAAACAATATTCCGATATTGTCCTTGAGTTTTTAGGATAGTTTGATTCGAAAAAGAGTGCTCTTCCATTATAATTTATCATCATCAGCCCATTCCTGTCCACTGCTGGACATAGGCCTCTCCAAACCATTGGAGAGGCCATTTTAATTAGAGTTATACAAATCAAAACTTCACACACAGCCTGATATCATATGTATCATACCACATACAATTTAAAAGAATGGAGTAAAAATATTGTGAAATTTAACAAACCATAGCTGTTTTATCGGACCACTTATCCAGATTCTGCCAAACGTGTTCAACTAATGTCCTGGTTGGTATTTCAACGTCAGTATAAGGAGATCTTACTGTTTTTTCTTCAGTCCAAATACTGTGCTTCGCAGCTGGGTTTAAATAGTAACTTCTTGATATTAGTAATCGTTTAATATTCGACTTGATTGTATTTATTGACGCCATTTTAGTCGTAACTAGAAAAAACGTGATTTGGTATGTTTTTAGGAATATAATACTACAGATAATATAAAAAATAGAGATTTTTACTATAAACAAAAGTACTAAGGTTAATATTTACCTTATGTATAAGCCGATATCAAAATAATATAATTTGGTCATTTACTTTGGACTCGGATAAGTAATTGTTACAATGCACTGTAAAGTAATTTAACTTTGATAAATTAATGAAAATGCTTACTCCAACAACTAAAACCATTTGCCTTGTACACGAGCAATACAAAACAACTGCATTTTTGCAATTTAAATAAAACTTAAATAGATTAATTAAGATTATCTAAATACTTACTATTACTGAAATGCTAGAGTTTCTAGCAAACTTCTAAACAATTGAACTGCATTTTTATCGTTTGATTAACATAAGATGTGTAAATTAATGAGATGATAAAAAGAAAGTTAACGGACCGTTAAAATGTATAAATAATGGTCCAGTTAATAAATGTATCGATTTAATTTTGAATGCGCAAACACAATACCTATATTGGCTGAAATGTTTTTTTTCTCAGGACCGTTTAGACAGATTTTGCGTCTCTTAGCACGAGTTGAGGTATCCCTTTATTAATATCAGCATCACAAAACTAGTATTAGCTTCAATACTGGTGAAGTTATTACAGGTGTATTCTATGTGCCTATTTTTGTAAAAATAATAATCAACTGATGTATTTAGACGGCTACAAAGGAAAATAAATAAAACAAGTTGGATGGAAAATTAATTTAATAAATGCAGACTGCTGATTAAAATAAATATAGTAGAAGATTTAGGAACCATATAATTCTAATATATCAAATCAAGTTTTTCATGCCAAAATTGTGTTTTAATATAATAATATGTAACAAAAACTATCTGAGTAATCTAAATATTAGTATTTATGGGTCTACACGCAATATTAGGAGTAGAAATTAAATAGCTACTTACTGCCCGACGTTTTGCCTTGGTTCCACTTATCATGGTCGAGAGCAAACTCACTCCTTATAACGCGTGTAAACCCATAAAGACTAATATTTGGTGTAATGGAATGCAACATTCTAAAATCTGAGTAAAGTTTTGAATCACGAAGAATATTTTTCTCTCAAGACCCTTCTCAACAGTTTCCCAGATGGATTCTTCGGCAAGCTATCTAGAAATAAAACATCTTTCACCCTTTTATATTCTGCCACTCTTTCAGTCACGAAATCACATATGTCCTTAGTAGATGCATTGTGTCCGTCTTTAAGAACTACAAAAGCTTTTGGGCGCTCTCCAGTCTTTTCGTCTGGAACTCCTATTACACCAGCATCTAACACATCAGGATGTTCCTTGATGACACTTTCCAGTTCTGCGGGTGGAACTTGGTATCCTTTTACCTGTAACAGTCCAAAATATGTTATCTTGTGGCTTCCATTGATGTCTTTCTACTTTCACAACAAATTTAGAATTTCATAAGAGCAGAGTGTGAATATTAAACTTTTTTTATCAAAAAACTAATAAATATACTTCGTGATTTAATTTTTAGCAACTACAGCATTAGTTTTATGTTTTATTTTTACCTTTATAAGTTCTTTCAGTCTATCTGCTATTATTAACGAACCATCTTGAGCGAGTGTTGCTAGGTCTCCGGTTTTGAACCAGCCATCTTTCGTTATAGCATTGTTTGTTGCATCTGGATTGTTTCTGTAACCTTTCATCACTTGGGGCCCTCGTATGTGTAATTCACCAACCTTGAACGTTAAAAAGACGGTTTTTTAACTATCAACAAGGATCAAAGTTAATGATACAAATCATAATCAGCCCATATAGGGCCCTACTGGGGGGGCACGGGTCCACCCAAAACTAGGGCGATCAGGCCCAAGTCAACCACACAGGCTTAGTCCTGGTTGGTAATGATGCGAATATTCTTGTACAACTTACCTCGTTCGGACCAAGATTTCGCAGTTCTGAATCTACTATTCTTAATTCAGTGTTGGAAATAGGGTATCCAACTGATGATATATTTTTGGAACCTAATTTTGATGTGGTCGCCAATGGCGAGGTCTCTGTCAATCCGTATACTTGAACGAAGTTTGTTGTTTGCTGCAAAAAACATTTATTTATGAAAAGATTATTATTACTCATATCAAAAATGCAAAAGTAACTCTCTAAAGTACTGTACCGATGTAAATGAAATTTGGTCACAGAAGGTCTATAAACTGAGAAATGATGTCACTGGAAACTTTTTTTCTTCACCAACTTCACTATGAAAGAGTCAGTAATGCGTTTGACACGATAAACGACATCACCCGGCGGCAAGGTAGTCTAAGGGCTATTTACTTCGTAAAATGTAATAAGTTTATAATTCAAAATATACCAAATTTTTTGGTTGAAGTGTATCTAACTTTGAGGCGCAATTAAAAACGTCACACGTTCTTGTATACAAGTGATTTAATTCTGAATATATGAAATGCGGTCATGAAGATCAAGTTATACAAGGTTAAATCCTTACGTAACCGCAATATGAATACTATGTATTTATCGCTAAAATGAACCAATTTTCCAGGTGATTCACCCTTTTATTATTATAACATAAAAATTTACCTTAGTTTTTGCTAAGACTTTATCAACATCTGCTTTTGGTAATGGGGCAGCACCACATGTGATTGTTTTGACAGAATCTAATTGTTTTCTTGTCACTCCAGGGTATGACGCCAAAAACAAAACTGCAATGAGAAAAGTGACAGTTACCTTAGTCATCATTATTCCCATAACTTATTGATTGATTACCTTATTGATTTGACTAAATACAAAATAGACAATTGATCAATTTGTGCGTGAAAAATCCAGGATTGGTAAAAAATGCCGTAGAGTAAGTAGTTGTGTGCCATCAAGCTCTAGCTATTAAATATTAGGTAATAGGATAGAAAAGTTGTACGAAAGCTCGCTTAAAGGCAGTTTTACTTTAAAAATAAGACAATAAACAGGTATTGGTAACTTGCCCAAAGGAGGTGCAGCACACAGTAAATTTATCTTGTACTCTTCTAATGCATTAATAAAACTGCTTGGTTCAAATTTGGGCAGCGTTACAACTTTAGCACCCACTGATAACTTGTGTAACGCGACAATAACTAAACCGTAAATGTGGTATAAGGGCAGAACAGCAGCAACGGACTCTTGATGTGAACCTGAAAAAATAATAATCGTCATTCGTTAACAAGTCAGATCCTATGTAAAAATGTCATCATATGTTCAGTTCTCGTACTTTTACGGTTTAAAGATTGTTTTTAAATATGGATGATATTTAGAAATGTTAAGCATAATCAATTGTGGTGCAGAAAATAAAAAAATATTAACATCTTTAAAGGAAAAATAACACTATAGGGTCAAGGTCTTGGCTTCTTGACATGTGCTGTGGGGCAACCAATGTAAAATGTTAGTTTTAAGTTTTAGTTAATTTTATGTTTGGTATAGTAATAGTTTAGTTTTTATTTTATGCTTCAAGAATATTTTTATTTTCTTTTGATTTCTAGAGATTATTATGAACTAACACGGGTCAATGAACCTTATGTTCACTAGAAAGAAGATGTTTCAAGATATTTGGGAAACGGGAACTTAAAACTTACTAGTTGTTTCATCGTAATGCCGACATCCTTCACCATCTTGTTGGACACAATTGGCAACTATATTTCTATTTGTTAGCTCCACGCCTTTGGGTAAACCTGTAGTACCGCTAGAATATGGTAGTAGTATTACGTCCTCAGATTTCTTTCTTACATCCTTCAAAACATCGTGATTTATTTTATTATCATTGACAAGTTCTTCGAAAGACACAGTTCCAGGTGGTAGATTATTTTTAGCAATGCAAGTTATTATAGGCAGCTCTTTGTTGGCAAGTTTCATTCCTTCTCTTAAAACGGCTATTGATTCTGGTACTCCAATTAATACTTTGGGATTTGATAGCGTTATTTGACGCTGTACTTCGTCTGAAAAAATTACAATTGAAATGTTGAAAAATATTAGTCAAATCATACTCCTTTGTATTGTGACATCAAATTTTTATGTTATATCACCAATTAAGGAAAATAATATTAAAGATGAAAGATCAGGTGCAGGACCCATATTCATCTACACTATCATATTGTTAACTCTGACATGAGTATATTTTAACAGAAAAATTTACACATTTCGGGGTCAAAACCAGCTCCTACCGCTTCAAGTTTTTTTAAAAATTACACATTCCGGCTTAGCTCGGGGTCTAACACAGCTCCCAACATATCGGTAAGAGAATCGGCAGTTGGTTTATACTTACGTGCAGTATAAATAGGATTCAAAGTGGTAACTTCAGCCCCCGCTTCCATTGCACCAATAATAGCCGGTATATATTCTGGTATGTTGTACATCATAATGCCAACTACGTCACCATCGCGTATGTTAAATTTGGTCCTCAATTGTGCAGCAAAATTTCGAGAATACTTGTAGAGTTGGTGATAGGTTATAGAGCGATTTGTTACACCACACACCTAAAAATATACAAGAAAAATAATAAATTAAATAATTACAGACGCCAACCAAATGACTAGTATTTAAATTATAAATAAAACAAAACGTTATCTATTCATTACAACAATTTAAATTGTTAAGGAGTAGGTAAGTGCCACCGCATACATTATTTTTTTTCAATATTGTTTCTGAATACATTACAGATAGTACATTGTTTTAACTAATAAAATCTCTCGAAAGTAATATTCTATGCTATTATTTTTGGCATTATTCCAAGTCATAATTGAGTTTCCAAGAAATTGCCTGGCTCGAAGGAACTGTGTCTTAGTGACCCTAACTACGGTTCCTGATTCGGAGGTTCGATTACCACTCGAGACAAATATGTATTTATGTGAGGAAATTCGTTGTTTGTTCCGTGTCTGGGTGTGTTAAATATTTATGTTTATTTGTTATTCAGTCGTTTCTGATATCTGTAACACAAGTGCTTAAGCAACTGTCTACGGGTATTAATGTATGTGATGTTGTGAGATATTACAATAAAAACAAATGTTATGTATCATAATGATTACTGCTAAATTTGCAACATAAAGAGAAGGCTTTTGGTGATTCAATATGTGTTTGTATACCAGAGCAGTTTTGTCAGGCCATCTCTCCAAATTCTCCCAAATATGTTCTGGTAAGGTCCTGTTGGGTATTTCTATATGAGGGTAAGGTGATCTAACGATGTTTCCAGCAGTCCATATTCCTTGCTTCGAAGTTACAGCAGTTCTTTTGCACGCTAACAGCCTTTTGACGGTTATGCTTATCACTTTCCTTGTCGCCATTTTGGCTGAAAATGAAAATGTTCCCGTAGAAATATTGTGCTGCGGGGAGAAATTTTATGTCGAGCTTAGTACGCAGTTTGGAACCACTGTAAGTGTTGCCAGAGCAAGATATTTTGCACATTTTAAGTACAAAACATCTTGCTCTAGCACTTTTTTTAGTAAGTCTCCCAGTCTCTCCCACTCCATCTGGTGGTAAGCGATTATGAGGTCCACATAATGAGGTCGACATGCACAGTGATATTGTGCCTATTGAACCTGTTGACCTCACTCTGAACGCATGCTTAGATACCATTTCACGGCCCATCATTCGAGCCTGGAAAGGGCACGCCTTAATGGCACGAGGCAGAAAATATTAACTGAATCTTTTGGTACGGGCCACCAGTGCCGGTATGTTATGCTGATGGCAACACTGACCAGCTAGTTTTGTTTGGGAGTGGAAAAGGGACTTCCTAATACATTTTGCTATATGCTATTATAGCTATTTGGTGTTCATAAAAAGATATTGACTTGACCCACATACAACCAGACACATATATTTAATGCAGTAATGCCGATATCTTCTTGCCTTCACAATCATAAACTTGATTGACCCTTAGTCAAATATTACAACGTAAGATAGGTTTTCATTTTATTCGTATTAATGATAGACAAAACATGCGAAAATGTGTCTGTATCTTTGTTATCTTTTCATATTTAATCGCCGATAAATATGAGGTGATCAATTCGTCTGAATGTTGCTGTCTTTGTATTTATCCAATATAATTTTACGACATACCAGTAAAATCGGTCAGAGTTGCAGATAGATGCTAAAATTATTAGAGTTATGAAAAATCTTGCACACAATGCAAAATAAGACAAACAAAACTTATATCTATAACAATGCGAGAAATTTTAGAGGAATGGCTGGCAACACATTGTGCATATGATGTTGGTAAGCGACGAGCATAGTATTTTGTGGCTCTTTTTGAAATGCTTACGAACAGTAACGCAAACGTACAGAGACATTTTGACACGCACCTGTATAAAAATACACACAACGACAAGTCAATATTGAGTGTTTTTCAAGTTGAATTTAAGTACGAAACATATATATAATAACTATGAATTTCTTATCTTTTTGTTGAGAAATAAAAAATGTTTGATGATGCTTCTAGTATATTAATTTCCTACAAAATCTTCCATGTAAGAGATATTTGTATTTAGATAAATACAAAAACTAACGGTACTTTTAAATATTCATTATTATTTTTTTTTTGTTTAAACTTATATAATGAATGGAATTCAATATTTATTCTTTTACTTAGAATAAAAAAGATAAAACCCGTTTTCTCTTCATACGCTAAGAAAACAGATCAGTATAAGTGGGTATAGAGTTTCCTCCAATCTGCGAGCTAATAAAATCGTTGAATCTCTTCATGCGAAATTAGATGCCGCCATTCACCCTTTAGGCATCATTTGAGAAATCCCTTTTTATTGAGTCTTTACGTCATAAAAGTACCGACTGACCTAATTTCGTGTAAAATTTCCCAGGCCCAGCGGAATTCAATCGACATTTTTTATTTGGCTGTAATCTTGATACGTTGTGCTTGATTGGAACTTTATTATTTTAGGATTTAACGATCTTAAGGCTTTTTTTAAATAAAAAAAGTAATATTTCGAATTTTATTTAAGTAATTTTTAGTTTTTATTTATCTTTGACAGAATAAGTGTTTTTTTAAGTTGAAGTTGAATTGGCTGGATCCGACCAAATATACAAAATCTGTAGTGTGTTTGGATCCAATAGGGTAGTTTCCCAATTCTGATTTTACATGAAGTTTAACATTTTTTTGATAATTACTTAAAAACTTTAGATAGGAGGTCCCTTAACTAGGGACTAAATAAATTAATAATCGGCTTAGAATTGGATCTCACAACTTTTTACTGTCGAACAAATGTGGTTTTTTTCACAAGTATTTTTTTTTATGGGATAATAATTAAAATATGCACAAACATGGAAGCAATGACTATTATTTACAATTCAATTGTCAAACGCAAGAAAATCGTGTACGAAAACAAAATTATAATTGTCTATTGTTTGCACATTAGTTTAATGACAACAGAATGACGATGAATAAATAAATGTCTAAATAAGTATTTGATTTGTGTCATGACGATGACAACATTTTTATTTCGTTTGTTATTAAAGATTACTATGTATTTTAGCATTCATTTATTCATCATCATCATCATCAGCCCATTACAGTCCACTGCTGGACATAGGCCTCCCCAAATGCACGCCACTTCTCTCTTTCCTCGGCCACTCGCATCCAGCTCCTGCCAGCCGTCCTGCGCAGATCGTCACACCACCTGGCCTGCGGGCGTCCTACACTACGTTTGCCGAGACGCGGTATCCACTCCAGAACTCGTCTACCCCATCGGTCGTCGGTTCCACGGCTGATGTGGCCAGCCCACTGCCACTTCAGCTTACTAATGCGATGCGCTATGTCGATGACTTTGGTTCTCTGACGGATCGCCTCATTTCTGATTCGATCCCGCATTCATTATTTTATTAACTGCACAATATAATAATATGTCTTATCTAATAGTTAGTAGTCCTCCTGGTGTCATGTTATAAGTGCCATTTTTTGTTCTATGTTTATGGTACGAATATAGGCGAGAGACTAGCTGGATACTCGTAGGTCAGTTAAACGGTACCAATGATAAATCATTCGGGCAGCGACGTTCCGACGACCGGTTTCACCTAATATTTTTGGTTATAATGGGCTAATATTTGTTGTGATTATCGCCAAAGTCTAAGATAAGCCCCTGCCCTGGGGCACTGGCGTATCCTCCTCTTAGTTTGCTGGCAATGGGGACTTTTATGGGCTGATGATGATGATGATGAATGGCAACAGACATACACTATCTCTTTGATTTCATTGTCTATATTTAAAACATTTCTAGAGATAGAGATGCCTGGTTAAATAATAGGAGACTCTTTGTAAAAGAACCTTTAGTTTTAGCTGGCTAGCTTATAGATATTTAAAATTCATCAGAAATTCTTAAATATTATTAAATTTTATTGATGTAGATGACTGTTTTGATATTATCTGACTTTCTTATCTTATCTTATCCAATTAATGCCCAAAATGTTTCTTATCACATACTGCTAGGCGAAAACTCATATCAACTTCAATAATAATAAACGAATAATAAGTATAGCTGCGATAATAACATCATAATTTAACTGGTTCAATAATTGATTAAACAATTAAATTACCGTTTATAAAATAATAATAAAAAAGGTACCTACAGTTATGATAATTATACAGAAAATGCCTACTACCTTGTTACAATTTAGCAAGTCTCTGTTCAAAAATATTTGAATTACAACTTTAAACTGTTATGGTTACACACATTAGAAAACTGAATATGTTCGGGATATTTACATTTTTTTTTATTTTAATTAATCCAAAATATCGGGCGCTCATACTTTGAAATATTTGAGTGTTAAAAAATCTATAATAATAATACGATTATTTCAAACTTTACCTTTGAGTTTGTTCAATTTGTAATCTTTAACACTTTAATCGGCGTAACTTTAACACTAACAAATAAGTATACGATTCAAACACCTTTGATAAATTGATGCTGTCATTTAATCCTACTATTTTTGAGTAACGCACTACAGCAATACATAAATGTGTTCTTAATACAAAAACCAAACAAACACTGGTGGATAATGCCAACCGTGCGACAAGACTGAGATTACCGGTTTCATTATGGAGTCGTTCGACTAGGATCGGCATTTGTTATTTTTTATACAGAACTTAAACTTTTTGTAATTATAATGAAGGACTGGGAACTATGCTACAGGTAAACGCACCTCGTTATATGAATACAGAAGGTAAACAAAAAATAAGGTGCATGTCATGCAGTGTTGAACGTTATAAATAAAAGAAAGTTGGTTTTAATATAGCTTTGTATTACACAACATCACATACATTGATCTGATTCCGTGGTAAGTACCTTAAGCACTTGTGTTTCACCGAGCCAGTCAATAATAAAATATGATATATAAACGCGAATATTGCCTTTTTAGGAAGGTTAGTGTATAATAATAAGATGAAAGTGTATTTTTTTAAATAAAGATGTTTATATAAACATTTTAGCTCGGTATTTCAATATGGTTAGAATATCAATCAATTCTAACAATTATTATTTTTATCATATGAGAGACTGATGAGTAAGTGAGAGATCATTCAAAACTTATCCTTCCTTTTTAAAGAGTAAGAGTTCATGGGCCGACTTACACGAGGGAATGAGTCACATACACAAACTTACTATTTAGTTAGTCATCTTCTTCTTATCGTATGGTTGATGAACAACCTGGTGTCAGAGTTTTTAAACCGCTCGTAGGCCTCTGACATGGCTTTTAGATAGTGGTAGAGTGGTATTTTATCGAGTGATTCCTCATCGGGCACCAAGGGATCATTACACAATTTACTAGTTGGCATTGAAAAGCAGTTACTTAGTAGACAGTCCATTCACGGGCGTACAAAAGGTATGTAATTGAGTGTACATTATGCGGGATGGTAAATTATTCGTTATTTACATCTAGTTAAGTGTAATAAGTGAAATGATTGCAAGTTTAGTTTGGAACGTTATTGTTTTTGGATTAAATAAAGGTAAAAGAAGTAATTTCTGGTCAACAAACTATTTTGTTTGCTTCCACTGTTGAGGCTGAGAAAACCCATTTGATGGTAGTAGAGTGAAACACAATCTCAGACATAAGATATCTAGACTAACAAGCACAGTAATTGTGATAAATGAGATATTCTTCGAATCAAAAAACATCGAATTCTGTATTCTATTTTTTTTTAATGGAAGAATATCTCTCTCTATTGTGTTACGAAACAGAAGTAACAACATCGGTGGTCTTATCTCTAATACTTAATTAATTAACGAGTATACTTAACTTATCACTAATATTTAATGTACCATTCGAGATTACCAGTAGAGCAATTTGTTAGCTGGAGATTGCCACCAATTTTTGTTCCCAGTCTATGTCGACATCAACTTTGTATTATACAATTAGGTGAAGGAAAACTATCATTTTAGAAATTTTTGTTTCATCACATAAATACGATATACTATGGGTCTACAATGTAGACTCTACATGCTGTAAAAAGAACTTAGCAAATACATAGCTACTTACTGCCCGACGTTTCGACTGGATTGCACCAGTCATGGTCGCGAGCAAACATTGGGCAGTCAGTAGATCTCTATGTATCAATTTGCTAGTCTTTTTATCACATAAATCCCCATAGTATATGGTTTTTCAGAAAAATGTTGTATAAATAATATTATTATTCCCATTGTGGAGGTTAAATAATAGTCGCTCGGTTGTTGCTTCCCAAACACTTCAAAATACTGAACAATGCAACTTTAGTACATAGAACAGACCTTTGAACCAGTTACTACCTAGTTTAGCAACTGCCGTGAACACAACAATATCGTCAATGTAAAAGAACAAAAGGAACATTGATTTTAATAAATGAATACCACACAACATCTCAAAATACATTGTTCACTTTCCGAACTAACATGCATTATCAGTTGTGTTACAGATAGCAAAAACAATAGATTTCAACGTCCTTATATCTGCCTATATTAAATCGGGCGAAGCTGAGAGTCTACTGCTCCCCCGCAAGCCCGGTGATGATGACAAGGCTAGTCCAAGCCATCATCGTTAGTAAGTTAGGAAAAAAAAAAGCTAAAAATTGGCATTTGGGAACACTATTAAAAATAATCTGTCAAAAGTCCCCATCGATCCACGGTGTGCAAAAAAAATATTCTAAATAAAATGTTGCAAATAATATTTTTTTGCACTTTTCAGCTAATCGGTAAGTTTTATCATAAAAGTATGTAGCCCAAAATTACTCATCATCTAATCACTACTTAGTATAGAGCAAAGTCTCTTCCCGGGTCTGTCTGTATGTATGTCTGCTTAAATCTTTAAAACTACGCAACGGATTTTGATTCGATTTCTTTTACAGATAGAGGGATTCAAGAGAAAGGTTTTTAACACTTTATATATAATATACCCTAAGCGAAGCGAGTGTGGGCCACTAGTTATCTAAAAACAATGTTTTTATACTTTATTCCTAAGAGTCACCATTTCGGACATAACGGGTTGCAAAAAGTTTTATTTGCAAACGTTCCAAGCCCCCGTGCGATAGTGCAAGATAGTTAAAATTTTCACAAAATTAAGTGATGTATTTCAGTTGTCTCTATGACTACAAGTACTAAAAAGAAAAATAATAATAAAGCTAAAAATTTAATGTGTTTTGGGCCCTCCAGTTTTCTATAATTTTCAAAAGTTAAAATCACGACGTACATAGGTATTTTAAGTTCCTCTTAAAATATAAGTAAGTACGATAGCTAATAAAAGGCACCAAAATCCACTCTCTCAAGAATCGGGAAAAGTTATTCAGTTATGAAGCTTTGCTTTACCAATGTAACTTATAATGCATGTTTAACTTTGTAATAGGATGGCGCTAAGTTTCAAGTCATCACTTTACGAGAACGGAACTTTCTAGTTCAGCTTCTAACTTGAAAAGTATAACTTATTTATGGCAAACGCAGTAGCTTTTAAGCATGAAAAGCTTTGTGATGTTGTAGGCGGTGCAGCTTTTTGATATTGGGCGTTAAAGATAACGTTAGTAGTAGTGAGGTCTACATATGAGGTCGACAGGCACATTAGACCCTTTTGAGCCTGTCGCCCTCACCCCAAAGATGCAATTATGCCGTATCACGTCCCGCCTGAAAATCTCGGGATTAGATTTGTAAGTATTTTTTGATAAATTGGAATGGTGAATGTTCTTCATATTAGGACTTCTTCGTCATTATCTCTCATCATTTTTGATTGAAAATAATAATTTGTTTTTTTTTAACATTCAATGTATGCTTATACACAAAAGCTTTTTACTCTTACGGTTGTCATTCAGCCAATTGATATTATAAGGTAAATAGCTACAATAGTGTTTACTATTTATGATATTACTTACGTAATATTTAGTAATAAATGTTGGTAACTACTCGTAATATAAATATTCTCAATGGCGGCCATTCACAAACAGCAGCTTATCAGATACCATTCGCAAATGAAACCATTTAAACTTGGCTGTAATTATAAAAGTATTTATTCAAAACTGGCTCGGTGGAACAGTGGTTAGTGATCCTGTCTGGCGGTTCTGAGAGTCGTGGGTTCGATTCCCATTCGGGACAAATATTTGTGTGATTAACATCGGTGTTTGTTCCGTGTCTGGGTGTGATTATGTATTTAAGTATATTTTATAAATATATATGTATGTATATTAGTCTCTGACGCCCATAGTACAAGCTCTGCTTAGTTTAGGGTCAGATTACCGTGTGTGAAAATGTCCCAGATATTTATTTATTCATTAAAAAAGTTATTTTTAATTTTTTATCGCAATTATCCATTTTTGTTTCATCATCATCATCAGCCCATATACATCCCCACTGCTGGGGCACGGGCCTACCCTAAACTAGGGTGATAAGGCCTTAGTCGACCACGCTGGCTAAGTGCGGGTTGGTCGACTACACAACGTTGGAATTTCTTGGTAGGTGTGCAGGTTTCCTCACGATGTTTTTCCTTCACCGTTAAAGCGTCAAATGATGGTACATATGAATTTCAAATTTTGAAAAACACATTGGTACAGTCGCCGTCAGATATATCGTAGCAGACAAGGTGACCAAATACATCTGAACAATTTAAAATGTCAATAACTTCGATACACTACAAGTGACCATAAATATCTGAACATTCAGTACTTCATTAAGATCTGAGCAGATGCTTGTCATTAACTTCTAAACATACAACTAGCCAATAATATCTGAACACTTGTCACGTCAAGTGTATCTATGCAGATAAACACATTGTTTTTTAAATCATTATGTCAAATCACTGACATGGAAGTACCAATGCGAGGTTGCCAATCGTTTTAGAAATCAATTTAATAAAGTTCAGCATATCTGTAATAATTTATAATGATTTTTGTCTCAGAAGAATGATTTTTGTAAATCTTTGGGTTTTCGCATTGGAATAACTATTAGGGTCACCGCAGACTATATGATGTATTTGTGTAAAAAATATTAATTCCGTTTAAAAATAAAAATATCTTTATCTTTGGCAAATAATCACTCAGCTAATTTAAAGTCAAAGCATTTATAATTATTTTGCTAAACACTTTTTTTCTGACTACCACTCTAGTAGAATAAATGAAACAGTTAGCCTAATATTTAAAATTTATTTAGTTATTACGATTTATCTTTAATAACAAATAACTTAATATCTGACAACATCACATTCATTGATCTAACTCCATGGTAAGTAGCTAAAGCACTTGTGTTACGGATATCAGAATCAACAGTGGATACACCCAGACACTGAACAAACACAAATGTTTATCACATAAATATTTGTCTTGGGTATTGGGGATTGAACCCACGTCTGTTGGCGCATAGGATAGAGTCACTACCAAATGCGCCATCAAGCCAGTCGACTTCGTTCGAAATAATCGATATTGGTGTTGTTAATTAGGTTTTTGGGGGCCAAGACGGCGGAAGTCACTATATGAAAAGAAAACAGATTTTAGTTATTTATAGTATTTTTAATTTTTACTATATATTTTTTTAAAAACAACATAAATTTAATTGGTTTAGTATTTTGTGTAACCTCTTTCTGCATTTAATATGTCCTGTAATCGTCTCCACATAGAACCATTAATCTTCTCTATAAAAACCATACGGCCAAATCTTAAATTTAATGAGTTTTACTAATTTTAACTAGCACTCACACATGCACACACATACACACCCACCCAGATTCACACTCGATTGTGATGACAATAGACATTTCAAAACTGTCAGAGTAATTTTATTACATAAATTATCAAAGAGTTCCTATTTAAATATGTAGTATACATAGTAAAGGCACTTCCAACTGCAATGTTTCCGCAAGTGCTCAGATTGACACTTGACGTGATGAGTGTTCAGATATTATTGGCAAGTTGTATGTTTAGAAGTTAATGACAAGCATCTGCTCAGATCTTAATGAAGTACTGAATGTTCAGATATTTATGGTTACTTGTAGTGTATCGAAGTTATTGACATTTTAAATTGTTCAGATGTATTTGGTCACCTTGTCTGCTACGATATATCTGACGGCGACTGTACCTGGCGGGGTTTGAACTGGCGACCTCTCGCATGGCATGCAACGACCTTAACCACTTGGCCATCGACGCTTTTTTGTGTATCATCTACTGACATTTAAACATTTATAAATCCCTATATACACTTAAATAACTGAACAGAGTACTGTCGCACATGTCATGCTTTTGTCAGTTTGCTTGCGACCATGATTGGTGCAACCCAGTCGAAACGTCGGGCAGTAAGTAGCTATGTAATTTGCTACTCCTAATAACGCGTGTAGACCCATAAAGACTAATATTTATTGTAATGGAACGCGAAAGTCTAAAAAGATGATACAATCGTTTTAGGTACCAAATGAGGACCGGATGCCAAATCAACTCGACTGTTATCTTAAATTACACGCGATACCTTAAGTCTTCCTATACCATTGAACGCACATTAAAACTCGATAAACGCGTATATAGGATTCTATTTAGAGCTCAGCTGACTTGCTCCGATTATTACGTCTTCAGTACACTACATTTAACAATCGGTGCTCGTTGGTTCATGAGAGGAAATGTCTTTCACGTTCTAAAATATTTAAAATGTTTCAACGTACATTTATTTTGCATTTTGAAACTACTTTTTCCTACATTTATCGCTAAATGGGTCACGCTGGCGAACAGCTGCTATCAGGGAGACTAATGTCTATTTTTTATGTTATGCTTGCAGAGGTTTTAGTTGGATAAATAAAAAAAGTGCCTCTGCAATAATTTAAAGAATGAATTAATAATGATATTGGCTTCTATACTGAGCTATCGAACTCATTTCTATCTTATCAGCCCATATTTGTCCTCACTGCTGGGGCACGGACCTACCCTAAACTAGGGCGATAAGGCTTTCGTCAACCATGCTGGCCAAGTGCAGATTGACCGACTATACAACCTTAGAATACCTTCGTAGGTTTGCAGGTTTCCTTACGATGTTTTCCTTTAGCGTTAGAGCGTTTAATAATCGTGAATTTCAAATTTGACAAACACATTGTTACGTTGTGGTGTAGTGGTTGGTAAAATGTATAGCTATACTCAAACTCTATATTCTACCTAAGGCGTCCCTAAGAAGCATCGTATAACTTTTTAGGGTTTTAAGCCACTTTACTCTGCGATACTTTCCAATACTCCATACGTTGTCCCAAAAGGAAAAATAAAAAGTACCGGAAAGTAAACAAGCCTTTCTTTGTTGAAATAAGGTTCAAATTAGCTCAGCAACAACCTTCTTGACCGTACTAAGACTTCACTCGTATGAATAAATGACTAGAGCACATCAAACTTTGACCCTCGTCACTGCCCATAAACTTGCAGAATCTATCACTTAATATGAAAAATATATTTCGCCTGTGATCCTACAAACTCTCAATGTGTCAAAGTTTCAAACTGAAAGCTACTTACCCTAGTTCAAGGGGAGTTAACTGCTAAATAGTTTTCTTGGCAACTCTTTTATGTGAAAGTTTTGGAGGAAATAAATGATGGCAGCCCCTATCAAATGAAATGAATTGCATTTGATGAATGTCTTTTAATGATGACTATCGTGTTCGAATTCGCCACCGGGGGCGCTAGTGAAGCGTGAAGTCTTCTCTTAATATTAATGTAGCTTCTTGAAGGAGAATATTACTCTTGACAAGTTGTTAAATTTGGTTAAGATGCTTCGGTGGCTTGAAGTAGGATGTAGTTTTTAATATTGTATGGGTATTGGATACATAATGACAATTTATGCACTGTGAAATATTGTTTAACCGCAGTAATACACCGTGAAATTTAAGTGGTTGTTTCCCCGTGGCAGAACGATTTGCCTGTAGTAATATTATCGAATCATGCAAATAATTTCTCGAAAAAATATATTTTTTTAGCAAATTTTCAAAATTATAATTTTTCCTCTCGAAAACGAGAGAAGCTTTTGTTCTTTATAAGATGTGACGTAATCAGGTACTGCTTGCCGCATGAAATCGATGCTTAAAGCTAAAGAAGCTCTACGCCTTAAGTAATAAAGCGGTTCGAGCGTGCTTTCAAGTTTCTTTTATTACTCACGTAAAACTGATATTTATTGATTTAATAAAAAAAACTGCACAAATCTATTGTACCACTAGTAAGATTGAATCATTTTGCTGCGGGAAAAGAACCACTATAATTTCACGGTGTATAAATGATTCCATCTTGATTTTTTTAGTACCTAGTAAAAAAGATTTATGCAGTTTTTTTTATTAATAAACACCGGTTTTAAGACAGGGAAAACGAACCCCGAAAGCACGCTCGCACACAAAGTCAGTACCTACTGAAGCCGTTGAATTTTTCTCTCTATTTTTTATCTCGATAAACCTGCGCCATCTATTGTATAAAACATGAACTGCTGGTTATTATATACGTTCACCTGTTACTTTCCCATATAATATCGATAATCGGCTATTGTGTTTACTAGTAAACCTGCATTTGCGGTCAAACAGGTTATTACACCGACTTCAATTTCTAGCGGTTGTGTAGCTATTAAAACCAGGCACAAAATTCATTTCAAAGTGCGTGTTAATTGGCATGAATTAATTATCTGCATAACCGGCACTATTGTGTGAAATAATGTTATTATTTACTGACGGCTGACTAATAATTTTTTTTTTGATGTTACCTAATGTCTTGCCCGTGACCACGAGCGCTGTAAAGAGCTCGAAAAGTCGGATTAGTGCAGTCATTGAAGCATTATGGGTCCGATTTTTTTTACTGTGAATCGATTTGCATGAAATTTTGGATTTAGGTTCATATTACCCTTAACTTTAAAAGTGAAAATTATTTGAACCCCGCATCATACTGGGGGTCGTTGCTAACCCTTCTCGGGGATTATAGTTTGGATAGTTTTTTGTTCAAAATAACCTCAGATATCGATAGAAGGCCTAGTTTTAAGCAAAAATTAATGATTCGAAAAATCCAATAATTTTCAAGCAATTTTTGCACGTTTTTCATCGGTTTTTAGCAAATATCTCCAAAAATATACGATATCTATCGAAAATTTTCCTACGACAAAATTGGAGCAGGTAAAAAATGAACAATTTGGATATTTATAAAGTATTCTAAGTGCAATATTAAGCTAGATATTCATTAAAGATCAAAGTCGTTTTTCACTTTGTTTGAACTTTTATCGATGTGGTCAATGCCATCTAGCGGCGAGGAAATGCATTTTATGCATTCTAATAAAAAAGGTTTTTGTAGCCTATAAAATAAGCTTTAAAACGAGTACTATTTAAAGTTTTTTTCACCTAAAATAAGTGAGCTGTATTGCAAATAAGCGAAGCATCTAAAGTTTTTTCTCCGAAATCAATGGGTTTCATACGTGCCATTTCCACCAAAATTGAGATTAATCGTATGCCGTCTAGAAATATCATTATAATAAAATGTTTGATAGATTGTATCAGTTTGGATGCTTCAGGACACATATTGTTCAAAAAAGTCTCGATAAAGAAAATAAGAAAAATTTCAATTTTGTAAAAATCCCACCTTTCTTTCATAATATCTCAAAAATTACGACAGAAAACGTATAAAAGTGTAGAATATAAAAAAATAGGTATTTTTCTAACAAACAATTTGATTTTTTTGTTTTTTCTATCGAACAAAAATTGACGGAGATATGATTGTTTAAAGAGCGCGTGGCAGCGCAATCACAGCCTCTCTGAAGCCCTTTAACCCTTCCCCGTTTGTGTAAAGTGTTTTATACTACATATTGCAATACAGGATATTGTAGCTCTCTTAATTACCTTTACAATGATAATTTGTACAAATTGTGATGGCAAAAAAATTTAAGGAGTTATAGTCCAAAAACGTATCATATATTATTCTACTCAGTTTTCTTTTTCTACTGAACATTTTCGGGGTGTGAATCTTTGGTGCAACGTGAAAGTACGCAGTATATGTGTTATGGACCAAGTGATTAATGCGAGCATTATTAATAATGCCCGAGCATTATGTATAATGTCTAGCCCTATCGGGCCAAGTGATTAATTATTATTTCAACTTCATTATTTATCACAATGCGGGGGCATTATTATATGGCTATGTGATAATTGGGCAATATGATAATTGTGCGTAATTTGAGGTAAATAATTGTCTTTTGTGCTTTAAAATAATTAAATAATAAAAGAAAACGTAAAATTTTCACTCTGTATCACGCTTTTTACAAAGTTACGCCGTTTGACACGTTTTCATTGTGACGTAATAAGTAATACTCACTGTGTAATTTTTAGAATAGGATGAATATTTTTAGTATATGGGAAACTTCACTTTTATTTTTACGTAATTCGATAAATTTTATCATTCGTAACCCCCGCTGCTGTGTATTGACCATACATTTATCTATGTATTCAGCCATTTTCGTACATGTGCGCATAGATTACGTTCCTCCGTGTATTTATTATTTTTTGTGACCGTTACGTTGACTTTGACGCGTTATTGGACGTTGATTTTGCTTTGTGTTTGGACTTTGATTTAAAATGCCGAAACGAGGAAAAACAATAAATAGCCAATGTCTCCGTAATCTTAATCCCCCCGCGCATCAATACTAACAATAATAATGACTACGATTTTGGGTGTAAACGCCTTTATTTATATTGCAATTTTGAATAATAGCGTGTCTTACGAGTTACGCCGCCAAATTATGTCCACAAAAGGGGGTCTTTTGTTATGATATTTTTTTCACGCCACAATATTTTTTAGAGGCGTAACTACTTTTTATATTAAACTATTGTATATCAAATGATAATAATGATTTAAGTATTTTCTATATAAAATGTTTGTATTACTTTGCCCAAAAGGTGATAAACATTATGTATAATGCCCTGTCAAAGTGATTATTTGAATAATGATTATTGAATTGCACTCTCATATTGGGCATTTTTCATATGGACCGGGCAGTATGAATAATGCCCAATTTATCATTTGGTCCATAACATATATAGTATAATAGAGACCCAAAACTACTATTATGTGTATAAATATACATAACTAGCTGTACTCGCGATTTTATTCTCTTTTATTCGCGTGAAATATAGGATTTACATCCAAAAAGTTTTTTCCCGATAACTCCCGTTCTCATATGAATTTTGCAATATCGCGTTGCAAGTAAGCTTTACGTTCATTAGAGTACCTGCATGCAAAAATTTTAATCATCTATCTTAGGCGGTTTAAATTTTTTCATACAAAGATTTTTCAAGGTTTCAAGGAGTCGTTTTTAAGGTTTTAAGGGATAGTTACATGGGTTAAAAGGGGGTTGAAGTGTCATAATTATTATAGAGAATTTAAAAATATTACTTACTCTATACTTACATCTTTTTTATGTCATACCAAAGTATTTCGTTGTGATTTTCAATTTAAGGGTTGTTTGCAAGGGTTGTAAGATATTCAAATGGTTGAAAATTATTTTAATATGAGGTAATTGTGTTAGAAAACACTTTTACAATTTTACCACTTATTATTAGACATGTTTTCTAGCGATAAAATGGCTCAATGTAATTTTTTCCATTAAGGGTTAGTTTTCACCCTTAAAAATAATTGGCGGGGTTCAGATCATTTTCACTTTTGAAGTTAAGGGTAATATGAGACTAAATAAAAAATTTCAAGCAAATCGGTACACAGTAAAAAATTCGGAGATTTGACCGTATTTTACGCTTCAATGACTGCACTAGATCTCTAGATATTGATTAGCATTACAGAACACGCGAGTTTAATCCGTAAAGTAAGTTTCATTTCAAATGTTAATTAATGCTTATTGCTTTTGTTTTGTTCTTTAGCGGAGGGGATTTATTTATTTTATTTTTATTTGTTCTTGGACGTGATTTTGGTCACTTCGGATGCATTCGCTTTTACGGATACACTCTTTAAGTATAAAAAATTTAATTGTGTATTATTTGCAAAGTTTACTTAGACGTGGTTTGAAATGACCAATCGGACAATTGAAGCATAGATTTGGAGATGCTTTATTGGTTGATTAAAAAAAAGCCTTCGGTGAATTCATTCTGCATCCAATCAGATCACAACTTGTGCAATTATACTTGTGAAGCCAACTTCGGTGACAGGACCGCTTTAGAATTTACCAATTACAATCCAGCTGGATTTCCACTATCTGATATTAAATTGGGGTCGACTAGATTGTAAAGAATAGTTTTGGGAATGTTTTTGTGACGACTCTAATTTGTTTAAATCAAATTTTACTGAGATCAAGCTTTTTTAAACGGCTTTTATTGGCTCTAAAGAACATCTGATAAAGACAAATTAATTTGTATATATAAGAATATATAAAAATGAATAGCCGTTCGTTAGTCTGACTAAAACACGAGAACGCCTGACCCGATTTAGCTGATTTTGGTTTCAAAATGTTAGTTGTAGTACAGGGATGGTTTAAATTGTGAAAAAGTATAAAAAACATAAGTACTTATAGTCGGTATGAAATTTGCCGGGACCACTAGTTATAAATAATATTTAATAGTCATATCTTCCGCTTTTTTATTTCTTAATTGTGTATTATTATTATCCTATGTTAAAAGGGTAAATCCTGGTCTTCCTACAACCAGAAATAAACGTCCCGTGATAACCCTACAAAACTGTTTTATTTTAATAAACAATACGAAACAAATTAATAAGTGCAAAAACCGTCAACGTACGGGTAAGACTTGAACACGAAAGGTTCCGTAGCATTAAAATAAACTCTGTTGTTGTGCATATTTTTTGGATTATAGATAGAGCGGCAAAAGAATTACGTGATTGAGATTCCTTTGTAAAAATTTCACCTATCTAGTTTTCGCAAATTAGTGACAGACAAACAAAGAAATCTAAGTAAAAGGGTTCCATTTTTACCCAGTAGGTAATTAAAAGATTAAATACATTCATTTAATCTTTTTCACTTAAAGTTCAATCATGCCATCACACACTCGGCGCTCCATTCACCGTTGACAATATTTTCGATTCAATAAGATAGCAATAATGTTATCGAGAACATATTTTCTGCTCGCTGATCGGCTGCAATAATCGAATGATCTAAAAAAACGGTTTGTGTAACGATACTTACCCATAAGATGGCGATACACACTTGTCTTTCAATCGATAAACTTGAGATTTGCGATTTGATTTATCATAGTGTATTTTTATGAAAAATTTTACATTTTTATCATGCGTTTGTTAGTATTTCTGTCAACTATAAAATTCATAAATTTCAACTGTCTCACTATCGCGGTTCTTGAAGCAGCCTGGTGGCAGACGAACGGATGGTTAGACTGATGATTTATACTTTCAAATGGAATGTCATCTAGCTACTTAACTTACTTTCAGATGTGTCTGGTAGTTGGTACTTATTATTATTTTCGCGAACTGGCTTTAATTTCGATTGCATATAATTTTTTAACAATGTTTCAATACCTTTTTTTTTCTAACTGACAAACGATTATGGCTTGGAGTAGCCTCGTCATCATCACCGGACTTGCGGGGTAGCTCTCACCCCTTAAAAATTAACCCAAAAAAAACTAGCGAACCTTCCGTTACTCAAGATGACATCATATCTCGATTTGCTTACCATCCGACCCAACCGTGTGTACAGGTATAACGGTGTTCCCTTCAAGTAATTTTCCACTTGATCAATCTGCCGACTTTTTCTCCCTTCTCTGTTCCCCCTCGCAAGTCGAGTGTGAGCTTATTGGCCTGCTAAGAATTCTAATAAAAGTTAGGTACATCAAGTTAGTAGGTCTAAGTGGCCCTCCGTCTTTATAGCCTTATAGGGCCTTGGACGGGCCTCAAGGAACGGCACTTGTTTTAAATACGTTGTGTTACGTGATCCGGGTAGATAAGGTTTGTTTCAGTGATAAACCACTTTCCGGGATGTAATTAGAGGGAGCAAAGTTTAGGAGGGTAGGTCCTGTAGGAATAATGAACACCTTTGTTTATCAAACCTACGTGCTAAATGGGTATACTACAACAATATCAGATTCTCACGGCCTAGTTCTCAAATTATAATGATAATTTATTATTTCAGTGCCGATTTGAAGATTAACTAAGCTCCGTAAATTAAAAACTCTAACAATACCTAATCGCCAACCAGGCTTTTCCGTTTAATAATAGGTATAATAATGCGAATTAATCATCGTTCTGCAGTGTCCAATACATAATTAAACGTAATTCGGAAGGGTCCTAAAGCGTATCATCTACAAAGGTATATTTTTGGACGGGAGTGATACTTTATTGAACTCATCATCAGCCCCTATACGTCCCCACTACTAGGGCACGTGCTTAACCTAAACTAGGACGATAAGGCTTTAGTCAACCACGCTGGCCAAGCGCGGGTTGGTTGACTTCACAACCTAAGAATTTCTTCGTAGGTGTGCAGGTTTCCTTTACCGTTAAAGCGTCGAATAATCGTACATATGATTTTCAAATTTGAAAAACACAGTGGTAGGTACGTGGCGGGAATTAAACTGGCGACCTCTCGCATGGCAAACAACGATCTCAACCACTCGGCCATCGATGGTTTATCTTTTTAACTAGTATTTTAGGTTCCTGTACTTCTATTCTTAAATATCGATTGGAAAAATATTTATTAACATTTCCTTTTTAAACAAAATGACGAAATAATAAGAGATAAGAAAACAATAATTTCAATGAAAAACAATGATTCACAAACTTCCTTCCATCAAACAGCCTCAAAACTCGGAATCACGAATTGACGGTCCGTTTATCAAATTCAAGGCAACACTTCTGAAGTGATAAGGCCGAGGGATCTTCGTTCGGAAATGTTTTTGTAAATCAACAAGAGCACCGAGCTGGGAACTTACAACTTTGGGTCCAGTTGAGTTCGTCGAGAAACTTTGAGCACAGGTGGAACAAGACAATACAAGTTTCAACGGAATTTGTAAATAAAGAACGGCCTTAGAAGGTTGGTAACAGTTTTTAACGCTGTTTCGAAGATTAGCTGACTGCCTCGTTGGTCTATTGGTCACAAGGGTCGTGCAAAAGGCTCAAAAAACTGAATAGCAAAGGAGATTTGCTTACATCAGATTAAGTTCATAATAATCAGTTTTTAGAAAAACCTTTAAAAACATATTATAAGTATTTCATTACATACCAATAGATTGAACTATGGGTCAAGTTATGATAAAAATATGTAATTGTTTGCAACAATTTATGTTGAATTTATTTATGGGATTACAGCCCATAAATAAAACCTACCTATTACTGAATCTAAAATATAGAAATTTATTTTGCAACATTTCATTGTCACGTGATACCCAACATTTTCAGTTCAGATCTACATTTTATATATTTTAAATCGTGTTTTGATACATGTTTTATTTTTACCCATACTAACCAGCACAACATACAAATAATCAGATAGGTGTTGAGAAATAACAACAAACGTGGGGATAAATCAAAAATTTTCAGTAGAAACGAAACATACACCGAAATACAAAGCTCAACTCAGAAGTTCATAGGTCGAACATTAAAACTTTCTCATTAAAACATAAAACGATTTCCATAATATCAAATGAGCGATTCGAAGGTTATTTTACCTTAATATTGATTATTATTTAATGAAAAGGACCGCGGCTAATGGCTCTCCAAGAATCTTAAAAGGCTTTAAAGGGACAAAATATTGACGGGTCTTCATCGATTGGTTGTTAAATAAGGGATTAATTAGGGAAGGCCCCAGACAGCCTTGGAGGGCTTGAGAAGAAGAAATAATCTCTATGGCGTAATTAATTGCTTTTGAAAACGCTTACTTGTGTCTCCGTTATTCGTTGGGTTTATTCGTTTTTCTTTAGAGATGGTTAATAGACCGGCCGGTTGACCTTTTAGAATAGAATAGAAAATAATGAGATTTTATTAGGCACACGAAATTACATACATGTACCTTTGGTATTTTTCTCTACTAAAGAGATCGCCGATAATAATGTCTTTAGTTAGAGAGTAAAAAATTAATCTCTGACAATCTATATTGATTTAGATTCATTTGTTGTTCATCAATTTTCTCGATGAAAAATATATATTGTTTTAAATATACTAAATCTGTCATGGTCACACTGTATTAGACAACTGAATATGTCACTCCGGGATATTTAGCATGTTTTCGGTATCTACTGTTGCAAGCAGCAGTTGACCCGTGTTCATGGTGATCCTGGATATATAATTTTATATAATTATACACCACTGTTTGTGTGGATTCGGTACAATAAACTTTGGTAGATACACCTTTCAGGTAGCTATCCGATCGAAATCAAGTTGTTCTATCGACAAATAGCTTACAGTTTGATATTAACGCTTAATCTCACTGCATAAGAAAGGCACGAATATGAATTACCCCTAAAAGATTATAAAGCAAATTAACTAGAGAGTAGTTACTACTCTCTTTATCCAATTTACTTGCCCCTAGGCCGGATACAAACATAGTGACTCGAGTACAGTCACTAATGACAACGATCCGTTTTAACTTGAAAGAAGGTAAGCACACCCACGCTATGTTTATTCAGGCAATTATGAAGTTTCTTCATACAAATGCGAACAACCAACACTTCATCCACGCGGAAACATCTCAAGTTTTAGTACGCGGATTCGAAGAAAAGTAAAATCTCGTATTTTCGACGTGAGTCTGTTTGCTCTCTCCCATAGGATGTTGCCGGCGAAACTTATCGAGTTAAACTTATTTGATAAGCTGCCGCCGGCTCTTCTGCAGTATGGAAAATATCGGGAACTTTATTCCGCGCTGGTTACTTTTGTTTTCTATCCTTGCCTCCGCCGCATACGTGCAGGTGTGATTCGCGATTAGAACAGTTTTACAGGACTAGTCATTTTCAATTTTGGGCTGAACTGAAAAATGATTTGCTATCGATATGAAAAGAAGGACGAAGAAAGAAGGTCAATGATATTTATTTATATATTTTTTGTGAGAAAACTCCGTTTCTCGTAAGTCTGGTAATGATGACAAGCCTTCTCCAAGGCATCATCATAAGAATATGATAATTTTTACAAGCACGAATAAATCGTTTAATACAGAAAGCAGTAGAATTCTAAGCACCGGCAATAAACCTAAGTCCTGAATTGCTGTACCTTAATAGGGCGTTACATGTAGACTTAATCTTTGTGACAACAAATGATTTAATTTGATTTGACTTAGCTTAGTATAGCTTATTTACAATTTTCTGTTGTTTTTTTTATTTCGGGATTCGACTTACTTTATCACTATTTTTAATTAACAGATTACGCGAAGATAGTGTGTCAGTGAAGTGAAATTAGTTGACTCAATGAGTTGATACCGCGTAACGTCCCATCTCTAATACGTATCTAGAATGAATGCACTAACAGAGTATAAAGACGGCGTTTCTCTTGCCAAATGTGACGGTGGAAATGCAAAAGTTCGTCTCCATTTCTGCAGTAACATATTTCACAGATTTGAAAACTTTATCCCGTTAAAGCACTATGATAGATGACATTTATGATATTGCACCCGGTCCATGCTAAGTATAGGCTTTGGTCGTCATATTCGATTTGATTTGAGCCGAGATATTTGAAGTGAGCTGAGCGGAATGTTAGTTGAAATGTGGTCGGACAAGCGAAAGAAAGGTAGGAGGGAATTTCAAATGATATTTTTTAATGTTGAAGTCAAAATAATGATATGATAGCTGACCGAATAATCTAGTTACAAAGATACAATGATACGCAACAAACTGAAATGAGAAACAAAAATACGAAGACTAATATTATTCTTAAGATTATAAAGAACTAGATGTATCATTTATTTTTAATTGAAAAGCAAAGAAATCTCATTAGTATTTCATTATTTTGCAAGCGAGGTTGTGTTATAAATAAAACACCGTATTCTAACGATTTTCTTAAAAAGTGATTTTTGCTATTTCACTGTGACAGCTAAACAAGTATATGAACCTTAGTATTGTTTATTATTTGACCACGAGCGCTGTAAAGAGCTCGAAACGTCGGATCTCTAAATAATAATATGTTTAGAATAACAATACTCGCGATAAAAAACTAACTACTTTACGGATTAACCGTATAGTAGTTAGTTTTTTTTTTATAAGAGGCTAACAAGATGACCTCACTCCACCTGATAGTAAGCGGTAGTGAGATCCACATAATTATGAGGTCGACAGGCACAATAGACCATGTTGAGCCTGTCGCGCTCACCCTGAAAGTCGTGAAAAAGGAGACCACTGCTGCGGCAACAACGAGTTATATTTCACATATCACATATAGTTTTATTTCACATACCTATATCCTTGTTTCTCAAGGCATGGCCGTCATCCGTGAGCAGGCTTCGGTTGACCGTGCAATAAAAATAGATGAACCCTTCCGGAAACGCCTGCTAATTTGTTTTCAGCAAAGTGGCTTGTCGGTTGCAGAGAACTAGTGTTGTCATTGCTGGATATGATAAGTAGATATTATGTAATTACCTACTAAATGTAAAAGAAACGTTTAGTTTTAAAATACTCGGCTTTTGAGTTATTTTTAGCAGCAGGATTCGAGTCTTACTGCCAAAAAATTTGGAATACAAGTCCTTCGAAATTTGGAGCTCTAATTTTTATTTATTTTATGAGACTGAGTCTCGAAATAAAAGCTAAAAGAGTCGAGTTTCTGGAGAGTATAATTTTTTTAAAACAATTATAAACTCTGGATTGTGAAATAAACATGCGTTAAAATACATTCTTGCTGGTAATTAATTATAATACTTACAATTAACTTAATAAGATAAACTTATAACGATATATTGTATTCTATCAATAAAATATTCGTTCAAGTTGAAAAAGGAATATTAAAAAAAATCTTTAAAAATGTCACAAAAAAGATTACATAATTATTTTTGTAATACTTACAAAGACATTACAGATAATGAGCGGTTCAGCCTCAGCAGCATAATAATATATGCTATAGCGACGAATCTTAAAATGTTTTATTATAGTATTTCTAGTTTCTCTACATCTTTGTAAACCTTAATTCTCCCATACCTTCTGCCATGTGGTTAACGTCGGGAAGAGACAAACTTTCTGTATTTTGCGACACCCTACATTTTAGTTAATTAGATTTTCAGTGTATTGTGTCTATATGGACCAGAAGTTGGGCAAACATAATGAATACTGCCGAAAGGGGCGTCACATTTTGGCTAAACCATCTTGTAGAGTGCTATGTGTAGTGATTATCACTTTTCATAACAAAGAAGTTGTACTATTATGATTATTTGAACTCAAAGTCTACAAGATATATCTGATATGAGAGGATTACATGTAAGAACATGCCATGCTAGAGTATGCAATGCAAGAGCATTATTTATCGTGCACATCTTAATGGAGAATATCGTCACTGGTAATTTAAAATCTCCTATGTGCAAAAATTACAATTGCTCAAGAGACTTTTTTATACGGTAGGTACATCTTCAATTATTTCGAATCGATTTGTTCGTCAAAAGTGACACATAGAAGGTTTTAAAGTAGTAACAACGATATAACAATCTAAGGCATAAAATGTTTCCTAATAATTAAATTGCATTGTATTCGTCATGTTAATAATAATAATATATATTGCACAACATCACATACATTCATCTGATCCTGTGGTAAGTTTAGCCAACGCACTTGTGTTACCGATATCAGAATCAACAGTGAATACACAAATATACTTAAATATATTAAATAACATACCCAGACACGAAACAACCACCGATGTTCGTCACACAAATATTTGTACCGCGTGCAAAATCGAACCCACGACTCTTGGATATTGAACCGTTTTGTTTTTGGGTATTGAACCGTTTTGTTTTTGTGTAATCAGTGTTTATTGTATTTTTTTTTGCAGATGCGCGGTTTTTAAGCATTAATATGCATAATAATGCAACTGCCTCCTTGGTCTATTGGTAGCAAGCGCTGCGTGAGGAACGAGAGGTCCCCGGTTCGAGTCCGTAGCTGGGCAAAATTTGTGTGAGTTTTTCTGAAATGAATTTACTCAGCCGGGAGTTAGGAAGTTGGCGGTTGAACGCCCGTGCTTCGGAAAGCACGTTAAACCGGTGGTCCTGCGCCCGATCTCTCCTCGGTCATGTCGGATTGCCGTCTTACCGAACTATGAGAGTAAGGGAATAGAGAGTGCACTTGTGTTTGCGCGCACACTTGTGCACTATAATATGTCCTGCGCACTTGGTTGATCTCAATTGAGATCTGCCGCCATGGCTGAAATCAGTCGGACGCCTTAATATTATGAAATTGAGGTTAATCAGTTATAAATTCACCAAGTGCAACTATTGGAATCAGAATAAATCCATTTGACATTACTACAGCCAGTCTCCGTCACGTGCAAATAGCGTCCCACACATCCACTGACCTCGCTCACCGCAAGCCATTCGATTCACCGATTGTACCTCGGATTGAACGAACAGGTAGCTGGGTAGCTCAGTAGTTAGAGCAGCAGACGCGATACCTGAAGACCGGTGGTTCAAGTCCCCGTTTAGGCGGAGTCATGAATGCGATTTTTTTTTTTCATTTTAAACTTACATTAGAGCTTTAAATTGCAGTAAAACATCAAATAAAAAATAAAAGAGGTAGAACTACCTCCTAGCTACCTACTTAGTGAAATATGATACATTTCTCTGAAATCAAAATATGTACGTATGCTTTCAAAATCACGCGTGCAACGTGCTATGCACGCTAAAAATAAACGAATAATACGCTTGAGTTAGTACGTTGTTATTTTGTATGTTTTTTCGTCAATACAAAACGACAGCACAGCGGAACAACACAAAAAAGTGCGGTGTTTTAATGACATCTCTAGGTCAGATTTTAATTTACCACGATAATTTTATGCATAAGTGCGCTATATTTCATGTATTCGTCATGTCTGGTAAGAAGATGATTGTTGACTTTCATCTCACAGCATTGTGGGATATATATATATAGATTTAAGATGAGATGATTCGGCGTAGTTTTCCAACTCGATTGAATTCATCTATTCGCATTGCAAAGTTGATATGACCTCATTACATTAAAATGTACGTGAAAAACAATAGGTATCATTATTTTTAAAACTATTTGAAGCAGAATAAATCCTTTTGACTTTACAACAGCCAAATGGCGTCCCACACATCTATAGATCCTTACCGCAAGTCAATTCGCCGATTGTGCCCGGATTAGAACAGGTAGAGTGAATTAATTCGAAACGTGCCAATGCTTTACGGAGGCTGTTTGGCACAATTTAGTTATGAATGAGGTGGTCGGGTAGTTTACGGTCAGCAATTAGAGTTTACAGGGTTAAACGGGGAGCACTCCGGCCCAGACCGATTGTGGAAGGTTAATTATGATGTGGGATTGGCGTAATTGATTGCTTTTGTAGTGTATGATGTCGTCCATGACCGGGGGTTTGACCCCTTTTGACCCGTGCCGAATCGTCGGAAACGTGTTCGAATTTGGAAACACATGGAGTCCAATTTTCAACCTGCGATGGAGTAATCTGTTTTTCCAAATATTTAACACAAATCGCGTAAGTTTTAGTACTTAAATTAATTTAACGAGGCCCCGTCATTGTTATAATCCTGCTAAGGCGTGTATAATTATTTCATTTGCATCGGTTCTTTTTTGTTTTGTATTTTTGCGTAAAAGGGTGACAAACAGATAGACTATTTCAACGAGACACTCCATTTGCTCTACCTATTCTTTATAGAGGACCTTAGTATCTATTTGATTCTTTCACGCATTTCTTATTTAAAAAAAAAACAGATAGTGCACACTGATTCTGATAATGATCCGTTTTCCTTTTGTTGTCTAGAAACCCTAAAGTAGTCAACCTAATAAATTATTTAGCAGATATTATAGCTAAAAATAAATAATGATGATCATATAATAGATTTGCTTAAATAATACTTTAGCCAACATAAAAGTATTTTGAACATCCTGCTAACTACACATACAGATGAGATTTTAATAAGATTCAAACACTTATCTATTTTTGATTACGTTTTTTACCCGATCATGGTGAATCCAAAAGGAAAGATAATTATTTTTAAATTCACAGGGTGTTTCGTACTGCTTTTTTAATCGCTAGTTTTATGTTTTTAGTCGCTATTTCACATTGGGCAATTTGGGCATAGCATTTAGCTTTAACTAGTTTCGTCCTTGTGGAATAGTAACTTAACTTTGGACAGCAATCCTTTTTTAAATATCCTTTGCTATATAGTATTTTCTATTATTTACGCGAGCACTACACATTTATAATAAAATAAATTTTACAAACCTCAAATCCTCGTGAAAGAGCAACGTTTTGTCCCTAGGATGCTGAGAGAAGCTATTGAAATCAATAAACATCCTAATTTCAATAGAGAAGATGGTTGGAGTGGATGGTACCACCTGCTTGGGATCCTATCATGAAGACCATAATATCCCAGGCCCGTCAAAAACAACAACATATTGCAAGACCTAAGGATGTTGTGATTTCTTTATGCGTAGACCGGAACACACAAAATATCACACCAAATGACGGTAGTAATTAAACTTACTTATGAAGACACCTGTCAACTTTAGTCTTGCCCGTGACCACGAGCGCTGTAATAATTTATAATAATTAACTTTATAGAAAGAATAAATTTCTTAAAAGAAATAAAGTCCATTTTGAAGATTTATTTACTTAAATCTTTTTCAAATACTATTTCAAAGATAATACAAGAGACGTTTCCTTTTGTTGATTGAACAAATGATTTAATAAAATAATGTCCATAGAAAAACTTTTTTCCTAAAAAATTGTACGCTATATCCGTCATGTTCATTTTAAATAGGTATTTTCCCTGAAAATAAAAACAATGTGTTAGTATATGGAATAAATGAACGAATAAAAAAACTAATAGCATTAACAATCGGTACACAACTCAGTTTTTGTACTTCATCAAACACGTATTTTTTGGATCATTTTGACCACAATATTAATAATAATAAACTGTGTGCTTTTTTCTTTCATTACATAAATACATACTGTCAAAATAGGAAATAATTGTACATAATACAAGTTATAAATAAATATAAATATTACACAACATTACATACATTGATCTGATCCCGTGGTTAGTATCTTAAGCACTTGTGTTACGGATACCAGAATTAACAGTAGATACACAAAAATTTAATAACACACCCAGACACGGCAAAAATACCGATGTTCACCACACAAATGACGTCCCGGGTGGGAATCGAACCCGCGACTCTTGGACCCGTAGGCAGTGTCGCGGTCACTAACCACTGTTCCACCGAGCTCGTCAATTTGGTTTTATTTTCAATTATTAAAGTTCACGTAAAATAGACAATACTGTACCCTTTTAAATTTACAATTTGCATCATTGGTGCATTTGGAGAGGATGTTACGAATTAAGAAGTGTTTACATGGGTTGACTATCTTGTATGAGTAAAGAGGTACTAGTTTGTCATCTCGCATCTGGTTGACTTTAATCTTACACTGAAAAAAAAAATTACATCAACATCAGCGCATCAAATACGTCCCTATCGAGGGCCTATTCTAAACTATCGTCTATATCAAGATCAGGGGGCATATTACGAACTCTCATTTGCAGTCAGTTAAAGAATGGACACCGAATAACTTCGTGTTTCAGGTACACTTATTTGTGTGCTATAGTTGTCGTATCATTCAGACTGATACGCCTTCATCATCTATGACAATTTTAGAAGGAAGTGTAATTACAGTTCTTTACCATAGCTACCGATACCCATTTTCAAACTAACTTTATTAAAGAGGTCGTAATACACCCCCAGACATTAACAACCACGCTGACCAAGGACCAACCAGTTCACACCTTAACTTTATTTGTTTAGCAGGTGTACAGTAGCGCTACCATGAGTTTAAAAGTGACGGACTCGATATCGCCTACGTGAATATTTCTATGAAAAACTTGTACAGCGCCCCTGGTGGTTACGCTAAGAACTAAAATCGGTCGTATGAAAAAAACAACTCGATATAGTTATAGGATAGGTTTTTAGGGACTTCTCCGTTGAGCCCTCTCGTGAGGCAGAGCAGGAACAGGGAACAGGCGGTCAACAAATCAAATTCAGTCGGAGAATTCAACAACAACTATCTGTTTTTATTTCAAATGTGTAAACCTCTGCTAACCACAGATACTAAAAACTAGCCTCTGACCAACCCAGACGGGATTGGTCCGAATCGAGTTCCGATACAATATTATTGTTACGGACCAAACGGGGTTGGTCCGAATCGTGTCCTCCACACCACCCCCCCACGGAGAAGGTTGAAGCCGCTTCAACAAAAATCTGAAAAATCTTTGAATCTGACGCGCCTGCCGGCACGCGTAGTGTATGGCGGGGGCTTAGAACTCGTGGTGTTATCCGGCGGTGTGACAGGAGACGGGGGTACAGGACACTGAATAGGTAAATCGGATGGTGGTTGGGAAAGGACTGGCTTTGAACGTTTTTCCGTCGCTGAATCATGAGATGACCTTCCGTAATTGTCGATGAAAGCTGGTTTGATTCTGTCGACGCTTACCACTGTGCGCTTGCCTTTGATATCCAAGGTCATAGTCTTACCATCACTGGCCCGATCAATGACCTGGTAAGGTCCCATATAAGGTGGTTGTAATGGGCGTCGGACGGTGTCATCTCGGAGAAATACGTGAGTGGCTGATGCGAGATCTTTGAATATGAAAGACGACGGTTGAGAATGACGGGAGGCAGGGGTAGGGCGCATTAATGACATTTTATGTCGAAGCTGCGTGACAAAATCCGCCGGATTATCCAAACTGTCTCGGTCAGATCTTGGAATAAATAACTCACCAGGTAGGTGAAGGGGTTCACCGTAAACCATCTCGGCAGCAGTGGCTTTAAGGTCTTCCTTAAAAGATGACCGCATACCCAGGAGAACTAAAGGTAAAGCGCGCGCCCAATTGTCGTGGTGGCATGAGAGCGAGGCCTTGAGTTGCCGATGGACACGTTCGATCATGCCATTGGCGCAGGGATGATATGATGTTGTCCTTATACGTTTGGTGGCGAATTGTGCCAGTAGGCGATGGAAGAGGTCGGATTCAAATTGGGTTCCTTGATCGGTCGTTATGATTGAGGGTACACCAAATCGAGGAATCCATTCCCTTGTGAAAGTCTCAGCCACTTCTTCGGCGGTGATGGACCTCATTGGCCATACCTCAGGCCATCGGGTAGCTCTGTCAATTGCCGTTAAACAGTAACGGTATTCATTACATACCGGCAAGGGACCGACAATGTCCATATGGACGTGTCTAAAGCGTCCAGCAGGTAAGTCGAAGTTGCCAAGTGGGGCAGAGTTGTGCCGTGAAACTTTGGCGCGTTGACACGCCTGACAGGTGCGTGCCCACTCTTTACAGTCTCTGTTGACAGAGGGCCAAACATAGCGTTCGGTCACGAGGCGGGTGGTGGCTCGTGCTCCGGGGTGGCTCAAACCATGAAGCTTGTCAAAGGTAACTCTACGGAATGCAGGTGTTAGGTATGGGCGAGGCTTGCCAGTGGAGACATCGCACGTGACAGAAGTGTTAGCTCCAGGAATAAGAATTTTGGTCAATTGCAAGCTAGTAGAACCTTGCTGAAGAATTCCCAATAGTTCCTGGTCTGTTGATTGCGACTTGGCGAGGCCCTCGTAGTCCCCTTCAAGGGTAATGGCGTCGACACGAGACATCGCGTCAGCAACGACGTTATCCTCGCCCTTTATGTATTGGACATCAGTGGTAAACTGACTAATGAAAGAAAGTTGATTTAGCTGAGCTGGAGGGAGCTTTTCCCGACGTTGTACGAAAGCGTAAAGTAAAGGTTTATGGTCCGTAAAAATGGTCACGTGTTGAACCTCGAGGATGTGTCGGAAATGTTGCACACTTTCGTACACTGCCAGTAGCTCACGGTAGTAAGCTGGCCACTGCGCTTGTTTGCTGGTCAACTTTTTGCTAAAGAAAGCAAGGGGGAACCATTCACCGCTAACGTGTTGCTGAAGGCAGGATCCGATATGGACGCTGGAAGCGTCGGTAAACAACCCAAGGCGTGCGTTGTTTATCGGATGTTGCAATAGTGTGGCCGCGGACAGACTTTTTTTGCAGGCTTCGAATTGCTCTAGAAGCTCGGGTGTCCATATGAATGGTTTGGCACCCTTACCGTTTGTAGAGACTACTGCATCTATGAGTGGGGCCTGCGACTGTGCGGCGTGAGGGACAAAACGGCGGTAATAATTTAACATGCCGAGAAAACGTCGCATGCCCTGGACAGTTTTAGGAGGGGGAAAATCCAAAATGGCTTGAATACGATCCGATGGAGGAAGTGTGCCTTGAGGGGTGATACGGTATCCAAGAAAGGTAACTTCGCGAGAACCTAGGACGCACTTGGAAGGGTTAATCACGACACCGTAGTCCTGAAGGCGTCGGAAGAGGATCTGAAGATGTTCACGGTGGAGAGTCTCGTTCGCCGAGAAAACCAGGATGTCATCCACATAGGGAAAACAGAAATCGAGACCCCGGGTGACCTCATCGATAAACCTTTGAAAGGTCTGACCGGCATTTCTAAGACCAAAAGTCATAAAGGGAAATTCGAAGAGGCCAAACGGGGTAACGATGGCCGTCTTCGGAACGTCTTCTCGTGCAACTGGGATCTGGTGGTACGCCTTCACAAGGTCGATGGTGCTGAAGATGTTGGCGCCTGTGAGGTTGTGTGCGAAGTCATGGATGTGACGGACCGGGTAGCGGTCAGGTACTGTCCTGGCGTTTAACGCACGGTAGTCACCACAAGGACGCCATGAGTTGTCTTTTAAGGTCATGTGGAGTGGGGACGACCATGCACTTTTAGAAGGCTGAGCTGTACCGGATCGAACCATATCCTCGAACTCTTTTTTAGCTGAAATTAACTTCTGGGGCGCTAACCGGCGGGGACGGCAAGAAATGGGAGGGCCATTTGTCGTTTTTATAAAATGCACTGTATCATGCTTCACAGCTTTAGGAAGACCAGGAGGACGAGTGATTTCGGGGAATTTTGCTAACAATTGTGCGAAAACCGAACTCGATGAAATTACCTTGACACTTGGCTGGTCCGAGGCTGCAGTCGAAGCTTGTGTGGATAAGTTCGTAATACCGTCCACTAGTTTATTGGCGCGGCAGTCGGGCAGTAAATGGTAATGCGCCAGAAAATCTGAGCCAATAATAGCGGTGGTAACGTCAGCAACGATAAATTGCCACACAAAAATTGCGCCGGAGGCCGAAATTTAGAGACAAGGTCGTTGTCCCGTAAGTCTTTATGCTGCTACCGTTGGCAGCGCTAAGCTCATAATCGGTAGGTTTCCTTTGATCAGCTATCCAGCGGCGTGGATAACAACATAAGTCGGATCCGGTGTCGACAAGAAATTGTCGTTTGGTGGTGAAGTCGGTGACGAAAAGGCGACGGCTACGGTTAAATTCGCAATCAGTCGTAGCCTCTACTGACTGCTCTTGGGGTTTTCCTCTTTCCAGTTGCAGGGACTAATGCACTTGCTGGCGTTGACCCCAAACCTCCTATGGTACCAGCAGGGCTGGTTTCGCTGACCGCTGGCACTGCGAGAAAGATATCTATTCCTGGAAGGGGATCTATTTCTGGGTCGTGATCGCTCAGAAAATGTGGAAGATAGAGCAGCGACTTGATTTTGTAAAATTTCCAGCTGAGACGACATTTCATTCAGTTTATCCAATGGAGGGACAGATGCAGCGTAAACGTTGACTGATCCGGGCTGGGCCTGGACGATCTTGTCTGCTATATCGGCAAGTCTTTCTAGGCCGAGGTCGTCTTGAGCAGCGATAATGCCCTGGACGTGCAGTGGCAAGCGACGTAACCATAGTTCCCGCAGAATGTTATCATCGGATAAAGCTGTGCCCGCAATCGATCGGAGGTGACGGAGAAACTGGGATGGTTTTCTGTCCCCTATTTCCTCGTCACCAAGTAATCTTTTGACCCGTTGCTCTTTTGATAAGGAAAAGCGGCGCAACAGGGTTTCCTTTAGATTCTCGTACTTCCCTTCTGCCGGTGGGTTGGTGACGATATCGTCTATCTCTGCGGCCAGGCGATAGTCCATGTAGGCAAGGATGTGGCTATATTTAGTTTCGTCTTTGGTGATGCCTGCTAAGCAGAATTGTGCTTCCGCTTGAGCGAACCACCCGTGGACTCTGTCAGGCCAAAATGGTGGGAGTTTTACCGTGACTCTGCATACTTCCGGTGCCGAATTCTCACCTTGCGACGGTGGAGGCTGTGACTGGGGCAGGTCATGCTTCCGCAGGCCCCGCAATTCAGCATTCTCGGCCTCAAGGGCAGCAAGGCGTGCTTGGAGTTCCTCCATTATAATAGGATAGGGAGCAATTAGTGGTAAAGCAATGAAAGAAATTAGTAAGTCAACACACCGCAAGACAACACCAGTAAGCAGGGCCCAGAATGTAGGTAAGTAGTGAGGAGGACACCGCCAAGACAAAATGTATATTAAAAACAAGTGTTAAAATTATGCACCAATTAACACCCAAAATATGTGCAAATAAAACATGTAAATATATGGGATGCAAAATGAGAAAACCAACACAATACTGACAAAACACACAATGCACAACAGTACTAAAATTTAAGATGAATTTCTGTTGTTAGTCCAATACTAAATAAATAGCAGAAAGATGAAAAAAAAAAATTTTTCAACGGACATACATACACACACGGCTATACATTTATTTATTCCCAACAAACTGAACTTACACAGGTGAGTTAGTATTTTGTAAAGCCAAATTCGCTAGCAAAATATTTAAATTGATGGAAAGCAAATGGCTGAATCTGCCAGGTTAAGTTTGTTGGAGTTACACAGGTTAAACAGTTTATTGCTAACGTTAGTGATCTAAACACAAACAAAAAATCAAAGAAATATATAAGATTTAGGTGTGAAAAAATGTTCGTCAATGGGAAAATTACGATAGTACTTGCGTGTACCGGAACGGATCTATGTCAGGCTTCTGTCACTGTCAACAAATCCTCGCCGTTTTTTTTCAATGCGTTGCGTAGTGAACGAACAGGTCGGAACGTGAATTTCGCAATGTTTATGCTACCGAAAACCACACACTTTAACACAACACTGAATCTTCATGAGGTTGATGCTTTGTAGCTTGACAGAGGGAGCGCGGTACACGCACTATGGTGAAATTGCCCGCCGACCGGGATCGCTGCGGCGGCCTGAGGATTCCTTGTAGGCGTTCTCCGTTATTTTTCGGAGCCGAAGGCGAAGCCGAAGTTATTTTTCAGACTGCTCAGACACGTCACACGGAGGTCCACTATTACGACTTTCGTCAAGTCAATGTAGCAAGCCCGCAGCAAATGGCTGCGATGGCGCGATGTACGTGCGCCAGAACAATTTTTCAGCTCGCGTCGATGGTCACCACTTTAGGGACTTCTCCGTTGAGCCCTCTCGTGAGGCAGAGCAGGAACAGGGAACAGGCGGTCAACAAATCAAATTCAGTCGGAGAATTCAACAACAACTATCTGTTTTTATTTCAAATGTGTAAACCTCTGCTAACCACAGATACTAAAAACTAGCCTCTGACCAACCCAGACGGGATTGGTCCGAATCGAGTTCCGATACAATATTATTGTTACGGACCAAACGGGGTTGGTCCGAATCGTGTCCTCCACAGGTTTTTAACGTACGTAAGTTTTCGATAGCCTACTCATGGTACCGCTACAGGTTCCTTTAAGTAGGTATTTCAACACATTGTGCTAATGGAATTTTGCCTTTGAATTAAAATAATTCAACACGATTGTTACTAACCAATGATTTTAGAGAGTTATAGAAATTTTACATTATAATAATAATTGTGCCATGTGTGATGAGCAAATTTTTATATTTTTATAAACAAATGTTAGAAAAAGCACCCAAGTGAAAGCGGTAGCTTTGTCATATGGCACCCGAATTAGGGACCTCTATGTTGCCCATAACGCGCGCTCGGAAAGTACGTAAGGTCCGTAAAGGCGCCCGATATCTCATCGGTCATTTCGGATTGCCGTCACAACGAATTATAAGAGTAAGGGAATAGAGAGTCCACTTGTGTTTGCGCGCACACTTGTGCACTATAATATTATGTCCTGCGCACTTGGCTGATCTCAATTGAGATGAAAATGAAATCGGTCGGAGGCCCTATCATTGCATTCAACATTATTTAGAAATGGTTAACGTACCTCACTCAAATCACCGTCTTTTAAAAAGACCATATCCACATAGGTCATAGTATAATTCTTGACCTTATCCAATCGTACTGTAAACTGTGTAATGTTGTTAGATTTAGGTCCTTTGCAGACGGTTGCCGATTTGAATACAGTTGTATACGGGCCCTGCCAATTGGAAAATAATATTTATGTTGTAAGTTTGTACCACATTCTGATAAATATTTATTATGTTGTTAGTTTGTCTAGCATTTTATAACATATTTTTACACTAAAGACTATAATATACCTATTAGAGTAACCTATCTTGTTTCTGTTAATCTTAACACATAATCGTAACGTAGTGCATAAGCAATATATTTAATTACTAGCTGTGCCCGCGACTCTGTTCGCGTTTGAGCTAAAATTTAAATAGCCCATCCTGTGTCCCAGATGTCTATGTGTTTTTATACCAAATTTCATCAAATTCGGATAATTGGTTTAAGAGTTATGCAGGAACATACATACATACACACATACAGAAAAAAATCTAAAAATCGTGAAATTAGTATCAGTATCATATATTGAGCCTTTAAACACAATATCTTTCTCTATCGAAAACAAACTAACTTACTCCATGACCGACCCTTACAGACCATTTTGAACTAGCTGTACCAGGGATTTCGTCCGCGTTTTCTCCCGTTTTTAACACATTTTCCATTGTTTGTTAGCTCCTATTAGTCGCAGCATGTTATATAACCTAAAGTCTCGATAAATGGACTATCCAACACAATTTTTTTTTTTTATTTCGAACCAGTAATTCCTGAGATTAGCGCGTTCAAACAAACAAACTCTTCAGCTTTATAATATGAATAATAATAAGTAATTAAGTATAGATGTAAGCGAATTCGCAATAAGCCGTATTGTTATTTCATATTTTAATAATGACTGAGTACTGAAAGGATAATTAAAATATTTTACTGCAACTTGAACGACTATTTTATTTTATTTATGTGGAACTGGAAAATTACAAAGGAATTCTAATATAAATTGTGCCGTAAAAAAGAAAATTGTAGTTATCGTGTAAAATGTGTAATAAAGTTAATTCGTCTACAGTAATAATATTATAAAGAGGAAAGATTTGTATTTTTGTATGTTTGTCTATACTAATATTATAAAGAGGAAAGATATTTTGTATTTTTGTATTTTTGTATGTTTGTAATGAATAAACTCAAAAACTACTGGACCGATTGCAATAATTTTTTCACCATTAGAAAGCTGCATTATTCAGAAGTAACATAGGCTATGTTATATTTAAAAAAAATTAGGGATCCTTACTAAAACTCCAATAATGTAACCCAAGGTGTAAAAAATAGACCTGAAAAATTCCTTACGTCGCCTGCGCTGCGAAAACTATAGAAGATAGAACAAAACCATTTACTAAGACTTTGCAGAACTCATCATTATCTACAAAAAGTGTCGCGACAGCATATCGATGGCCCCACCGAATAAACGTGCAAGTGAAAAACGTCAATTTTACAGGAGAGAATAAAAACGTTTAATCCTTACTATCTCGGGTATTATTATAGGTAGGTTAAAACAATGTATAATGAAATTAAAGATAAAAAAATAACCTTTTAGCTGATATAATTTATTTTAAGGAATAGTCGTTAATTTAGTCAATAATCAAGAAAATCCATATTATACAATTACTCGAGTGAAATTAGAGTATGTAGTCAGTTGACTGTTATAGATCATTACACGTTTATTCGTGTGAATTTAAACGATGTTGATGAACGTAACGCAATGATACACTATTATTCTAGGGAAATCACGCGTCTTTTGATGGCGGCTGCAATTGTTTGCACGCTTGTATTACAGAAATATTTGGTGATCTATGGATGGTAATAAAAATTACATTTATATTCGTGTCATTAAGTTAGTTTTACAATGTGTTATGCATATTAACATTATGAATTCACGCTATGTAATATTAAAATGTTGCATAATCTTTAAAGGGAAAATAAACTGAACTTCTGTTTTTATATATTATTTTTATTTATTATCATAATAATAATAATAAAACTATTTTTTATAATAATCAGCCTTTGCCATTCATAGAGATATTTCTCATTACTATAGAAATTCAGCAAAAATCAACAAATAACAAACGGCTTATCTTATAAGTATTTTGAGAACTATATAAATTCCAACATAATCTTTAATGAAATTGTCGTCATCTCAGCCCATTGCTGCCCACTGCTGAGCATAGGCCTCTTCCGAAGCTTTTCAACAAAACCCAGCGATTTTCACCAGGTCGTCGGTCCATCTGGTAGGTGGTCGTCCCACACTGCGCTTTCCAGTACGTGGCCTCCACTCCAGGACATTTCGGCCCAAACGACCGTCCAATCTTCGTGCTATGTGGCCGGCCCATTGCCACTTCAGTTTGCTAATCTGGTGGGTTATGTCAGCAAGTTTGGTTCTTCTACGGATCTTTTCATTTTTGATTCGATCACGTAGAGAAATGCCGAGCATAGCCCTCTCCATAGCTCTCTGCGCGACATTTAGCCTTCTAAAAAGATCTTTTGTGAAGCACCACGTCTCAGCGCCGTAAGTCATCACAGGTAACACACATTGGTTGTACACCTTTGTCTTGAGACACTGAGGTATTTTGGACGAGAACACGTTGTGCAGTTTCCCAAACGCTGCCCAGCCGATTTGCATCGGCCTGCTGACCTCTCTCTCTAAAGTTGATTTTCCTAAACGGATTGCCTGTCCGAGGTAGATATATCCACACACAATTTCGAGAGTAAAGTTTGTACGGTGGGTGCAACATTAAACATATTTTTTGTTTTATCCATGTTCATTCTAAGACCCACTTGTTGGGAAATTTTATCGAGGTCATCGAGCATTTGTCCTAGATCTTCCAGCGACTCGGCCATGACTACGATGTCATCAACAAATCGAAGGTGAGTGATGTATTTCGCCATGCCAATAATATTGATTCCAAGTCCTTGCCATTCCAGCAGCTTGAAGGAATCCTCCAGAGCAGCAGTAAACAGTTTCGGAGACATGACAACTACCTTTCGTACTCCTCTTTGTAAGGGGATTTCCTTCGTGCGATTTTCCTGTACTCGGACTGACATGGTGGCGCTGTTATACAAACACTTCAACACTTCAATATACCGATAATCTACATGGCATCGCTGTGGGGATCTAAAAACCGCCCAAATTTCGACGGAATCGAAGGCTTTTTCATAGTCCACGAACGCTAAGCATAGTGGCCGATTATACTCCTCCGTCTTCTGTATAATCTGCCGCAGCGTATGTAAGTGATCTATGGTACTAAAGCCTTTTCGGAAACCGGCTTGTTCGGAAGGCTGGAAGTCATCAAGCCTGCAATCGAGACGATTCGTGATGACTCTAGAGAACAGCTTGTAGACATGGCTTAGCAGTGTTATGGGCCGGTAGTTCTTCAGTAAGGTTTTGTCACCTTTTTTGAAGAACAAGACCACAACACCCCTGTTCCATGCTTCTGGCGTTTTGCCGTCGAGCGGGGAGAAATAAAAGAGCTTCTGAGGGACTTTTAGTACCGGTGTTCCACCCGCTTTCAGAAGCTCTGTAGTGATACCATCCTCACCCGGTGTCTTGTTTTTCTTAAGTTGTTTGAGAACCATTCTTATCTCGTACAGGCTGATGTCCGGGATGTCTTCGGTATAGTGTCGGGTTAGCTTGGCTCTGGGGTCTGTCGCCACAATAGCTGGCTCAGAAGAGACCGAGGTATATAACTGCCCATAGAACCTCTCTATCTCCCGTAGCACCTCTGACTTGTTTGACGTCACGCGTCTATCTTCAGTCTTCAGCTTTGTCAGTTGGCTTTGCCCAATAGACGCGTCTCTTGCAAACACTTTGGAGCCTTGGTTCCGCTTAATTGTCTCCTTAATACGCTGAGTATTAAAGGAGCGTAAATTATGTCGCAGAGACTTCCTAATCAGTCTATTCAGCTGGCTATATGACTCAGCTTCATCCGAAGTTTTCAGCGTCAAAACTCGTCGACTAGCCTGATGAGGATAAGGTGTCGAGTATGGTCGGATAGCTCTTGAGGTCTTTTTTTACGGTGGCTTTTGAAAAACTTGGACCGTACCGTATGAACAGTTTCAGTTTACAGCCTGCTATTTATATCTTCCACTGATGAACAGCTGTCCAGCCATTGTTCAAGTTCGACAGTTCAAGCGGAAAGTTCTCGGGGTTTTGGATATGTGCCTTCGATGGTCGGAGCGTAGACTTCACCAGACGCGTTCTTTCCAGTTTGACGTTGATATTCAATGTGCCTCTAACGATACGGTGATCACTTCCGGTTTTAATCCTGTTGATCACAGAGACGTCGTTGAAATGACGTCTCCTAATGTTCATGATGTAGTCTATCTCATTTTTAGTTCAGCCGTTCGGACCCAACCAGGTCTATTTTCTGTGCGGCGACTTTCGGAAGAATGAATTCTTCACAAAAAGTCCGTCTTTCTCCATAAAGTCAGCTAGCATCTGTCCCCTGAGATTCCGATGTTCATATCCAAATCGTCCCACTTTCAGCTCACCATCGCTTCTACGGCCCAGCTTTGCATTGAAGTCTCCCATTACAACAGTGAAATGTGTTTTGGAGTTATGTATGGCCCCTACTAATGTCCTCATACATAGCTTCCACTTCAACACTTGGTATTCTTACGCCGTAACCACACGGCTGGTGCTTGATTTATAGCAATAGATTATAAAACTTATCTATTATTACCCTGCGAGACCCGATTGCAAAAATTGATTGTCGTTTATATTTGGTTAAGGCACTTTTACTCTACTTTTTATTTTGTTAAGAATAATGGAATACTGGTGCTCGATTTATAGCAATAAATTATAAAACTTATCTATTATGGCAAGAAACAATGCAAAATTATTTGCTAAGTTACTTCTCGTGCAAGACACATTACTCAAAAAAGCACCAAAAAAATATACACGAATAAACGTGCAAACGCATATTGCCCATACTTAACAACAAAGAACAAACAATATCAAACGTTTTGCTGTTTATACACGTTTATTCTTGTGAAACAGAGAAAGTATGAAGCATGTAATAGTCACTTAAAATAATATTCTTGTGACAAAAAATTTATTATTTCCGTGGAAAAAAGGTTTATAATGCAATTACAGGCTTGTTAATGATCAAAAAATTCAAAAAAAAATTGGGGTGGTAGAGGAGAGGCTAATGTAACGAAATACCAAAAAAAAATTTTTTTGTGCAATGGCTATTACACGTTTATTCGGTGGGGCCATCGATATGTCTAAATATTATAGTTATGTCACAGCAAGCGGTTTTTTATTCTAAAAATTTAATTTATATGCCGCCGCTTGAAAGGGCTCTTTATTTGTACCTTGGTATTAGTCCTTAAAAAAATAAGTTACTTTATATTCAAGACGGCTTCGATACTTTTTTATAACTTTTTGAATTATTCAATTCGGACATTTAATTCGGAAGATATCATGAGTTTAAAAATGCAAGTATTAGAAAAAAGTCGCGTGGTTGCCGCCACCGCGCTCAGCTAGCCAGCATGCGATGTAGGCTCCATGTAAGCGTCACTGGGGTACGGGGGAGTCAATGTAATCTATACAGATAAATAAAATTGAAGTGTCTGTTTGTAATGTTTAAATTTGTTTTTTTTCTTAAATAGGTATGAATGTATATCAGATACCAATACCAAAAATACTAATAAAAAAAATTTTGTCTGTCTGTCTGTTTGTTTTCGCTAATCTCCGGAACGGCTGGATCAAATGAGACGGAACTTTCACTTATATAAAGCTAATTATTTAAGGTTACACATAGGCTACTTTTTATCAAAATCGGACCAGCCGTTGCAAATTGTACATGTAATATCTCTGGAATTACTTATCGGATTTTGAAAATTCTTTCAACGTAGGAAAATTCATTTACTGATAAAGCGTTTGAGCTATAAAACTTCTCCAAATTCCTACGGGATCAGGAGCTACGTAGGTAATACAAAATATGCCCATAAGTAGACAAAGTATCCACCAAGATGAACCTTCTGTTTAGGGTAATAAGGACTACTTCTTTTACGAAATGGTCGCGTTGTCAGCGATCAAGTGATTAGATATTTTCGCGTGAAATGTATCGGACTGTATGGCCTATTGCTATGGAAAGTATGGTTCATCGTCAAGCAATCAGTGTCGTAAGTTCAAATCTTCGTAGTACCTATAACATTTTAAACTGAATTTTTTTTGCTTCTCTTTTTTTTTGTGAAAATCATGAAACCATGCGATGCAGGTGAATTTAAAAAAAAACTTCAAGATGAAACCGTTATTTTCAGTATTTTTAATTCGTATAAAATTGTACCGTTAACGTTGAGGCATGATTGTTCATAAAATGACCCATAGATGGCATCGTGCTTTGTACAGCATGCCATAAATGCTGTCAAGTTTGATATAACATGAGTAGGTACGTGTTAAGTTTTTTGGTAGTTCAAAAGATGGCACTGTGCTCTACGTATTACTTCATATTATATTATGGGATTTTGTATGTAGGTATACCATTCGTCAAAAATGTGAAGTTTGTCTTTTGGAATTGATAAATTTCGAGTGCCATTAAATTACGTAAATTACCAGAAGGGTTCTGAATCGACAACATGTATCGACAATATTCTAATTGTTGCCTTTTTTCTATTTTAATTTAACAAAATATTGTGATCTACTTGACATATTGTTATGCTGTCAATATTTACGAAAGCATTAAAATTTCCATAATTACCGAATTGAAGAAGGTTGGTAGTCAAAAAAGTTGGTATCAGAAAAAAGGATGAGATGATCACAATACGATTAATACATTGTGTGCACCAACTGGATATTATATTCAATCAAATTAAACCAATTCAATATCGATTTCTAAACATAATATGAAAATCTATATAAAAGTGTAGCATCAGCATATTTTATTCGGTAAAGCATTACATTTGAAAGGAAAAAGGTTTGCCGGGGATTAAGAAAGAACATGATTCAAGCACACAGTATATCCAACTATCATCATCATCATTATCAGCTCATATACGTCACCACTGCTGGGGCACGGGCTTATCCTAAACTGGGGCGATAGGGCCTAAGTCAACCATACTGGCCAAGTGCGGGTTGGTAGACGTGGACGGTAGTGTGCGTTTCCTCACGATATTTTTCTTCACCGTTAAAGCGTCGAATAATCATACATAGGTATGAATTTAAAACTTGAAAAACACAGTGGTACGTGGCGGTGTTTGAACAGACGACCTCTTGCATAGCAAGCAACGACCTAAACCACTCGGCCATCGACGCTTTTTTCCTCTCCAACCATAAAGACTGCTACCTGGCTTTGGAATAGGTCGTCCTATATTTCACTTTGATCGATGAACAATTAGGATGACTTGAAGATGATCTATTCAATGTGAGGAAGCTGTTCACTATAAACTTAGATTTTAGGATTTCGTACGTCGAAAAGAATAAACAAGCGTCAAGGAGGAAATATCAAACTGAAAGTTACATAAAATACAGGTCAGGTACAGGTACAGGTCAGGTCTACTGTCCCTTCAGCTGAGCCAACACAATCAAAAGAAACAGCCATTTATGCTGCCAATTTTTGACACTCGCAAAGGGAACCACAATCTGCGAAGAACTCAGAATCTCAAAATTTAGAATAAAGTAACGTCCTATAACACAGCGAATTCTAAAAAGAAATCGCGCTGTGCGAGTCCGTCGTGCACTTGGCCTTTTTATCCCAATTCACAGACCACATAATGAGTCGTGGGTTCTATTCCCACTCAGCACAAATATTTCTGAGGTGAATATCGTTGTTTGTCCCGAGTCTGGTTATGCTATTTAAATATTTTAGTGAATACCACTGTTCTGATTAAAACAAGTTCTAAAGCTTCGTACCACGGGATCAGAACAGTTAATGTGATGTTGTGTAATATACTTATTTATTACACGGTAAACGATTGATGATGATATAAACCAAAATGATTTTGTTTTAAATGTTTCTTCCGGTTGACTAACTTCTTGAATGGCAGAAAAGATTTTGACGGGACTTTTATTACCTACTTTTATTTATACGACCACTTTTAGTTAAAAAAATATTCAACATCCTGTAGTTCACGCGAACGAAGTCGCGGGCACAGCTAGTATGTAATATAATAATATTATGAAGAAGAAAGGTTTGATTTTTTGTTTGTTTGTTTGTTTCGAATAGGCTCCGAAACTACTGCACCGATTTGAAAAAATCTTTCACTGTTGGAAAGCTACACTATCCCTGAGTGTCATAGGCTTTTTTTAGATAAAAAAAAATAGATTTCTCTTACGGGGTTAAAATATAGGTGTCGTGGCCAACTCGATGAATTGATCATTTCATGAAATGGTTGGCCATTTCATGAAGAGTTCACGTTTCATGAAGTGGCCAATCAATGGTGACCAAATCATTAAACGATAAACGTTTAACGATTTGGCCACCCACGTTTGACCATATCGTAAAAAGAGGGCGACTATAAAATATATCATGAAAACCAGGATCAATTTTGATACGTATTTGTTTATTTTTAGTTGTTACATACTTTCAAAATAAAAAGGTGCATTTTTTTTATTGTTATAAAAAATGTACATTTAGTGAAATTTCCAAGAATGTTAGTACAAGCAGTATAAAAGTCAAGTAAATAGACTAAAATAGGCAAACTTCCGACAATTTTGTTCTAATTAAAATTAAATGTACCTACTTTAAAAATAACATGAATTTTATAAAAAAAAATGTTTTGCTAAAAATATGCTATTCTAAAATAAAAGATAAAACAATGTGCTAAACAGGAAGAAAATTTAGAACATTGTGCAAATTTAGCATATTTGCACAAAGTGCTTAACTGGTATGGCAACTCTGGCACTCTACCGGTAAAGTCAACGAAGCAATTCCACGATATGATCGATTGAGATTGATCATTTCATGAAATGGCAGTGCATCTAGCTGGCCCAATCGTCAAACGATTTCTTATCATTGATCTGACCTGGCCACATCATGATATGGCCAATGGACAGTGAAATATTTCATGAAATGGAACCATTTCATGAAATGGCCAATCATTTCATGAAATGGCCAATTCTACGATGTGGCCACGACATAGGTATTACATAGAGATAGAGATATCCCCGAAGCGAAGCGAGGGCGGGTCGCTAGTAATGAATAAACTCAAAAACTACTGGACCGATTGCAATAATTTTTAGAAAGCTGCATTATTCAGAAGTAACATAGGCTATAAAATACCACGCTAGGTCATATAGTTGTGGAGCAGTAACCGAAAAGGTTTCAAAAACGGGGTAAAAGTATCGTTTCTGAGGTCTTCCGTGGCGTGCGCTGAGCATATAGTTAAAGTTATACAAAAATGTTTTATGGATGATTGTTCAACTTAACGTCATCTTTAAAAAAATCTGCAAGAGCATATGTCGACCTTTTATAGTTTACCCATAACAATCGTTTTAATGATTAAGTCCCCCCGTGCGAAGCCGGGACGGGCCGCTAGTCGTTAATAAAAAGCATTTTACATATAAAAGTACAATACCACTGTAGTTTAAGTGATATTTGATTTAAATTTACATACTTACAAAATTATTTAGATTCTGTTTTTCCTTCTGCACAAGGGCATCACTCAATGTCGAAACATTATTGACTATCAAAATAATTTTCAAAACACAAATATGTCGATGGTACATTTCGAGTTGTTAGATAAATTGAAGTGATTCAAAACGGTTTGAATGTATCATTAATCTGTGGGTGATTACATTTTGTCAAACATTACGTCGATTTGAAATATTATATTCTCTACTTACATTTAAACTCTGAAAATTAACCTCAATTTGTGTTGGATACTAAACCAAAATTAACAATGACCATATTTACATGATCTAAATGATTTTCAAATGACTCGATTTCGTAAATAAATAGATTAGAGAGTTTTGCAAACAATCTTAGTGCATTAAATATTTGTCTTTATGGGTCTACACGCGTTATTAGGAGTAGCAAATACATAGCTACTAACTGCCCGACGTTTCGACTGGGTTACACCAGTTCGCTCGCGACCACGATTGGTATCATTATGATAAATATTTAGTGTAATGGAACGCGAAAGTCTAAAATCTTAGTGCATGTTAGTAGGTAAACCTACACTCTTCCACAACATAATCAAAAACTTACATAATTTTGGCCTGACCTTTAAATATACCTAAGTATATATACTTTTGAAATAAAACTAATATTACAGATTAAACTTGCGTGTATTGTTATTCTAAACATATTATTTAGAGATCCGACGTTTCGAGCTCCTAAGTCTTGCGAAAATAATAGACAATACTAAGTATATATCTTACTCTGAATTTATAAAAAAATTTTTTAATAATAAGCTAACAAGCTGACCTCACTCCACCTGATGGTAAGCGGTAGTGAGATCCAAATATGAGGTCGACAGGCACAATAGACCATATTGAGCCCGTCGCACTTACCCTGAAAGCCCGCTTAAAGAGGAGACCACTGCTGCGGCAACAACGCGACAAGGCGTGGAGTCTCGCATTGGTATTGAGCTGTGCGGGTCCGAGTTGGCCAGTTTGTCCCACCCAACTCGTTCCCAGCTCGTTTGTTCGTCGTTCGTTCGGATTAATTTCTACACTATCAAATATCTACTTACCAATGAATCATAATAAAAATAGATCGCAATAAACGATGTGCTAGTGGGTTTGGGTGGTCACGTTTTTCAGATAATAATAACCGATCGACAGCTGAAAGTCTGGACTGAAACTAGGGAGGTCTATGATGGAAATAATCATCATCATCAGCCCATATTCGTCCCCACTGCTGGGGCACGAGACTACCCTAAACTAGGGTGATCAGTAGGGCTACCATGAGTTTTAAACTTACGCACTAGATATCGCCTACGTAAATATGTCTATGAAAAACTTGTACAGCGCCGCTGGTGGTTACGCGAAGAACTAAAATCGGCCGTATGAAAAAAAAACTCTATAGGTTTTTAACGTACGTAAGTTTTTGATAGGCAACTCATGGTAGGCCCTCAGGCCTGATTCAGCCACGCTGGTCAAGCGCGGGTTGCACGACTACACGACCGTAGAATTTCTTCGTAGGTGTGCATTGTGCAGGTTTCCTCATGATGTTTTCCTTAAACGTAAAAGCGTCGAATAATTGTGCATTTATGAATTTTACAACACAACACAGTGGTACGTGGCGGGGTTTGAACTGGCGATCTCTCGCATGGCAAGAAACGACCTTTACCACTCGGCCATGGAAACTTTATCTTTTTAACTAGTATTTTGGGAAAGATATTTTTTTTAAATATTTTTTTTGTACCTATCTCAGTGAAACGCATTGTTGTCATGCATATGAATCGTGTTTCACTAACACTGTGTTCAAATAATGAGTTTGATTTTTATTGTTATCGTCATTTTGTGCCAGGCGATTTTGCAGCCCTTTCGCCCTTTAATAAACATACACTGGCCGGTTAGCTGCATGTAGGCATGCTGCAAAACCATTACTTTTTTAAGAAAGAAACAACTACTTATAAATTAAATTCAGGGAAAATAAAAGACAATGATTTTTTTTACAAAGAAGTATTATTATAGTACAGGATCCGTGGTGTATTTTTTCACTTGATTACTATCAAGCTAATTTTCCGTGAGTAGCTTCATTTTGATAAGACGCCCAAAAAATTCCTGTGCGAAAATTTTTGATTGTGGTAGCTAACAGAGGTATCAATGATTAAATATTTAGGACCGTAGGACCGGGACAAAGTACCACGGAATTTGTAGGACAATATGACCGTTACATTATATAAATATTAACTAAGTAAAATAATAAAAATCAGCTGGTTAGTAATCATTTTTGGTGATCTCCTCCCCCTCCAACTTGTATCGATAACGAGATCACCAAAAATGATTACTAACCAGCTGATTTTTATTATTTTACTTAGTTAATATTTATATAATGTAACGGTCATATTGTCCTACAAATTCCGTGGTACTTTGTCCCGGTCCTACGGTCCTAAATATTTAATCATTGCTACCTCTGTTAGCTACCACAATCAAAAATTTTCGCACAGGAATTTTTTGGGCGTCTTATCAAAATGAAGCTACTCACGGAAAATTAGCTTGATAGTAATCAAGTGAAAAAATACACCACGGATCCTGTACTATTATATTTTTCTTTTAACTCATCTGTGCGATGCAAAGGAGTAATGATAATAATGTTTATTTATGTTATGTTTGTTTTTACTTATATTTTATGTGTCGGTACGGTATGATAAAAATCTACGAAAGATCATGGTATACAAAATCAACAATATGTTATGAAACTAAAATACCATTGTAAAATTATATTTGAAACGATTTTTCAAAATTACAATTAGAGACCTAGATCAAAAATATAGTCTTTACTAATATTATGAAGCTTAAGGGTTTGTTTGTTTGGACGCGCTAATCAATAACTACTAGTTCGAATTGAAAATTTCTTTTTGTATTGGATAGACTATTTATGGAGGATGGCTTTAGGCATTATAACATCAAGCTGCGACCGATAGGAGCAAAGAAACAATTGAAAATGGGTAATAAACGGGAAAAAAGATGGGACGAAGTCTCTGGCACAGCTAGTTAATCACAATCCTTACTAATATTATAAATCCTAAAGTAACTCTGTCTGTCTGTCTGTCTGTTACGCTTTCACGCATAGAGTACTGGACCGATTTATGAAATTTGGTACAGATATAGTCCAGAGCCTAGGAAAGGTTTAGGACTTTTTAACCGACTGCGCTATAAGGAAGTAATGTTTTACCCGTTAAACGTCTCTACGCGGACGAAGTCGCGGGCGGAAAGCTAGTTTTATATAAGTCTTTCAAAAACCGATTCGAATATAACACAACCAATATTGCCATTTTTTGCCAAAACTACTGACTTGACGGAATAGTGCCCATAGAAAAATGTTTGACCCAAAAATTTTAAAGTAAGCTCGCTTAAATCCAGTTTAAACTTGTAGTGGCCCTGGAAAAAAAACAAATACGTAAGTAGTTTAAGGAAATACGGTAAACATCCCGGCTTTATCAGTTCCCTAACCACATTTTTCTAATGTGTGTCCATCATCATCATCATCAGCCCATATATACGTCCCCAATACCGGCACGGGCCTCGCTAAACTAGGGCGATAAGGCCTTGGTCAACCACGCTAGCCACTGCGGGTTGGTTGACTACACAACCTAAGAATTTCTTCGTAGGTGTGTTGTTCGTTTCTTCACGATGTTTTCCTTCATGATTGAATCGTCGAATAATCGTATATACATATAATTTCAGATTTGAAAAACACAGTGGTATGTGGCGGCGTTTAAACTGGCGACCTCTCGCATGGCAAGCAACGACCTTAACCACTCGGCCATCGACGATTTTTGTGTGATGTGTGTCCATTACAATTAAAAGTTTTATACAAAATGTACTTTTAACATGTAGTAAATGATTAAAAGGCACTGACCTTTTTAACGCCGCAGTTAGCACCTCCCAAAAACTCAGTGATAATTGTCTCAATGATGAAATTCTTACATGGATTCATTCTATACGAATACATAGGCACCATTGTATTATTTTTAATTTCGGAAATTATTAGTCTAAACTGCAAAGAAAACAGAGTTACAATGAAATGTTACTGTGTCTCAATTTCACAATGGGACATTAAATTGGCACGTTGAATGTATTTTAAAACGATTTTACTTTCTAGAACGTAAAATTACCAAAAATAGTTAAATAAAGTTGTAAATATTCTAGGGGGCGTATTACGACCACTTAACCCCAGTCAGTTTATAAATGGGCAACGTTAGCTATATTAATAACAAAAAAGAAAGCAAAATAATACTAGAATATTAATAATTACCTCATTTATCTCGTAAAATGATAGTGATAAGTGAGAATGGAGTGACTGATGACAAAGAATTGAAGTGATTCGGCAGAGCACTAAAGTCATCGACATAGCTCATCGCCTTAGCAAGCTGAAGTGGCAGTGGGCCGGCCACATCAGCCGTAGAACCGACAACTGCTGGGGTAGACGAGTTCTAGAGTGGAGACCGCGTCTCGGTAAACGTAGTGTAAGACGCCCTCAGGCCAGGTGGAGTGACGATGGCGCAAGACGGCTGGCGGGAGCTGAATGCGAGTAGCCGAGGATATAAATAAGTGGCGAGCATTTGGAGAGGCCTATGACCAGAAGTTGATGAAAGCGGGCTGATAATGATGATGATGATGATTAATAATTATTATCTGGATAGGTTCGTTTTTGAAATACATACATACAAAAAAAGCAACATTCAGATGAAATGATAACCTCCTCCTTTTTGGGTACGGCTGAAAAATACTGGTATTACTATACATCTTTTTGAAAAAACATAGATAATGGAGGGTTTATATCAGTATGATTCCACAACTTATTGTACTAGAAACACGAAGTAAGTCGATATCTATTCTTAAACTGACTGGAATTAAGAGGTCGTAATACGTCCCCAGGATTCACTGTTAATAATTGTTAACTATAAAATAACAGTTTGCCTTCGAAACAAATAATGCCATTTAAATATTTAAATGATAAAAATATTACTTTGCTTATTTAGTTCACTCACCTCATTATACTCGCAGTCTTTTAAAAAAGTTATATCAATGTAGGACAAGTAAGTATTATGCTTATTTTCTATTTTCATGTCGAAGTTTGTGAGGTTTTTAGATTTAGGTCCCTTGCATATTGATATCGATTTGAAAACGACTCTAAATGGACCCTGTGTAAAAATAAATAATAATTATAAAATATTACACACAACATCACACCAGATCAATGTCTGATCTGATTCCCTGGTAAGTAGCTTAAGCACTTGTGTTACATATATCAGAATCAACAGTGGATACACAAATAATAATAATTAATTAATAAATATCTGCATTTCCACACACGGTCGTGACCCTAAACTTAGCAGAGCTTGTACTATGGGCGTCAAAGACCGATATACATACATAGTTATTATTTTATAAAAACATAATCACACCTTTTTTTCCCGGGAAGACTTAGTTGTTAGCCTCAGACGGCTTCTACATCTTCACCGGACTAGCGGGGGAGCGGAAGGCTCACACCCCTAGTTAATCACACTCAGACTCGGAACAAATACCGATGTTCATCACACAAATATTTGTCCCGAGTGGGAATCAAACCCACGAGTCTTGGAACCGCCAGCCAGCGTCACTAACCACTGTTCCACCGAGCCAGTCAGTATTAACTTATGTCTATCCCACCAAAGGGATAGGTTGGATAGTTACAGACATTTTATTAAAAGTTTTTGTAGAGCTAAGGTATTGTAATTATGTTGTATGCATCGTCTTCTTGTACATTAACCACTTATACTTACAAAATTTTTGTTATTCCTTTCTTTGTTGAGCAAATCGACAGTTTCGATCCTTTCTACCAGAATGAGTATTAGAAAAATATTAAGGGTCGTATACATTTTGTGTAGACCAGTGTGTATTTTGATGAAAACAGATTACAAATACAATTTTAATCGCATTTTGATTGCACATTTGGCTTGTTAACATACAAGTTTTTCTCTAGTTTTATGGCACTATTATGTGTTTTGTGTATATTATACCTATAATGGTTTTTAAATTATATGTTTTAGATTCTAATTATAATTTTGCTCTTTTCTTTTCTATTAGTGTCGGAAACCATGTACGAAGTAATCCTTTAATATTAGGTACATTTAAAGTTACTTCACCACTACGGACGTTTCAAAATGTAACTAAAGCCAAAAGTTTTTTAAATTATCCATATTAATAATATTTATAGTAAATGAGAAAAGTTAACGGTATGGGCCACTAATTTACAGTATCTAAAGTATCTAAAGTACATAAAGTACATCTGTAAAAATACAGTCAGTCTTGATAATTCATATTATTCAAAATGATAGAATAATAATAATGATAGGTTAGCTGTATGTAGGAAAACCATTATTATTAAAATATTTAACCATAATTCATTTTTAAGTCAGGGGATACCAGTCACAACTATCTGTCCGGTGGTTGGTGAATGGTATACGGGTAAGCGACCCCGGCTCCTCAAGCTACTATTGACTATCGCCTCGGATGATTTGGACTGATCCAAATCATCCGAGGCGATAGTATCCTTCTTCCCCTTTCCCTTCTCCCGTCATAACATATCCTTGCTACTCGTGGCGCAATGACCTTGTTAAAACAATGCACAAGGCAGAATGGCAGCGACGTGGTCCACAACCCGTCACGTCACGTTTCCCACAGAGGTGAAAAGTGGATCGCTGGAAGTGATCTCTGCCTACCCCTCTGGGAAAAAGCCGTGATTTTATGTCTGTATGTATGTATTTGAGAAAGAAACAACAACTTTAAAATTCAATTCAGGGATCAGGATTTTTTTCAATTCAATCAGGGATTTTTTTACTAAAGAAGTATTATTTTATTTTTCTTTATACCCATCTGTGGGATGCAAAGGAGTAATAATTTGTTTATTGATAAAGGGTTTGTTTTTACTGATATTTTACTTGTCGGTACGTTATAATAAAAATCTAAGGAGGGATGGTCCTCCTTAGATTTTTTACCTCCTTAGATTGGTTACATAAAATAAATTAACATTTTGTTTTGAAACTAAAATACTGCTTTGAAATTATATATAAGATTTTACAAAATAAAAATAATAAATATAAAATATTTTTTTATTTTATTTAAGGCACACCAACAGTATAATATATTACACATTCACAACACAAAAACATACTATACAGATGTACAGGCTGTCCCGAAAAATCGTATCAAGCGAATTTCCTGAGATAAAACATCCCGTGGGGCATCCGAAACACCCCCATGTATATTCCGCGATTTTTAATAGTTATGATGTTTTACACCGTGAAATTTGAGTAGTTGTTTTCCCGTTGCAGAACGATTTGCCTTTAGTAATACTATCGAATATGCAAATTATTCCATGAAAAAAATTTTTTTTTAAATTTTTAAATAATTATTTTCCAACTTTTTAATAAAAAAATAACTGCACAAATAATATTGTGCTACTAAGATAGAATCATTTTACTGCGGGAAAACAACCATAAAATTTTCACTACTACATTTATATTACTATTCGAATATAACACAACCAATATTGCCATTTTTTTCCATAACTACTGACTTGACGAAATAGTGGCCATAGAAAAATAACTATTTTGAAATATTGAAAAAAAATTTTTTTTTTTTCATACTTTCATAATAATTATTTTCCAACTCGAAAACGGGAGAAGTTATCTTTCTTTCATAATATGTCACGTAATCTGGTACTGCTTGCCGCATGAAATCCATGCTTAAAGCTTAAGAACGCCTTAAATTAATAAGCGGTTCGAACGCGTGCTTTCTAGTTTCGGTTATACCTTTTGTAAAACCGGCATTTATTGATTTAATAAAAAAAGAACTGCACAAATCTATTGTGCTAGGTACTAAGATCGAATCATTTTACTGCGGGAAAACAACCACTAAAATTTCACGGTGTATTTCTAACATCACGCTGCGACCGATTGGAGCAAAGAAACAATTGAAAATGCGTAATAAACGGGAAAAAAGCAGGGACGAAGTCTCTGGCACAGCTAGTAAATCATAATTTTATATAAGTCTTTCAAAAACCGATTCGAATATAACACAACCAATATTGCCATTTTTTGCCATAACTACTGACTTGACGGAATAGTGCCCATAGAAAAATGTTTGACCCAAAAATTTAAAAGTAAGCTTGCTTAAATCCAGTTTAAAGTTGTAGTGACCCTGAAAAATAAACAACAATACGTATGTAATTTGAGGAAATATGGTAAACATCCCGGCTTTGTCAGTTCCCTAACCACATTTTTCTAATGTATTGGGCGATAAGGCTTTGGTCAACCACGCTAGCCACTGTGGGTTGGTTGACTACATAAACTAAGTATTTCTTCGTAAGTGTGTTGTTCGTTTCTTCACGATGTTTTCCTGCATCGTTGAATCGTCGAATAATCGTATATAACATATACATATAATTTCAAATTTGTAAAACACAGTGGTATGAAGCAACGACCTTAACCACTTGGCCATCGACGATTTTTTGTGTGATGTGTGTCCATTACAGTTAAAAGTTAAAATGTAGTAAATGTTTAATAGGCACTGACCTTTTTGACACCGCAGTTAACACCTCTCAAGAACTCAGTTATAATTGCCCCTATGACGAAATTCTTACAGGGATTGATTCTATACGAATACAGAGGCACAGTTGTATTATTTTTTATGTCGGAAACTTTTATCCTGAACTGCAAAAAAAAACAGAATTACATGTGGGTGGAAGCCGAGATTTACTATTCAATTTTTATATTGTTTACTAGCGGCCGCCCGCGAATTTGTCCGCGTATGAATGGGTTTTAGTAGCAATGATGTATTAAAATGGCCTACATGCCTTGTAAAATTTGTTATTTATTAGTGAAAGTTCCGTCAACGTTCTCCCATAGTACGTTCCCCCCCACCCCGGTCGAATTTTGAAAAAAAAATTAGCGCTGGTGTCTTTCCAGTGTGCCAGCTACCTCCATACCAAGTTTTAACAACTGACCAACAACAACGGCAAACCCCATGGGGGTTGAATTTAAAAAAAAAAGTAGCCTATATGTTATTCCAGAGTGCCAGCTACCTTCATACCTATAAAAATCCATAAACACTTATAATTTCTCCCATACTACGTTTGCACTTGTGTCTCTCCGGAATGCCAGCTACCTCCATACCAAGTTTTATAAAAATCGACAAACACGTAAAAATTCTCCCATACAAATTTTCACCCCCCCAATGAACCACATGGGGGTTGAATTTAAAAAAAAAAGTGGCCTATATGTTATTCCAGAGTGCCAGCTACCATCATACCAAATTTCATGAAAATCGGTTCAGTCGTTTGAGCGTGAAAGAGTAACAAACATCCATACATCCATACATCCATAAATACAAACTTTCACCTTTATAATATTAGTAAGGATAATATTAGTAAGGATATCAGCGGACTAAAACCTAAAACTGAGTGGTGAAGCATCTGAAGAAAGTTGGATGGAGATGCGCTTTCGAGCTTTTATATCCGCGCATACGTTGATCATACATGAAAAGTATGTTCTACAAAGATGATGGTCTCCAAAAGATCTACAAAAAAAATCTGAGTGGTTTATATCTATCTCTTATAAATAAGCCACAGTAGCACGTTTGCTCGTTGGTTGGGTTGATGAAAGCCATCCGCTCCCCCGGAATCATTTATTTATTTATTATTAGGACAAACAACAAGACATGAATAATAATACTTTATTTCCCAAAAACTTAAAACTATAATACGAAATATCATGCGGTCGCTGCACTAAGCACAAGTTTGTATCGCGGCGACTAATCTTTTATAATATTAACATGACTTATTGGTTTGCACGCACACTTTAACATACATTTTAGGTAAACATATAATATTGTAATATCCTCTTGTACCTCACATAATATTGTATTACTTGGGGGTATAATGTGCCAGTTTCCGAAAGAATATAATAGTACAAAGCAGTGGGCAGCCGTTAGTTAATTGAATAATTTGTTGTTAATATTTCAGGGGGGGTATTACGATCACTTTACTCCAGTCAGTTTAAAAATGGACATCGGTAACTATATGAAAAAATTGTAAACAAAAAAATAACCGCCTTCAAAAACCCGACTCACTAAAAATTACAAAATAATATATAACGAACATTTATAATCATCTGGGTATGAATTTTATATGTTGTTGAAGGCGGTGCCGTTTATATCGCATACAGACAATCACAGAGTGCTTCGTTTTCCTCAAAATTTTGATTGGCACCGCCTTCAAAAACATATAAAATTCATACCCAGATGATTATAAATGTTTTATATTATTATAAATGTTTTATAAATGTTTTATGTTTTATATTATTTTGTAATTTTTAGTGAGTCGGGTTTTTGAAGGCGGTTTTTTTTATTTACAATTTTTTTTCATACTTTTTAGTGTTACATTTTTTTTCACCTCTATTATAATTTATTATTATATAGTTTATAGTTTAGCTCACCTGTAATACTACTGATAATATAACTAGTAGTCTTAGTATGTATACAGTATTGAAAGAATTATCCTTTTACTCCAAACCATTAAGGAGTCGGTTGGCCTTCAATCATCAGCTCAATCAATATCAATAGCATCAATATTATGATTGCAAGAAGCAATGCCAATATAACTTCAGAAAATATGTATAACGCGGTACATGTGCCTATAAAATTTGAGGGTTGCCCTCGATTTTTCCTGGATCCCTACATCAGATCCTAGGCTGGTCACCCTATTAGTTTAGCATACCTGTTATGCTTCTGATATTATAACTAGTAGTTTTAATATGTAAAATGACCAATGATGAACAGTATTGAAAGAATTATCTTTTTAATCCTAACTATTAAGGAGTTGAGCTTCCATCAACAGTTCAGCATCATAACATTATGATTGCCAGAAGCAAATGCCAATATAACTTCAGATAATATGCAAAACACGGTACATGTCCCTATAAAATTTGAGGGTTGCTCTCGATTTCTCCTGGATCCCATCATCAGATCCGGGTCTGGTGAAAATGGGACCACCTCGGAAGTAAACACTATACAACTAAAAAAAAAGTTTTGAAATCCGTCTATAATTGACGAAAATATCGGTGAACATACATAAAAAATACCTCCCTCAAATAAATTCCACCTCCTTTTTTGAAGTCGGTTAAAAGCGCTGTTATTAATAGATTTTTTACATCGAGGAGGAGTTATCATTCTATATGATTCCACAAACATAGCGCACAACTAAGAGTATCAGAAACACGAAGTTAGTCGATGTCCATTCTTTAACTAGTTAGAATTAGGAGGTCGTAATACGCCCCCAAGATCCACTGAAATAACTTTTAACTATAGAACAAAATTTTCCTTCGAAATAACTAATGTAACAAATCTTATTTTTATTAATTCAAACGTCATTCGTTCATTTAAAATATACTTACTTTGCTTATTTAGTTCACTAACCTCATTAAACTCGCAATCTCTTAAAAAAGTCATATCAATGTAGGATAAGTAAGTATTGTGCTTGTATTCTAGTTTCACGTCGAGATTTGTGAGGTTTTTAGATTTAGGTCCCTTGCACATTGATGCCGATTTAAAAACGACACTAAATGGACCCTGTGTAAAAAAAAATAAATAAATATAAAATATTACACACAACATCACATCAGACCAATGTCTGAACTGATCCCGTGGCATGTAGCTTAAGCACTTGTGTTACAGATATCAGAGTCAACAGTGGATTCACAAATCATATTAATTAATAAATATGTGGGACATTTCCACACACGGTCATGTGACCCTAAACTAAGCAGAGCTCCATCACACAAATATTTGTCCCGAGTGGGAATCGAACCCACGAGTCTTGGAACCGCCAGCCAGCGTCACTAATCACTGTTCCACCGAGCCAGTCAGTATTAACTTATGTCTGTAACTATCCAACCTCTCCCTTTGGTGGGGACCAAAGGGATAGGTTGGATAGTTACAGACATTTTATCAAAAGTTTTTATTAGAGCTAAGGTATTGTAATTATGTTGTATGCATCGTCTTCTTGTACAATTGTACATCAACCACTTATACTTACAAAATTTTTGTAATTCCTTTCTTTGTTGAGCAAATCGACAGTTTCGATCCTTTCTACCAGAATGAGTATTAGAAAAATATTAAGGGTCGTATACATTTTGTGTAGACCAGTGTGTATTTTGATGAAAACAGATTACAAATACAATTTTAATCGCATTTTGATTGCACATTTGGGTTGTTAACATACAAGTTTTTCTCTAGTTTTATGGCACTATTATGTGTTTTGTGTATATTATACCTATAATGGTTTTTAAATTATATTTTTTAGATTATACTTTTGCTCTTTCTTTTCTATTAGTGTCGGGAACCATGTACGAAGTAATCTTTTAATATAGGTTCGTTTAAAGTTACTTCATCAATTAGGACATTTCAAAATGTAACTAAAGATAAACGATTTTTAAATTATCCATTTTAATAATATTTTTAACCGACTTCAAAAAAAGGAGGAGGTTCTCAATTCGTCTGTATGTATAATATTTTTTTTTTTTTTTTTTTTTTTTTTATGTATGTTCACCGATATTTTCGTCAATTATAAACGGATTTCAAAAATTTTTTTTGGTTGGATAGAGTTCACTTCCGAGGTGGTCCCATTTTCACCAGTCTCGGATCTGATGATGGGATCCAGGAGAAATCGAGGGCAACCTTCAAATTTTATAGGGACATGTACCGCGTTTTGCATATTATCTGAAGTCATATTGGCATTTGCTTCTGGCTATCATAATCTTATGATGCTGAGCTGATGATGGAAGGTCAACTCCTTAATAGTTATGAGTAAAAGAATAATTATTTCAATACTGAATACATATTAAGACTACTAGTTATAATATCAGTAGCATTACAGGTGAGCTAAACTATTAGGTTGACCAGTCTAGGATCTGATGATGGGATCCAGGAGAAATCGAGGGCAACCCTCAAATTTTATAGGCACATGTACCGCGTTTTACATATTTTCTGGAAGTTATATTGGCATTTGCTTCTGGCAATCATAATGTTATGATGCTGAGCTGATGATGGAAGGTCAACTCCTTAATAGTTGGGAGTAAAGGGATAATTCTTTCAAATCTGTGTACATATTAATACTACTAGTTATAATACCACTAGAATTATAGGTGAGCTGAACTAATAGGGTCCAATCTAGGATCTGATTATGGGATCCAGGAGAAATCGAGGGCAAGCCTTAAATTTTATAGGCACATGTACCACGTTTCACATATTTTCTGAAGTTATATTGGCATTGCTTCTTGTAATCATAATGTTATAATGTTGAGCTGATGATGAAAGGTCAACTCCTTAATTGTTTGGAGTAAAAGGATAATTCTTTCAATACTGTATACATATTAAGACTACTAGTTATAATATCAGTAGAATTATAGGTGAGCTGAACTAATAGGGTGCTAAAAAATGTAACACTAAAAAGGATGAAAAAAATTGTAAACAAAAAAAAACCTCCTTCAAAAAACCCGACTCACTAAAAATTACAAAATAATATAATACGAACATTAATCTGGGTATGAATTTGATATGTTGTTGAAGGCGGTGCCAATTAAATTTTTGAGGAAAACTGCGTGAAATATAAACGGCACCGCCTTCAACAACATATCAAATTCATACCCAGATTAATGTTCGTATTATATTATTTTGTAATTTTTAGTGAGTCGGGTTTTTGAAGGCGGTTTTTTTTTTGTTTACAATTTTATAGTAAATGAAAATATGTAACGGTATGGGCCACTAATTTACAGATGTCACATCTGTAAAAAATCAGGAGTGTTAATAATTCATATTATTTAAAATGATAGAATAATAATAATGATAGGTTAGCTGTATGTAGGAAAACCATCATTAATCAAAATATTTATCCATTATTTATTTGAGAAAGAAACAACAACTTTAAAATTAAATTCAGGGACCAGGATTTTTTTCAATTCAATCAGGGATTTTTAAGCTATTGCATATAGCTTTTATCGCGGGCTTTGAGCGCTGCGACCGAACCAAGAAATTCCGTAACGAAAAAAAACTCACAATCGTCTAACGTCGTTTCAGTTCGGTAGACTTCGGCACGGTGTTTGTGTGCGTGCGGTTAGACGTATTATACGACTCTACGAAACTCGCACGAATCGAGACGAGCTGCTCCGAAATCGGACGATGCTATGCAATAGCTATACAGCGGCAGTCCCCGAGTACTAAAGAAGTATCATTATATTTTTCTTTATACCCATCTGTGCGGTTCAAAGGAGTGATAATTTGCTTATTGATGTAGTGTTTGTTTAAACTGATATTTTACTTGTCGGCACGTTATGATAAAAATCTAAGAAAGACCATGGTTGCATAAAATATCAACATTTTGTCTTGAAACTAAAATACCACTTCAAAATAATTGTATAAGATTTTACAAAATTAAAAATAATAAATATTCAATATTTATTTATTTATTTTATTTAAGGCACACCAACAATATAATATATTACACATTCACTACACAAAAACATACTATAACATAATATATACAGGTGTCCCGAAAAATCGTATCAATCGAATGTCCTGAGATACAACATCCCGCGGGGCATCCGAAACAAGTTTTCAAGTTAAGATGTTTTCTTTTTAATTTTTGAGAATAATTGACCTAGCCGAATAAAAAAAATAAATCTTGTTTACATAACTAAGATGAAAATTTTCAAAATGATGTTACAAACTGAAAAATTAAGCGTAGTAAATATTGTCTTAAAATTTCAACTTCTAATTTAAAATCTAAGTAGGTAGTTGCATGGCTTTTCCGTCACTTTAAAAACTCGCCAATGTCTCAACGTTTAATAATCATAAATAAAAATTACACTTCGCCTTTGTCCTCGAAATTAAGATAACAATTGTAGTAAAGCGATTATGCTGCCATCATTCCACTAAGTTGAAAACCACAGACCAAAAGAAAAAAGTCCATGGTCTCGCGCGCCCTTTCTCCTGTCAGAACTGTCAAATGTCATTAGCGTTTTAGTGCTCGCGCCATTATCCACGTTTTTTCTCAACAAATTGAAAAAATTCAAAAAACATTGGAGAATGTCTCGAAAACGCAACGACGATGAGGATTTGGAGAGACATATGGCTCGTAAGATACGAAAGATGGAAGAAAAATTCAAGAAAAAGCTTAAAAATCGAGCCAGTTGCACACGTAAGTACTTACAATATTGGTGCATTAAAAACGGTGTTCTACAAGTTTTACAGTCTGGTGTTCACCTTAATTGGGTGTTTCCGAAGACGAATAATAGAATGTGTATAGTTCTATGTGGCTATGACCTTTCTAATACTGCTAAAAACAACATTAAGCACTTACCTCAAAGTTGCTTACCGACTACCTGAATTGTGTTTCCGATAACATTTACAAGCTTACCAGTCTGGTGTTCACCTTAATTGGGTGTTTCCGAAGACGAATAATAGAATGTGTATAGTTCTATGTGGCTATGACCTTTCTAATACTGCTAAAAACAACATTAAGCACTTACCTCAAAGTTGCTTACCGACTACCTGAATTGTGTTTCCGATAACATTTACAAGCTTACCAGTCTGGTGTTCACCTTAATTGGGTGTTTCCGATGACAAATAATAGAATGTGTATAGCTCTGTGTGGCTATGACCTTTCTAATACTACTAAAGATAAAGCTTGTGTTCAATCCTTAGTGATTGTTACCTACCAAAAGCATTAGGTTGAAAAGGCGTGTTCTACGGCCTTACATACGTTTGTAAAATATATTATTCTATACAATTACAGAAATTGGAAGATACTGAGGAAATACAGCCACAAATAAATGTAAACCAGGAGTATAATTTGGAGAACATACCTGAGGCCGAGGACACCAGCATAAACATGCCTACGGACACTGGCATCTGTGTGACCAAGGACACATGTACAGCAGCTGAAGATACCAGCAGTAACTTACCTGGATGGATGGTGGACTTGGATCCTGAAGAGGAGGCTCTCCAACCTGAAATATTGGAGATACTCGGAGAGACACCCTCAGAAGAGAAAAATATGGCATGAAGGTGAAGGAGGAAATAGCAGTACATTGGGTACATACTGCAACACGAAGACAATAGAGGCTCCAATGTTGAATGCCGAGGTAAGAGCGGCTCTATCAGAGATACTAAATAAAAAAGAAAAAACCATCGAACAGAAACAAAGGCAAATAGCATCAAGCATAGCATGTATAAGTGAAGCCTTATCTTGTGCATTAAAAAGTAAAGATTTAATTTTAATTAAATCTCTTATGGATGCCGGCAAACTACTGTGTGACTTACAGCATACAGAGTCTATATTGAGACGAGGATATATTTGTTCATATATAAAAAAGGATATAAAGGAACAATTATAAGACACCAAGATAAATGAATACCTGTTTGGAGACAAGTTGGCTGAAACCTTGAAAGCGGCTAAGGCTATAAATAAATCTGGAGCAGAATCAAAGAATCAAGCACAAAATATACGGAGAAATTTAAACTGGAAGCCTCCACTTCCATCATCCAGCAGGCAGGGGGGAGTGACTACGAGGCGCCAACCTGCCGCGACGGCGACGACTGCGTCAGCCCCTTACCCGGCATGTCAGCCGCTGCGCCGGCTTCCACCGCCAGCACACCAACCGCCGGCATACCTGCCGTCTGCATACCTGCCGCCAGCGCACCTGCCGCAGCGCGCGTATACGCAGCGCTCACGGCCCCAGGCCCAACCCCGGATCCGGAAGTAACCCCGGTGAGTCATGCTGGCAAACTTGCGCTTTACATTAAGAAGTGGCGACTAATGACACAAGACCCTAATATTTTATCTTGGCTGGAAGGCTACAAATTACCATTTTTTGAACCTGTGTGCCAATCAAACTTGCCAACTTTACAAAAATTAAATTCATTAGAAATGTCTAAATATGAGGCAGCTGTTGAGGGACTTCTTGCTGTTGGGGCTATTGCACCTTGTCAATATAGATCTGATCAGTTCACATCTAGCACATTTCTTATACCAAACCAGAAAATTAAATCTAAAAAATTTAAACAAATTTATAAAAACTAGTCACTTTAAAATAGAAGATTTGAGAACAACTTTAAAATTAGTTTCCAAGAATTGTTATGTAGCAACTATAGACCTGAAAGATGCTTATTTTTTGATTAACATAGATAAACATTACAAAAAATATTTGCGTTTCAAAATACCTGAAAACTCAAAATATAAGTCAAGTTTTTTTGAATTTAGATGTCTTCCCTTTGGTTTAAACACAGGTCCATATTTGTTTACAAAATTAATGAAACCAGTAATGGCACTATTAAGATATTTAGGATTTATTTCTACAATTTACCTTGATGACATTTGTTGTATTGGTTATAACTATAACCACTGTTTGGATAATATAAATAAAACTAGGCAGGTGTTAGAATCGTTAGGATTTGTTATAAATGAAAATAAAAGTCAGTTAACCCCTTCCACTACATGTAAATACCTAGGCTTCATTATTAATACTGAAAAGTATCACATTGAACTAACAAAGGAGAAAAGAACAAAGATATAGGAGGAAATTAATAGAATCTCACACCTTGATAAATGTAAAATAAGACATTTTGCTCAAATTGTAGGTCTTTTAACTTCTGCATGCCCTGGCATTGAGTATGGCTGGTTATATACAAAGGTTTTTGAGAGGTGCAAGTATCTTGCATTACTTAATACAGATGATTATGATGAGTACATGACTTTACCAACTTACATTCAAAAAGAATTGTCATGGTGGTTGATTTCAGTCAAACACTCTGTATGTCCCATCAGAGATGAAAAATATTGTATGGAAATATTTTCAGATGCGAGTAAAACTGGTTGGGGGGCAGCATGGGGAAAAAAGACTGACAGTGGAGTCAAATAGAGAAAGATTTTCACATTAATCAGTTAGAAATACTGGCAGCGTTTTTTGGGTTGAAAATATTTGCCAAAGACCTGCGTAATTGTCAAATTGTTTTAAGAATAGATAATACAACAGCTATTGCATACATGGGTGGTGTTAGGTTTGCCCATCTAAATATGGTAACAAGGGAATTGTGGCAATGGTGTGAGCAAAGACATATACATGTTTTTGCGTCATACATTAGTTCCAAAGACAATGAAATTGCAGATGCTGAGTCACGACGGGTTCACCCCTGATATAGAGTTAAGGGATAGGGAGTTAAGTAAAGAGGCTTTTAAGAAACTTGTTAATGTGTTTGGTATGCCTGAAATTGATCTTTTTGCCTCAAGAATTAACAAAAAATGTCAAAAATATGTATCATGGCAAAGAGACCCTGATGCCTATGGAGTAAATGCATTTACCATAGATTGGAAACATTTTTATTTTTATGCATTCCCATCATTTGCCATGATATTAAAGACCCTTAAGAAAATCATTTCTGACGATGCCGAAGGCATTGTAATTGTTCCATATTGGCCAACTCAACCTTGGTTTCCTATATTTGAAAGCCTTTTAGTCTCTGAAACTTTACTGTTTGATCACAGTCATCTCCGGCCACCACCCCGGTTTACCCTGGCTGCAGGGAAGCTCTCATAACGGCATTTTTAAGAAGAGGTACGCCACCTTCGTCATTAAATATAATGTTAGCTTTCTTATCTAAAAACACGATTAAACAATATGACACTGCATTAAGAAGATAGTTTATATTTTGTAAATCACAACAAATTAATTTCTTTGAAGCCTCCTAATGTCATGTTTTATCTAACTCACCTATATAATAATGGGGCTCAGTATGGCACTTTAAATAGTCATCGCTCAGCACTTTAATTATTGATTGGTTCAAAAATAGGCTCAGATGATAGAGTATTAAGATTATTGAAAGGATTTTATAAATCTCGCCCTCCCATGCCAAAATATAACCAGACATGGGATCCAGCTATTGTTTTGAATTATTTATCTTCATTTTATCCTAATGATGATTTAGAATTAGAAAAATTATCCAAAAAAGTTGTTACATTGCTAGCACTAGTTACAGCACATAGCAATGTATCAATTAACTCAAATCATAATATATCTATAATAATACCAGATATTGTAAAGACATCACGATTAAGTTCACTCCATCCATGCCTTCACTTACCTTTTTATAAGAATCGTCCCTAGATATGTCCTGCAGAGGCGTTCAGATCCTATTTAAATAAAACACAGATGATTCGAAATAACGAAAAACATGTCTTTATTAGTTTTAAGAAGCCTTTTAAGCCAGTGGGTTCTCAGACGATCAGTCGTTGGATTACGGGGACACTTGCAGATAGTGGCATTGATACATCTATTTTTACTGCACATTCTACTAGACATGCAAGTACCTCAGCAGCACATAGACTGGGAGTTAATATTGAAACAATAAGAAATACGGCGGGTTGGAGTGACTCTTCATCAGTTTTTGCTAGGTTCTACCAAAGACAGGTGTTGACATCTGTATAGATAATAATAGCTTTGCACATTCCGTGTTAAATTGTTCCTAAATTTAAATTAACACTATTATGAATGTAGAATGAATATTATTTTTGTGTTTTGTAAATGAAAATAATTTAGTAAGAGTCTTGGACTCTTTTATGTTAATGATTATACCTGATTACAAGTTAATATAATGTTTACTTTAATAATTTGGTGTATTATTTACAATTTTCTTAATTATACTTATATCAATACACAACATACTGATGAGCTTTCAAAGTCTACAATTGTTATCTTAATTTCGAGGACAAAGGCGAAGTGTAATTGATGATTAAACGAACTTACCAAGTGAAGTTCTATCCCAATTACACGAAGGCTTTGTCCGAAGAAATTAAGACCCCCCCACCCTGGTAGTCCCTTTTGTATGTTGTATATTGATATACGCTTGAAGATTATTGGTTCATTATGTTCCAGATAGCTTTCAACTAAATGACATTTGACAGTTCTGACAGGAGAAAGGGCGCGCGAGACCATGGACTTTTTTCTTTTGGTCTGTGGTTTTCAACTTAGTGGAATGATGGCAGCATAATCGCTTTACTACAATTGTTATCTTAATTTCTTCGGACAAAGCCTTCGTGTAATTGGGATAGAACTTCACTTGGTAAGTTCGTTTAATCATCAAGTAGTACTTAATGGGCAACTTTTTCTGAAATTGTACTTCAAAGGCAGAGAGGTGGAAAAATTTTGAAAATTAATAAGCGATTTGATTACAAAGTGTTATATGGACATTTTATTTTTAATAAATTATTTATTTATTCATTATCCTTTTACTCCTACCTATTAATGATTTGACCTTCCATCATCAGCTCAGCTTCGTAACATTATGAATTCCAGAAGCTAATGCCAATATTACTTCAGAAAATATGTAAAACGCGGTACATGGTGCCTATGAAATTTGAGGGTTGCCCTCGATTTCCGTCATAGATTGAGCCGTTTAAAAGTTACGGGGGGGGTTAAAGTGGGGAAGAAAAACCGAATGATCAATATACTCAATACTTTATTGCTTCTATAAGTGTTTACAAGGTGTTGGGGTAATAATTATCGATACATTATAGACCCTGCAAAGATGCTCATGTGGGATATTAAATGAAAGGTTATGACTTGTACATCACAATAATAATTTACCTACTCCAAAAAGAGTGAATAAGAAATTAAATTTAAAATTTTAAAAAACCCCCCAACACAATAAAAAAGTGGTATTTTTATTTGTTTTATATCAGTTTTTCAATAACCGATTCAAATAAAATACAACCAATATTGCCATTTTTTGCTATAACTACAGACTTGACGAAATAGTGTCCATAGAAATATGTTTGTCCTAAAAATTTTGAAGTTATATCGGCTAAATCCAGTTTAAAGTTGTAGTGACCCTGTAAAGAAAAAAAACAATACGTAAATAAATCAAATTTGCACACCTAAATAATAAAATTGATATATTATACGATAATATAATATTATGATTCAAAATCGTAATCTCCGGGATATTTACCATGTTTCCTTAACTATAATTTAAGGAAACAGAAAGGAATAGTTTCTGCTGATGAAAATGGTAAATATCCCGGACTTGACAGTTCTCTAACCACATTTTTCTAATGTGTGTCCATCGTCATCATCATCATCAGCCCATACTAGTCACCACTGCTGGGGCCTACCCTAAACTAGGGCGATAAGGCCTTGGTCAACCACCCTTACCCAGTTCCTTCATGGTTGAAATGTCGAATAATGGTACATATAATTCCAAATTTGAAAATCAGATTGATACCAAGCGGGGTTTGAACTGGAGATCTTTCGCATGGCAAGCAACGATACAATCGGCAATCGACGCTTTTATCTGTAATGTGATGTAAATGTTTAATAGGCACTGACCGTTTTGACACCGCAGTTAACACCTCCCAAGAACTCAGTTATAATTGCCCCTATGATGAAATTCTTACAGGGATTGATTCTATACGAATACAGATGCACCATTGTATTATTTTTCATTTCCGACACTATTAGCCTGAACTGCAAAGAAAACAGAATTATATGTGGGTGGAAGCCGAGATTTACTATCAAATTTTTATATTGTTTATATCAGCGGACTAAAACCTAAAACTGAGTGGTGGAAAATGTAAAGAAAGTTGGATGGAGATGCGCTTTTGAGATTTTATATCCGCGCATACGTTTATCATACATGAAAGGTATGTTTTACAAAGATGATGGTCTCCAAAAGATCTACAAAAAAAAACCGGGGGTATAATGTGGCAGTGTCCGAAATAATATAGTACCAAGCAGTAGGCAGACGTTAGTTACTTAAATAATGTGTTGTTAATATTTCAGGGGGCGTATTACGACTATTTACGACAACTTAATTCCAGGCATTTTAAAAATTTGCATCGTTAGCTATATAAAAAAGCGCCGTTATTAATAGAATTTCCGTTTAAATTTACATCTATGATGTAGGAGTTATCATTCTGTATGATTCGAACCATAGCGCACCACTAAGAGTATCAGAAACACGAAGTTAGTCGATGTCCATTCTTTAACTGACTGGAATTAAGAGGTCGTAATACTCTCCCAGGATCCACTGCCATAACTGTTAACTATACAATAAAAGTTTGCCTTCAAAACAAATAATGCAACAAATATTATTATCATTCATTCATCTGGAGGCACGGCAGTGCCCCTGCCAAGTCGCGCGCGAAGCAAAATCTGCCGTACCATCCTTTACTGGAACCATTTCGCCGCATTTTCCGCCCCTATTTGAGAGCCTTTGGATAAGACCAGAACGCAGAAATTTTCATCATCCAGTAAGCTATGATAACATACCTAAAACCCAAAATTTCAAGTCTGTGGGACTTATAGTTCCGAAGTTAAGCGAAAGCAAAGTTTCGCATTTATGACACACACTCACCATCTCATGATCATCAAAATAGAACTAGTACTTCCCATAAACTCAGAGCGGTGAAATTTGGTACAGAGTTAGGGTTTTATAGCCACATAAAGGGAAAACTATAAAAACTAAAATAATCGAAGATCTGGAGTACCTGGTGACCCTGATTAGAAAACACAACAGCCAAACCAAACTATTAAAAAAATCGTCATACCGCCTTTACAAAAAATATTTAATTTGGTTAGCTACTTCTACAAAAGAAGTGAAATCCCACCAAAGTTATTCTGTAAAAAAACTAGCCAAGTCTCGATGGAGCTGCTTGCTAAAAAGTAATGAAATCTAAGCTTGGCACGATTGTGTCTTTTACTTTTAAGAGATGAGCAAGCAGCTCCATCGAGACTTGGCTAGTTTTTTTTACAGAATAATTTTGGTGGGATTTCACTTCTCTTTGTAGAAGTAGCTATCCAAATTAAATATTTTTGTAAAGGCGGTAGTTTGGTTTGTCTGTTGTGGTTTCTAATCAATGTTTTTGGTGGGATTTATTTATTCACACTTCATTCATTCATTTAAAATATATTATTTTGCTTACATAGTTAACTCACCTCATTAAAGTCGCAGTCTTTTAAAAAAGTTATGTCAATGTAGGACCAGTAAGTATTATGCTTATTTTCTATTTTTATGTCGAGGTTTGTGAGGTTTTTCGATTTAGGTCCCTTGCATATTGATACCGATTTGAAAACGATACTAAATGGACCCTGTGTAAAAAAAAAATAATAAATATAAAATTTTACACACAACATCACATCACTTCAATGTAATGATCTAATCGTGGCAAGTAGCTTAAGTACTTGTTCTACAAATATCAGTATCAACAGTGGATACAAAAATAATAATAATACGTGACTGGCTCGGTGGTTCAGTGGTTAGTGACCCTGGCTGGCGGTTCCGAGAGCCGTGGGTTCGATTCCCACTCGGGACAAATATTTGTGTGATGAACATCGGTGTTTGTTCCGTGTCTAGGTGTGATTATGTATTTATGTATGTAAATCAGTCTCTGACGCCCATAGTACAAGCTCTGCTTAGTTTGGGGTCAGATGACCGTGTGTGGAAATGTCCCAGATATTTATTTATTTAATTTAATAAATAATACATATCTGGGACATTTCTCATCTGACCACAAACTAAGCAGAGCTTGTACTATGGACGTCAAAGACTTATATATGTACATATTAATGTTATAAATATATAATCACACCCAGACACGGAACAATTACCGATTTTAATCACAGAAATATTTGTTCCGAATGGGAATCGAACTCACGTCCTCTTGCATCACTTTACTACTCAACATTAACCACTTTTACTTACAAAATTATTGTTGTTCCTTTCTCTATTCAGTAAATCGTCCGTTTCGATATTCTTTACCAGAACGAGTATTATCAAAATATTTAGAGTCGTATACATTTTGTGTAGACCAGTGCGTATTTTGATGTAAACAGATTACAAATACATTTTTAATCGCATTTTGATTGCACATTTGGGTTGATTAAATACAACTATTTCTCTAGGTATACGGAACTATTATATGTATAGCGTGTTTGTATATTTATTATGGTTTTACTAGTTTATTTATTTCTTATTTTCCTCTTTTGTTTTCGATTAGTTTTGGGAACCATTTACGAAATAATCTTTTAATAGACCACTATGGAGGATTCAAAAATTAATTAAAGAGAAACGTTTTTTTAAATTATGTATATTGATTATTTGATGAATAAAAATGATAGGAAAAAGATCTATGTACAATTTAAATTGCTCGTAATTTCATAGTTTGTTTGAAAATTCAATTGTTTAACATAAAGATCCTACCTTTTTCTGAAATAAATCAGTTTAATTTTTTTTTAATTTTTATGGCAACCTCTCATTCCTAACTCGCATGGTACGTGTGTACAATCAGCAACAAAACAGCAACTGTATTCTGAATTCGGCCATCCATAACCAATGCAGATTAGAACTAATTACGGCACTCTGATTTACGAGCCCTGCGAGATCTGATACACGCGGCCACTCGAAAACAAAAGTGGATTTATGCCTCCTATACGCAAACAAAAGATTACTTTTTGTACAACGAAATCTGTTTTTGGGAACGCCGTTTCGTAGTACGGTTGTTACTGTCGTGTTTTTTTTTACGGTTGATACAATTTTTGTGCTTGTGATATTGTCGGTAAATGAGGTTGGTATGGCTTTTTTGGCTACGGGCTTAAATACTTCTTTGGTAGTAATTACTACACAGGCCTTATAGAATTAATACTATATATATTTTAATTATTTTGATAGATACGTTTAAAACATTGAACTAAAATGAAAAAGTCTGTTAGTCGATAAGCAGCTGTAATAATAAGTAATCGCTTTGCTTTACATTTTAATCAATTCCGCAAGCACTTTTGGTGACGATTGTATCCTAAGCTGGCAATAATTAAATTAATATAATGCTGTTTAATCAGTTCTGATTAAATGGACTATTAATAGACATCTTGTTGCTAATTATTGAAATATGGTTTTGATTATCATATCAAGACATCGTAGTCTCATGTGACGAATTGGTTAGTTATACTTCCTAGTGAATTATAGTGAACGGAAGGCGAATCAAAGGGTTTTGAAAATTACAAAATATAAAAATAGGCTATATAATATATTTAATAGTATTTTGGAGCTGTTTTGTAGGTTAAGGAGTCTGTTTTTCAAATGTTATCTACAATAAAATTAGGTGAAGTAGGTAATAATAGCAAGTCCACCTCGTCACCGAAGCAATTCTGAAAAAAGTTAGGCGTTTCGATAAAATGATTAAAGATTTTATGTCCAACCGTTGGGGTGGGCCGCTAGTACAAAATAAGATTATTTAAGCACATTAAAACTCACTAATTAACAAAAAGCGGAAAGGCTCCAAAGAAAATTAGTGTCAACCGTCTTCAAGGGACTTTAAAATTTTATTAACCATTAGTACTACCCTTAACTTGCTAATACAAATAACAACCTTAACTCGTGCTTAATTGGCAATGGAATTAGGCTTTAATTAAATTTAATTAAACACTTCAACTCTTGCAGGTTAGTCGAGTTTTCTAAGAATAGATTAAGTTAAACCCATTACTGGTCAACTTGAAATGGGATCAAAATAATACCTAGCGATTTGGATGATGTTGAGGTAAATAATTACGCTTGATAAGTCTTCAATTGAAAGGGTGTACTTGATTATTGTAAAGCATCAATGGCAGAGTGGTTAAGGTCGTTGATTACCATGCGAGAGGTCGCCAGCTCAAACCCCGCCACGTACTAATGTGTCATTCGACGCTTTAACGGTGAAGGAAAACATCGTGAGGAAATCAGCACACCTGCGAAGGCATTAAAGGTGGTGTACTCGACCAATCCGAACTTGGCCAGCGTGGTTGACTAAGGCCTTATCGCCCTAGTTTAGGGTAGGCCCGTGCCCCAGCAGTGAGGACGTATGTATATCGGCTGATGGTGATCACGAAGTAGTCAGAACTTTAAATATACAGACGTGGCTAAGGTTTCTATGAAATAAATAATCGATAGGTAATAATTCACTTCATCGAATTGTTCAAAGTTACTTATCCTTCTGAAATTGGGAATACGAGTATTATCTATTTTAACATTTCTTTTAGATGTTCGCTTAAGTTAGCACGCTCATTGTTGACCAATTCCTGTTTACTCTCCTGGGGATCATATGCATCGTTGAACACAGCCTATTTTCCCCCTCCATTCTTAAAAATATAACATTCTATACTTTCACATATAGTCTTGAATCTGCATAAGCACTTACCACGACCCGATAATAGGGGATTCAAGCACTACTTTACTTCATATTGACGGGTTATATGAATATTAAAACATAAAAATCATGTTCACTGAGGTACTTAATTTTTTATAGCCTCGTTGGTCTTTTATGGAAATTTAAAAAACGTCGATGGCCGAGTGGTTAAGGTCGTTGCTTGCCATGCGAGAGGTCGCCAGTTCAAACCCCGCAAGGAACCAATGTATTTTTCAAATTTGAAATTCATATGTACCATCATTCGACGCTTTAACGGTGAAGGAAAACATCGTGAGGAAATCAGCACACCTGAGAGGTTTTTCAACGGTGTGTGAAGCCATGTCAGAGGCCTACGGGCGGTTTAAACTCCAGGTTGTACCAGGTTGTTCATCAACCATACGATAAGAAGAAGGTATTTTATCTGCTAAGTTATGACCCTGAATTCATCAGATCATCAGATAGATTAAATATTTTTCCTATTACATATTTTTTTCTTACTGACATACGATGACGGCTTGGAGTAACCTAGTCATCATCACCGGACTTGCGGGGGAGCGGGTGGCTCTCACCCATAAAGTAATAACATATTGTTTCGCTGTAGTATTAACCTATTCTAAATTAAATGAAAAAATAAAACAGCAAGTTATCAATATGCAATAAGTGGTATTTGATAAAGCAAATTGAATACAAACTAGATTTACATCGATGAATTATTTATTTTACCGTATCCCACCATTGAAATGTAAATTAATGATTAAAAGATGGGTTGGCTGAAAGCATAATCACTGGAAGCTTAATATTTTTTAAAAATTTTTACTAACTGATTAGCTAAATGTTGTTTGGCATCGTGTAATGCGAAAAAGGTTTAGATCACGATTAAAATTGTGTGTAAACGTCGGGATGTAAGTAGCTATATAATTTGCTACTGTTTTTATCGTGTACTGTTACACTCATACCGTGAAATTTTAGTGGTTGTTTTCCCGCAGTAAAATGATTCTATCTTAGTAGCACAATAGATTTGTGCAGTTCTTTTTTATTGAAATCAATAAATGCCGGTTTTACGAAAGGTATAACAGAACCTCGGAAACACGTTCGAACCGCTTTATTACTTAGGGCGTAGAGCTTCTTTAGCTTTAAGCATCGATTTCATGCGGCAAGCAGTACCTGAATACGTCACATCTTATAAAAGAACGATAGCTTCTCTCGTTTTCGATTTGGAAAATTAATATTTTGAAAATTTGAAAAAAGAATTGTTTTTTAAGGAATAATTTGCATGTTTCGATAGTATTACTAAAGGCAAATCGTTCTGTCACGGGAAAACAACCACTCAAATTTCACGGTGTATAGTGTATGTGTGGGTCGATTCAACTCTCAAATCGTTTTGACTTTTTAGTAGATTTAAGTTACAGTTGTCTAAAAAAAACATGTTAAGCCTCTAGTACTATCAATGTCTATTTCTTTCAAGCGAGTTTTATTCAGATAATTCAATAATAATAATTATATTTAATAAAAAAACAAGTTATTACATTGTATTTGCTTCTCCTTTTATCGCGTATAGATCTATTATAACTAGTTTTTAATGCAATGGATCCAGAAAGTCTAAAACCTCCCATGATGGGCTCTTCAGGCGGGGCGTGAAACGTAAATGCCGTTTCAGCAGGCCTTCAGGGTGAGTGCGACAGGCTCAATATGGTCTATTGTGCCTGTCGACCTCATATGTGGATCTCAATAACGCTTACCTCAGTGGAGTGAGGTCATCTTGTTAGCCTATTGTAAAATAAATAACTACATTTTCATGTTTTCAAAGTGGTCTTGAATTAAAGTAAGATAGTTGTTTAAAGTAAGAAGGAAGCTACATAAATTGTTTAAGTCCATAGTGTTAATTACTTATACTATTGAATACTTGAGGTTCTATCTAATTAAACACAACCGAAGTAGTCATAGCCAAGGGCCCTTAGCCGTCAGTTCACTTCTGATAGCAGCTGAAGTTAATACTTTGCCAACTGTGAATTTCCCCCTCACAATACTAAGAGCTTAGTACCTAATTTAATTTCTTCAATTAAAAGTTCTACCTGTTCCAATAATTTTACTAATTGGGTGGCGTAATGTCTACCTTTGAATAGCTTAAGAGCACTTTTGGAACGTCTTGCGAGGTAGTGAAATTTCAATATAGTTTGTGATTGCATAAAGGTGGGACACAGATTGATCTGATTCTAGGTCGCGAAATATTGTAATCGTAAATCGTTGCCAGTTTCTGAACCTCGTTGACCACACAGTATTCGGACCGCAGCTTTAACTACTGCCGACCCCCTGGATTTTACATTTACTTGTATCAGAACATCTAGCACTGCTCTTCAAACACGACCCTCGATGTAAATTTTATATTTTTTAAGTGCTTAAGCTTGCACTGGTATTTAATTATTTTGAAGAAACGGTAAAATATCAATTGGCTTTACCACACAGGTGGCGCCATCTTACATTAGTGATACACACTGAAGGCCGTAGGCATTTCATTTCAGAAATATCTCAAACAACACCGAACATTCGCAGGAACGTCGCCGGTGATGATGACGAGGCTATTTAGGGGTGAGAGACATCCGCTCCCCTGCAAGTCCGGTGATGATGACGAGGCTACTCCAAGCAATCATTGTAAGTCAGTTAGAAAAAAAAGCAGGGACGTCATTATATAGAAATGCTTAGGCTAACTGACCTTTTGTCTGTATTGTACCGTTCGCAAACATTAAATTACATCGATACGCTCTAGGAAATGCTCAAGTCTATACTCACCTTTAGATAGGTGGCGTAGGTTCTTATGTTGGTGAGTTTATTTTGTATGAGAGTTCGATAGCATTTATTTATTTATTTATTTAGAAACAAAAAGCTTCACAAATAAACATAAAACACTTACTATACCTTTTGAAGTCACAGTTAGCGGAAAATATTTGAATCCCTACTACTTCTTCTACTAAGTTGTAGCAGTAGTTAGTATTCTTCATCATCATCATCATCAACCCATTCCTGTCCACTGCTGGACATAGGCCTCTCCAAATGCACGCCACTTCTCTCTATCCTCGGCCACTCGCATCCAGCTCCTACCAGCCATCCTGCGCAGATCGTCACACCACCTGGCATGCAGCTGTATTACACTACGTTTGCCGAGACGCGGTATCCACTCCAGAGGGCCTACCATGAGTTGGCTATCGTAAACTTACGTACGTTAAAAACCTATAGAGTTGTTTTTTTCATATGGCCGATTGTAGTTCTTCGCGTAACCACCAGGCGGCGCTGTACAAGTTTTTGATAGACATTTACGTAGGCGAGATCGAGCGCGTAAGTTGTAAACTCATGGTAGCCCCACAGAACTCTGTGGCCAGCCCACTGCCACTGTTAGTATCCTTGTCATCTCGAAATCCTAACGCTCTACCATTAAGCTACGCACAAATTTAGAAACTAATACGATTTTTTCCATCTTCACTCTACGATACAAAACTGTAATAATCAAAATAATCTGTCTATAACAAAATCTTAATAAAGACAGATAATAATGCTTTTAATAAAATGTGAAATAGAATCAGTGAACAGGAATGTGTACAATTTAACGCCAAAAATGATTTAAATTACTGAATTATTTAGTATTTTCAAACAATTTGTTACTCACTTATCATTGGACTGCTTTCTGAGAATTTTAAGAAATGAAATAAAACAATATATTTTCGTAAAATGATTTATTGATCATAATTATGCTGCAATTATACATCGTGAAATTTTAGTTGTTGTTTTCCTGTAGCAGAACGATATACCTTTAGCAATACTATCGAATCATGCAAAATATTTGTTGAAAAAAATCATTTTCTTTTTTTTCCAAATTTAAAAAATAATAATTTTTTCAACTCGAAAACGAGAGAAGCTATCGTTCTTTTATAAGATGTGACGTATTCAGGTACTGCTTGCCGTATGAAATAGATGCTAAGAACTAAAGAAGTTCTATGCCTAAGTAATAAAGCGGTTCGAACGTGCTTTCGCGTTTTGGTTGTACCTTTCGTAAAACCGGCATTTATTGGTTTTAATAAAAAAGAACTGCACAAATCTATTGTGCAACTAAGCTAGAATCATTTTACTGCGGGAAAAAAACTACTATAATTTCACGGTGTATAGGTATTAATAATAAACTGTATTATTGTTTATTTCTCAAAAAGTGTATCGTTAAAAAGAGAAATTTTATAATATCATTTTCAAATATTTTTTAAAAAAGATAGAAGTTTTTCTAACACATTTTTTTTTACTAAAACCAGGGCTTACGCAGCTTCACGACGATAAGGGGAGCAGTCATAATAGACGACATTCGCAGTTCTGTATGTATAGGTATATTATGTTGCATATAAGTATGAGACTTAGGCAGGACGGAAAAAGACTGGTTTCATAAAGTATCTACTTATAAAACATACGTTAAATAGTCATCAATGACTGATAAATAATATTAAGGAACTTAAAAGTAATTTAAAGTAATAGTTAAGGGTTAGTATAAAATTAATTTCGCATGGGTAAATCTATAGGCTGATGATGATGATGATGATGATAGTCATGATGATGATGATGATGGTAACGATGATGATGATGAAATAATACAAACAGGGTGCTAAATTAGAGGCATAATAAAATCTCCCTTTGAATGTTTCGAAACAGTAAATGTAGGTTTGAAAACGTGTTTTGTGTTTCGAAACTTAAAATTTTCCAACCATTGATATTTTATAATAGCCATAATTTATTCTAAATTGAAATACAGAAAGCTTTGACATGATTTCAGTTTGAAAACCTATTTCCTTTTTCCTTTCCAGTAATGATATATCACTTTTTGGCCAGTATTCACATCTCCAAATTTTAAATTCTGTTAAATTTCGACGTCCTACGGTTTGAACTTGCGACTTCTCGCATGGCAAAGCAACGACCTGAACCACTCGGCCATCGACATTTTACCCTACTAAGTCATCATCCTACTTAGTTATAAAAAGTCACAAGTCGAAATTGTGGAACTAACAGTGACATATTATGTACATATGGACATGTAGACTCATGTCGGGTGGATTCTTCCCGCTTGTTTATTATTTACGCGGTGAGACAGCGGGATGTGCGGTTTCATTAATGCAGACAGACACAACTATAAATGTGCCTACGTCTTCTGCCCTTGTCGACAACATAATGATGTTATTAAGTAAATTACTCGCAAATGACTGGGTGTTGGTTAATTTTGGCGCGTGGCTATTTTGTTCCTTTTAGCTGACGCATCATTTCACTTAGCTTTTTGAAATTTTGTTCTTGAAATGTTTCTAAAATTGAATGTAAGTATGCTGAGCATGACTTACCTCAAGAAAGGTAGGCAGGCATGTTATAAATCCGAACATTATTTGAATAAATTTATGTATTACATTGTTATTTAAGCTATGTGGTGCGAACTTATGTTTTTATCTATTACATAGAAAGAAAGAAAGAAAGAAAGAAAAATATTTTATTTAGTTACCAAAAACAAAACAAAAAATTTACATAATCACACATACATACATACATACATACATAGTGGAAAAGTGTTTTTTAAACTAAGCTTTTGCCAAGGGGTAAAATTTATTTGATTTCAAATCTGTAGAGATTGCGCTATAAAAGATTTTATCGCGCAGTTGTTTTTTTTATCATGTCTCACTTTCATAAATGAGTTAAGTTGTATACAACGGCCTATCACTGGCATTTGTGACCACCAGCCAGTGTCTTCTACAAGTTTTCTATATTTTTCACGAGCCAATGTGACGAAACCGTACACTTTAAAAAGTCGCACCGTAGAAACGGCACTTGTCATCAAAGTATGAAAGGTACCATGAAGTAGCGTGAACCAACCGCGGCACACGTTCGCATTTTACGGAGATTGCATTCCAACAATGGTGTTTCACTCCGAAACGCGAAGACAGAAAGTGCCCAAAAAAAGTTGGACAACCACATTCTGTAGTTGGGAGTAGTCTCCATACTTAGTCTATCCATACTTACTCTAGTTATACGAAATGTTACGTGCATACAATGTGCTAAGATATTTGCGTCTTCTCCTGTTTTATGTTGCCGTACAGGATCTATATACAGTGTAACCTTAATGTAACGAGACTCAATATAACGAATTTCTCGATTTAACGATTTTTTCAAAATCCCCTAGAACTATCCTTAAAAGCTAATATAAAATATACCTTTACATTACGAACATACTGTACCACCGAGCCCTTATATCACTATGTTTGCTTAAATCTTTAAACTATGCAAGAGATTTTGATTCGGGTTTTTAAAGGATAGAGGATTCAAGAGGAAGGTTTTTTAAGTGAAATTCACCCGAAACAAGAGCGAGAGACCCGTAAATAAAAAAAAATCCTTACTTCTTTACCAATAATACCCGTATAAGTTTCCCTTGTTAGTCTATTGGTAGCAAGTGCTGCATTAGGACCGAGAGGTCCCCGGTTCGAGTCCGTAGTCGGGCAAATATTGCGTGAGTTTTTCTTTTAAGAAATTACTCAGCCCGGAGTCAGTATGTTGGCGGTTATACACCTGTGCCTCCGAGTGCACGTTAAGCCGGTGGTGTGGATCTCTCATAGTTCATGTCAGTTTGCCGTCACACCAGACTGAGGTTAGGAAACAGAGAGTGCACTGTGTTTGCCGTACAATTGTGCATATAATATTTCCTGCGGAGTTGGTTGATCTCCATTGAGATTGGCCGCCATGGCCGAAATTGCTGGGACGTCTTATAAGGCTGTCTATCCACCGAAGAGGAGCGAGGCTGCGTAGCGAAAAAACTAAGAAATAGGGACCGGCAAGATTGAAACCGACAAATGCATATATGAAAACTAGCCAAGACAGACCTTCATAGGCTACCACCATACATTATCTTATGTTATAAGAAGATATGATAGGTATGTTATAGTGTTACTTATAAATACATTTCAGGGTTGACCATTGAACTTGGCACCCATTTAGATCTCACTTCTTTTGTCGTTGAAGTCAACAACCAAGGCAATTATCATAATATTGAACTTGGCTCTCATTTCACATTTATGTTTTTGATTGGATTTCCTTTACTCCACTCCGCAGCCTTGAAATCTTTGATCTCAAAGAAGAGCTAGAGAAGACGATTACACTATTGAAGTGACACTTTATAATTAACTAGTGACCCGCCCTCGTTTTGTTTCGGGCACATTATACAAAAAACCTTCCTCTTATATCCCTCTATCCAAAAGAAAAAAAAAAAAACCGCATCGAAATCAGTTGTGTAGTTTTAAAGATTTAAACATACATAGAGACAGACAGACAGGGCAAGCGACTTTGCTTTATACTATGTAGTGGTATCCATTCTTTTGGGGTCCAGACTAACTTTGTGTAGTAGTGTATTCTGTTAAATTGGTTAGATAGAAATCGCAATACGAGTACCGTAATTGGCAAACGCAGTAGGCACAGACATCGGTAAAAATACCCGCTGAATGTGAACGAACGCGCTGTTTTAAAACATTTCAAATTTTGTTCACACAACCACCGGGTCTCGTTAAAGTTTTTGAAACGAGTTACAAAAAAATCTCCCCGCAAGTTAATTTATTGGCGAAACGCGTTTTATAGTACGGCGGATGAATAGAAAAACGAAAACATAAATCTTTACATTAATAAATTTATGGGTCCCGACTGAAATGAAATTTCAAGCGTGATACAGATGAAATTTTTAAGCCTCTATTGTGTTATAACTTTCATTACGCTTATTGAAAGTAATTTTGATCTGGGTGAAATGAAATTGAAAAGTTTATTTCGACTTTGAAATAATTTGAATATGGGATTTTAAGGATTCTTTTTATAGAATAAATAGGACTAGACAATTGAAATCTTTTTGATCAATCTAATTAAATATTTGATTTAAAAATGTTTTATTTAATGTGAAAAAATAAAGCCTGATTTAAATTGGATGTCTGAAACATTGGTTGGTATCTCGAGTAACGAACGGAGCTTAACTAATGAGAGCTATCTTTTTTGCGCTCACCAGGTGGCTCCACTGTTGAGTGAGGTCTGAAAATATGAATGTAAAAACTTGCTACGAAACACAGAACGGAAATATACATTTAAATCATATTTTATACATTGAAACGTAAATCTATTTAGCAACACTGTTCCTTAATACCATTTCGCTCAAAAAAAGGGGAACGTAAATATTTTCCTTAACTTTACTTTTGAAACACTCAAATCTAAATATGAGTAAAAGGAAAAACTGACTAACAACCTAAACGGCTAAACGTAGGCACTTTAAATTTAAAAGGAACGTAGCTTAGGTAGAAAGGAATTCCCGAAGTTCCCACGGGAATGGAAATTAGTGGGGAAATCTTTTTGTATGACAAATCTAAACCTCAAAGGTTACAAGCTTGTAATTTGGCATACAGGTACGTTAGTAAACTTAAAGCTTAGTTTCAACAGGATATTACAACATTCCTACGGGAACGAGAGTAAGCGGCAAACAACTTTTGTATGTAAAATCCTTTAGTTCACGCGAACAAAGCGCGCCGATAACTTATAATTGTCTTATTGACTCTTATCATATAGGTTCAAATATTAATCTTAAACAGTGGCATTTGACAATTAGAAAACCTCACTTGACACAAGCGCTCCTATCGGCCAGTTCTAAGCCAGGCAATGGGGGCTATATCCTCATTGCGTAAGATAAGACTTAATGTGAAAAACAGCCGTTCAAGAAATAAATTAAAAGCAGAACCGGGAAAACTTGCCAATAGTCCACTGCTGGACATAGGCCTCCCCAAATGCTTGCCACTCCCACCAGCCGTCTTGCGCAGATCGTCACTCCACCTGGCCTGATGGCGGCCCACACTACATTTGCCGAGAGCCCGAGACGTTAACACGATCAATGTTAATGTGAAAATGTAGACGGTGGCTCAATGGCTCACTTAATAGTAGATCCTCTATGGTGGCTCATCTAGACTCGTAGGTTCGCTTCCCACTCGGGACAAATATTTGTGCGATAAACATTGGATCCGGGTTCCGGGGGTGCTGTTTATTTATTAAAGTATATTTATGTATTCCACAATGGTTTCTGATGATAAGTGCTTAAGAAACTTACTTCGGAATCGAAGCAATGTGATGTTGCCTGAAATTTTGTAAGTTTTGTAAGTTGTCAAAGTTAAAACATCATTGCAACATCATCTAATCGTTAACAACGCGTTTGCCCATTTTTGGGTGATAATAAATTTCTTTCCATAAAATAGATCGCAAATATTACATTTCAGACTATTTTCCGTTGCGTTTTTTTGCAATCAAAATATGAAGAGGCGATCAATATCGAACATTGGTAACGTCGTTAAAAATCGCATGAATAATAACAAACCGTTCACACATTCCGGGATATTTTTCGTCAAAAATGTTAAAGTAAAAAAGGAATTGTTGTATGAATAATAATTTTATTTTGCGCGTGCAAAAGTTTTACGATTCCGATGCACATTAACTGCACGCTTTTTATTCACATGTATTTTTTTTTCAACATACAGTTTTACAATTTGACATGTCACAAGATAGATTGGAAAGATTATAAACTTTTCTGCATTAACTGTTCGTTTATTTGTTAATTCTATGGTTTAATCAGACAATGTATCTTCTCAATTATTTAATTTCAGACTTTCGCGTTCCATAATATCAAAAGTCGAAACAGTAACACATTCAAGCCATGGCGACCGATCTCAATTGAGATCAGTCAAGTGCGCAGGACATATTATAGTGTGTGCCCAAGTGCATTAAACGTGCTTTCCGAGGCACGGGCGTTCAACCGCAAAACTCACACAAATTTTGCCCGACCCCGGACTCGAACCGGTGACCTCTCGGTCCTTACGCAGCGCTTGCTACCAATAGACCAACAAGGCAATTATTGCATGGTAGACCCATAATAAATAATCTTCGTTAAAAAGGTTCTGCATTTACTCTATTTTGCCATTTCTAGCCATATGCCATTGAAACATGGCGCCTTCCTGCCTAGAAAAATTACATTTCAAACTGAGTATTTCGCCAATTAAGGCTTGTCTCGTTAGCTGCCAGATATCCTTCCTATCAACCCTCTGGAAGGAAGCGATTCGGATCAACTGATCACATAAAAGAGAATGTACGAGTAAAGAATAACAAATTTATATCCAAACACATTTGTACGAATTTCAACCTTAAATTGTTAGCAACAAGTATTTTAATGGCATATAAAACATTGCTGGTTGAGTTATAATTGCACATTACAAAGTGAATGGTTAGATATAAATGATGTCGGGGACGAATGTTCGACATATCCTGTGTTTGACACTGTGCAGTCCAGCGTTCAAGCAACTTTTTAACGCTTACATTAGAAAAAAATATTAAAATAAAAAATAATGGAACGAGTTTCGGTTGAAATGTTTCTGTTCTGGTTGTAATGTTTTTTTTTCAGTTTAAAATACAATCTGTAAGTTAGTCAGTCTCCAAGCTCAACTGTGGTTCCATTTTGAAATATCGCGAAACTATTTTCCACCATCGACAATTTTTTTTATAGATCTAACCGATTACCATTTACATCTTCGTTAATTTTTTTTATTACTACGCGTGCTTCCGTTTATCGTTTAAAATTATGTTATATTCCTGACTCATACCAAAAAACAAATACTACCCATAAAAAAATATTTACGAATTCGTTTTTGGAATTGGAAAGGAATAGATCAAAATAATACCATCGCGTATCTACCAATACAGGTTTTAGTATTAGACAGACAAACAGCTTTACTTTCGTATTTATTATATTTGTAATGATTAAATACTTTTAATAACAAGTATCAAAATTTTTTTTAAGCATTCCACATTTTATATTAAGTCGCTTTTTTTAAACAGTATAAAAGTCATGGTGTATAAACTCACAAAAAACGCCAGTCTGTCAAAACCCCAAATCTCAACTTCCCCCTTTGCGTTGTTAAATCACTGTCTGACGGATCCTTTGTTGGGTATTTCATCCACGAATGGGAAATCCGGATTAAGTGACCTATTGACGTGGCCTAAGCTGAAAATTTACTAAGAACTGGCTCGGTGGAACAGTTGTTAGTGACCCTGGCTGGCGGTTCCAAGAGTCGTGGGTTCGTTTCCCACTCGGGACAAATATTTGTGTGATGAACATCGGTGGCGTGCATTTGAGGAGGCCTATGTCCAGCAGTGGACAGGAATGGGCTGATGATGATGATGAACATCGGTGTTTGTTCCGTGTCTGGTTGCGATTATGTATTTAAGTATGTGTTTATAAATACATATCTATGTTCATCCTCGGCCACTGGGAGGATAAACATACATATGTTTTTTATAAACACATACTGACATACACTGGATGCGAGGGCCCGAGCATAAAGAGAAGTGGCGTGCATTTGGAGAGGCCTGTGTCCAGCAGTGGACAGGTATGGGCTGATGATGATGATGATGATGACGTTTATTAGTCACTGACGCCCATAGTACAAGCTCTGCTTAGTTTATGGTCAGATGTCCGTGGGTGGAAATGTCCCAGAACTTGTCCCTCGATACCAGTACTATGCAGGTGGACAGTTACAGACAGAGGGAGTGAACCGGACTGTGACAGACGGACATCATACTACTTGTGTTTATGGGCTTGAGTTGCACCAGTTATTATCATTGCTTGTAGAAACGTCGATGGCTGAGTAGTTTTGGTCAGTTGCTTGCCATGCGAGAGGTCGCCAGTTTAATCTCCGTCAATGTGTTTCTCAGATTTGAAATTAATATGTACGATTATTCAAAGCTTTAACGGTGAAGGAAAACATAGTGAGAAAACCTGCACATCTACGAAGAAATTCCAAGGTTGTGTGTGTATTGAGGCCTTATTTTTTCTCATATGTGATTCACTTAATACGCCAGCTTCCTAACTCTGGGCTGAGTAATTTCTTTACAAAAAACTCACACAAATTCTACCCTCGAACTCGAACCGGGGACCTCTCACGCAGCGCTTGCTACACATAGACCAACGAGGCAGTAAACTTAATTTCCTAAATAGCCGGCTAACCATTATTTATTAACTTTTCTTTACATATTAACCGTTTAAAAAAAAAAATTGGCGTCTCTCCAAACTGTCATTTTCGTTTTAAACCTGAAAGGTGTAAATAGGGATCACGCTTATTACCGCCGAGTAACTTTTTATCTGACGAAACAAGCAGGCTCACTGCCAAACGATACCTCTGGAAACCCATTCCGATACCAAATCGACCCTTACGCCTTTAAACATTAGGTTTATGTTCAATTCTATCTGGGCAATTCCAAGTGAGTTTTCATTTTCAATTTTAATCCTTAAAGCTAAGGCATTAAGATAGCAGCTAAATGCTCGGGACTACTCATGGTTATCTACTAATTGCGGGAGTCTAGCCTTGTGTTTATGTAACTTTGGCGCAACCTTTGTAGTAACTTTGGCAACAACACAATTTCGCTTATATCTAGGCTGTATGTTAAACGTGTAGGACATAACCGGAAGTTACGCCGATTGACCTCTTAAAAGATCATCGAATAAATGTTTATGTTACAAGCTTAAGTATACATAAGGATTTATTTATTGCTTACCTTTCAAAAATCAATCTTTTGTTGTAGCACTGTTGTAGTTGTAGTACTAGTAGTGCCTTGCAACAGGGCAAAGGCCTTCCCTAAACTAGGGCGGCCAGGCCTTTGACAACCACGCTGGCCAAGTGCGGGTTGATCGACTTTACACACTTCAGATTTTCCTTTACCGTGAGAGCGTAGAATAAACGTACATATTACGAAGAGTCGTTTCCAATCAATAAATAAAGTTAACTTCTTAATATTACAAAACTGAAACTGTCCGGGATATTTACCATGTTGTTTTGTTTTAATGTGTGAACTGACTTTCACCCGTGATCATGGCGCTTGCAACAGTGCCGAAATATCGGGAGCTCATTAAAACAAAACAACATGGTAAATATCCCGGACAAGACTGTCCGGAAAGAAAGAAAGGTTAGAAAACTGAGATCAGTTTTCTAATGTGTGTGACCATGACAGTTTAAAAAAACTTCTTATACCGGAGCCGCTCTCAGAAGACTGATTTGACACTTTTTATTTTATATTTTGCATTTATCCTTGTTAAGAGGAACATATTTAGCGAATCTTAAAGAACAACTTTTAGAGACGTTATTTCAAAATGTCAAATGCACCTAATTATCTAATCATTTGTCTTTAATTACTTAAAATAATTGAATTATAAAAAGAAAACGTTAAATTTCCACTCTGTATGACGCTTTTACAAGGTTACGCCGTTTGACACGTTTTCATAATGACATAATGGGTAATACTCACCAGGTATTTTTTAAAAATAGGATGAAGGATTTAATAAGTATTGTATTTATTTTAAAACTAAATATATTTTTAGATAAGAAACTTCAATTAAATCTTCTGGATGTGAATACATTTTTTTAATAAAAAAATTGTTATACTAGGGTATTTGACAATATTTTGATATAGTTGGATGGACCACTCGAACACAAAGACACTGTTGAAAGTATCACTTTGATATCTGGATAACTCTACGAGATATTACAATTTTAATTGCACATTATTTGGGCGAGCTCAAAAATGCTCCATACAAACGTCGACTGGCGTGTGACGTCACACGCTAGTTTGTTGTATGCAGCGCCTAAGAAGTTTGTTCGGTAGGTTCATCAAAAGTTGCGTTTATTGATATGTTTTCATAATGAAAGATGTGACTAATTCTGTTATTAATAAGATGACAAAGAAATTTTAAATGATAAACTTTAAATGTCTTTTGTAGTCTCATTTCGCTAAAAACTTAAGTTTCGTTTTCATTAATAATATTGATTTACATAAATCTTACTGATTTTCATAAAAATGGCAAGCATAACAACCACAGTCAAATACCCTATTAGACCTTGCTTGGTTATAAAGTGGAAATAACTGTTACTTATATACTTCGGCAATTTTACCGTTGTCCTTCACTAGTGCAGTCAGTCTGACATGTGTCAAATCGGCCAACTTAGAGCGGCTTTGGTATAATATTTTTACGTATATAGTAAGTGTAACTATATTTACCAGCCCATAATATGAAATTGACATAAAATGAGAAAGGTTTTGATGAATTGGCGATTTTGACATCATTGTGAAAGTCCATTGTGCGACTGATATTGTATTATTGTCATTTATCATTCCTTGAGAATGTCAGTCCGATTGTAGCAGTGGTCGTATTAAGGTGAGGTAAATACCTACATCAATCTTGTTTGATAAAAAAGTGAATAAATATGTTGCATATTTTAGTGACATTAGAAGACCGACTGAATATTATGTAACTAGCTTTGCTCGCAACTTCGTTGGCGTGAATTACAGGATTTTGATTTTTTTAAATAAAACCCCCGATCCAAAAAAAGTACGCAATTATTATGACAAAAAGTTAAAAATGCCCTATAATAAGCAAAAATAACTTTTAAAACTACGTCTTCTTCTTCAGCCCTGTATCATGCATTGTTGGGTATAGGCCTCTTCATGTGCTTTCCATTTAACCCGGCCTTTTGATGATCGCATCCAGGTCTTGCCCAATATTTTTGTGATATCATGGGCCCAGCGCATAGGTGGTTTCCCAACGTTTCTCCGTCCGAGTCTAGGTCTCCATTTGGCAATTCTGCGTGCCCATCTGCCATCCTCTCTTCTTATAACACCCCTCTTTTTGCGTCGGGGGTTAAAAAGTAGTCTAAGTTACTCCTTGTTTGATCAAATAAAAGTCCCGTCATTTTTGATTCTGCCATTCAAAAAGTGAGCCAGCCGGAAGAAACATATAAAAAAAATGTTTATATCATAAATCATCGGACACAAACAGGCAGACAGACAAAATGTTTTAGTTGTATTTTTGTTATTGGTATCCATAAATATTCATACCTATTGAGACACTTCAATTTTATTTAGGACACGAGAGTTATTTTTAACCGACTTCAAAAAAAGGAAGAGTTTCTCAATTCGTCTGTATGTATAATATTTTTTTTTTTTTTTTTTATGTATGTTCACCGCCTTCAAAAACATAAGAAATTCATACCTACTCAGAAATATTATTTTGTAATTTTTAGTGAGTCGGGTTTTTGAAGGCAGTTTTTTTTGTTTACAATTTTTTTATATTACTTTGGATAACGGTAAATGTTCTCTTTTTTAAATATTTGCTCTCTGGCAAAACCTTGGCAAGTCTGTGAGTAAAAGTGTTATAGCTGCAGCAATCTGAATAGATGACCGTAAAGTCGCAAATAAAATAACCGCCAGCGAAAATACAGGAAATATTTACACCGCCGTAATTACAAAAATAACTAACCCACTTCACAAAGCAACACATAAATCAACTCTGTCAATACCATTCACCGAAATGCTCACCCCAACGATATCTATTGTCCCACGCGGGGGGCACTAACAGCTCAATATGATTTGGGATAAAGCAAGAATGATCTCCAAACAGTATTAAAGCATTGTTGGTGGGGAATAAAATTACACTTTTTGGGTGTCAAGGGCGACAAATCAAACAGTTAAGCACGTTCGCGTATAGGGATTAGTGAGGAATAGAATCAGTAAATTGAGAAGGATTTTTTTGGATTTAAAGGCCAACGCTGCGTTTCGCGGGGCGCGGGTATGCTTTTTTTTCTAACTGACATTAGTGCCGTAACTAGGGCAGTGCCAGCGGTGCCCAGGCACAGGGCGCAGGCCCTGGAGGGGCGCAGAAATGACCAGACCTGTATCTAGCCTTATTTATCAAGGGCGTATTTTTTAAAGCTCGCACCGGGCGCGTAGAAGGCTAGTTCCGACACTGACTGACATACGATGATGGCTTGGAGTAGCCGTTAGAGACGCGGAAGCTGAGAGGCGGGTTCGCGGTGAGGGTTAATACAAAATTGATCTGTCATGGGAAAAATAAAAAAAGTAATTATGGACTCGCACAAATGGACAACAATAGTGATTTTTCCATCCGTTATGTAAAATGGCAGATAGATAAAATGTAATGTTTTAAAAGTTGTCTTTAAACCCTTCGAGCACGATTCCGATTCGCACTTGGCTTTGCATTTAATCAATTATTTTAATCGTGTTGCGTATTTTAGTATTTAAACACGAATTAGAAAAAGATACAAAATTAATTTCCATGGATTTATTATTTGCTATTATTTAAATTTAAGTTACAAAAGGCCAATATATAAGTTACATGCTTATCGTCTTATCATAACTTAAAAAAATCCACCGCCGACTTCCTAACTCCGGGCTGACTAATTTCATCACAGAAAAACTCAAATCTTGCCCGACCCCGGACTCGAACCGGGGGCCTCTCGGTCCCTACGCAGCGCTTGCTACCAATAGACCAACGACGCAGTTAATATACTATGGCGGTCTGATTGCTTCTAGCGATGTCCAATGCCAGTAACTCTTAATTACACAATATCGCCATGGATTCGACGGAAACAGATCGATGGAGTACTAATGCATGCATCATGTACTTTGACAGTGGCTAATTGCCTGCCACTGAAGTAATTAGCCAGCAATTTGCGCTATGTGCCGATGTGACAATTGCCTTAGTATCTTGGGTGATTTATTTTTTTCAAATATCAAACAATATCTCTCATATTGAGCAGATTCCGTGGTAGCTTAAGCACTTTAGTTAAGGATATCAGGAACATCAGTGGTATAAACCTATACTTAAACAGATAAATCGAATCAGAAATGAGGCGATCCGTCAGAGAACCAAAGTCATCGACATAGCTCAACGCATTAGCAAGTTGAAGTGGCAGTGGGCTGGCCACATCAGCCGTAGAACCGACAACCGCTGAGGTAGACGAGTTCTGGAGTGGATACCGCGTCTCGGCAAACGTAGTGTAGGACGCCCGCAGGCCAGGTGGTGTGACGATCTGCGCAGGACGGCTGGTAGGAGCTGGATGCGAGTAGCCGAGGATAGAAAGAAGTGGCGTGCATTTGGAGAGGCCTATGTCCAGCAGTGGACAAGTATGGGCTGATGATGATGATGATGATGAAACAGATAAATAACACACTCAGACATGTGACAAACACTGATGTCCATAATATAAATATTTGTAGAGGCGGGAATCGAACACACGACTTCTAAAGAAAAATACACAGGCTTTACCTAATGTGTTATCGAAGAGTTGTCTATTTTAGACACCTAATTTCGATAAAGCATATTTAACACATGGAGAACGAATGCCTGCGAAGTCTTTGTAAGGAACAAAACGGCCAGACGTCACTTTTGCCTAAAATGTAGAGTATGTGAAGTTAGGTCTAGTAAAGTAAGAACGCAAAGACCATGAATCATGGCTCTACATGAGATTTGATAACTTTTTTCACAGAGTGAGCTATGTAGGTAGAGTGTAGACTTGTTTTGGCAAAAAATTTAAATGAAAATGTTTTTATTGGGATAACGTTTCACTGTTAATTACTTTGTTGTATATTGAACTTTTTAAAAAATGTATATATTTTTTATTTCTCATGGATACTTCATACTTACCTCGTAGGGTATCCAACCCTAAGTTAATTGTAATAATAACGACACTTCGGTTTAAACCAGCTGATGTTAAGTCAAATACGTTCCTTATGCTGTAATTACGGCACTAATTTAATTGAACCGGCAATTTGTATTAATTGCCACGATTCAGTGAAACGTAACTATTTAATCGGTAGTTTTAATTAAAACTAGTGAGGCTTTAAACATTATTATCGAGGTAAGGTTTGTCATAGTGAGCTAGAATATACTAGATTGCTGCAACTAAAATTCAAGTGGAAATCGTGCAAATGAGTTATGTTGTATTGCGACCGTTCAAACTGGAAGGATTTCCTGTTCACTATTATAATACTAACATAGCATTAGTCTTATTAACAAACTATGGATCAATGGTCTGAAATAAAGATTAATTATTATTATTATTAATGTGTCTTATAGAGTATATCTTTATCAATCAAATCTTATGATTAAACTGTGCTTTTATTTTGTAGGTCTCTTCTTTTAAATAACACATACACATTTTTTTATACATTTTATATCATAGTGCAAATGAATACATTGCCCGTTTGGCAATGTATTCATTTCAACTTCTTTGAATAACTAAATATTTTTTAAGTATAATTAATACATGATTACTAGTGCGTTAATTTTAAATCATCTGTAAAACGGTACACAGATTCTCGTGATACGATAAATCAAACAATTTACGGTGTCACAAGAGAGATCGACGATCATTGAAGTACATCGTTTTCTAATTTGCGTCGAGAGTCAAAGTGATATGTTGTTAACAAGATAATACAGTTCCCGTTAATCTGTATTGCAGGTTCTGTGTAATACAAGATGGGTAAAATACAGCAATTACTACGTAATTCCTAGGAATCACAAGCAAAGCCATTGAAGCTATACATAATACCTATCAGTTCAAAGTATTGCAGAGCAATTTATAGTTATTTGGTAATTTTTTGATATTGGAAGTGTTTTTTAAGCGTACTTGATAATTCTATAAATAACATTATCAGTAGTATTACTTATATCCTGTAGACCTAGATTATTTTATTATAAGCCCATATACATCATCACTGCCAGGGCACGGGCCTACCCTAAACTAGGCCGTTAAGGCTTTGGTCCGCACGGCCAAGTGCGTGTTGGTCAACTACATAAACTTAGAATGTCTTCATAGGTGTGCAGGTTGCCTCACGATGTTTTCCTTCACCGCTAAAGACACAGTGTTACCTGGCGAGCTTTGAATTGGCGACATCTCAACCTTAACCACTCGGCCATCGACGCTTTCTAGTTTATTAATCATGCATTTTTTACTTCGTTATGATTATTTTATTAGCTCAAACGCTCAGAACGCCATCAAAATAAATAAAAAATAAACGAGAGTCGGAATACGCGAAAATGAAAACGTAATGCATGCCTTCATAAACGAGTTCGTATCTGACAAAAGGTCGCATACCAAGATCCATTTACAATGGCACGTTAATAAAAAAAAAATCTCCACCTACACCTGAAACGGGAGAACGTACGTAAATTGCGTGTGGAAGGAGAGAAGAAAAATCTGTGCAAAAATTGAAGGTGACAAAATAACTTATTTCAAAACTCATTTTTGTGGCGATAGAGGGATCTGCTCTAAAGAAGACGTAATAACGGTAAATGATGCCCATCAAGAGAAGACGCATTAACATCCGCTGCGATGGAAATCACGCCCGTGGCCCTACTACGGACTCTTGCTCTGAATTCACCTATGGAATCCATGTAAATGATAAAGACTCTAAATCACTTCATAGTCATTTTGCAATAGATACAGCAGATTTATGAAAAACCAAGAATTTTATTAAATTTTACCTTAAATGAACACAGTAATGGTTAAGATGTAGAGCAGCAACTAAAACGGCAAAACAGCTTCTGAAAAGTATGTCAATACTGACGTCACCATTCAATGAAAATGATAATAATTTTCATCAAACAACTAAGAATAATCGATTGATGAGTAACACCAAACTGATGTAGGAAAGATAATAATATCCAAAACTTAATATCAAAACCAAAAACAATAGTAGAAGCCAAGCCCCGGAAGAGCCGAGTAAAATACTTGTACTTATTAACTTCAGAATTTTTAAGGTACAAAATAAGTTCCGTCCACATTTTTGTACTCTGCTGTTATTTAAGTAAACTCGAGCCTTTGTATCTATTCATTTTCCTGTTTTAAGCATAATGATAATACGACAGGTAGAATTAGCCGGTCTCATCAACGGAAATGAGAAAATTAGGCTCTTCCAAATTATTCAGCACGTAACAGGATTGGAGGTTTTTTGCCTCCAAAATTACGTAGTGGATAAAATTAGATGATAAAACTTAATCTGTGAGAGATCCTTCGCTTATATCGACTTATAATTTCAGAGCGTCTTTACAGCTGTTTTAAAACTTTGTACTTTAAAAAATGTGCCAAATCCTATAAGAAACGTATTTATGACTTGGTTTTTGGAATCACAAATTAATTAAGGTTTTATCTTTTGTTTTATGATGTTGCTTATTGTGATCCAGGATTTTGCAGTTATGGTATGGATATTGACTTGTATTTATTAAAAAAAAAATATATTATGGTAAAAACTTACTTGCTTTTTGGTGCTGTCGTGTTTGATTGGTAATCCTCCTGAGTTTGCAGCCGTGTAGAAGAAAAAGCTTTTTGTGGACAAAAATTAAGGTACTTACTCGCATAGACCTACCTATACAGCCAAACGCGATTACATGGTATCTTCAAACTTAACTATCGTTACTATCTAACGTAAATACTCCGTCAATATTAATAAAGCACCTCTATGTTTCCCTCATATAATATACCAAGGTGCCCTATTTTTGTCAATATGAGCATGGAACTTCCTCGTTCCACATATTCAAAACTTACTAATATTGGTTACCGCATGTCTTGAGCCAAGAGTCGCGGTCGCATAGCCGGATGCCTCCGCCTTCATATCCCGGTATAATTTGTACTCTATTTGCTAAGATATTTCGTCAGATTCTTCAGCACGAATTTGCGGGGTGCGTGAGAGTAGTTTGGTTTCAATTTGTTGAAGTTTAAGGTGTATCCATGCTTACACTCATTTCAATATTCATTTTTTTTTTTGATCAAATTGTTGAGTGTTGTACAGCCTATTGTCGTTGATTATGCACGGTCTATAAAGACTATAAAGACCACTTTTTTAAATTGCCTCTGTTCTTATTACATACATATAATTTGTTACAAAATACTCTTCACCATCATTATGATCATCATCGTTATCGTTATAGGCCAAAATATATCATATGACAGATGACACACTTCCCCTGAATGTTGAAATGAATTTACCTTATCGATCAGTCGGTTGTCGTTCTTGTCTAAGCTTGAGAGGTATTGCATTTATTTAGTCAAATCTTAGAGTAAAATGCTAAAGTTCCTCTATCTCTTCACCACGACTGTTACCAAGCTAAATATATCATTGAATGTTTGCTACTGAAGTACGTACGTGGATAGGTACTCAGTACTCAACCTAATTTAGCTTCATTATAAAGTACAGACACTCGTTCGACTCTTTAATCACTCCGGATTTTAACTAAACGGGTCACTTTATGAACAATTTGACAAGTTTATTTATGTAGTTCACAACAATTTAAGCACGTGCCTTTAATTTGCCAACTTTCCAACGGGAATATTGGGAGGAAAATTCGGCAATATCGGCAATTGTGCCAGTCACTAATGACACTGAATTATAACGGAGTTCCGTTACCTTTGGGGGACTTCGAAACTTCTGCACGTGGTTTGAACAAGCTTTCGGAAAGGCTAAATAAATAATAGGGGCTAGAACATGTAGTAAACCCAGACTAGGGCAAACGTGAATAGGGTAATTTGCAGTGTTTGTAGGATTATGCTTTGTATTACATATAACAACCTTCAAGAGAAATATATTGAAAATCCGAAAAATAAAAGGATTCCCTTATAATTTGCGAAAATATTAAACATTCGGAACACTTTTTACAGTAATCGTTCGTGAATGAGTCCCTTAAAACAGCTGTTAATAATAATTTCTATATCGCTATATTAGGATATTAAAAAAAATCTGAGTAAAATATCTCTGGCTCGGTGGAACAATGGTAAATGACCCTGGCTGGGTGTTCCAAGCGTCGTGGGTTCGACTCCCAGTCAGGACAAACATTTGTGTGATGAACATCGGTTCTTGTTCCATGACTGGGTGTGATTATGTATTTATATATGTTACTATAATTATCTATGTATATAAATAAATATTCTATTCTATATTAGTCTTTGACGCATAGTACAAGCTCTGTTTAGTTTGGGGTCAGATTACCACGTGTGGAAAAGTCCCAAATATTTTTATAATTAATATGCTGTTCAAGGCGTTATTAGACTTGCAAAATTATCTGTTCATCTAATTTAAGAGCTTTGCTTGACGGTTACCTATGCAATTTCAATTTTCCATTTACCTATTCCATTTATTTTCAGAATTCATTAACTATCTTATAAATTTGTAATCTTATGAAATATCTAATATCGAACTAAATCTGATAAAGGTAAAACCATTAATTTCAAATAAATAATAAACAAGACAAGGGTTCTGTTTTTCTATAGCGTTGCTTTAATAATACATATATTTTGGAAAAAAATATCGCTATTAGATATCCTTCCGGGTTGTCGGGTCTGAAGTTTATGTCTGAAGTTTTTTAAGACAATAGGCGAGACGACTAAAAAAATATTATTAGTCCGTTATTTAGATTATTTAAAAATATTGTACTCGTATTTTTTATTTTGTTTCATAAACAAGAAATTATGAAGATATAGTGCTTAGAAGTTTCGTATGACGTCACAATTACGTACAATTTTTACCTAGCCGTGACGTCACAAGCCCCCACTCCAGAAGTTTGATAAGCTATAATTTTGTCATTTTTCAATCAATTGCAAACAAAAAAATATGTATTCCATATTTTTGTATAAACTAACTTACGGACTAAATAGAATAATCAGATTTTGACCCAGTCCCCACGCCTATTCTAATGAGAAACTACTGAATTCCTAAAATAAACTCATTCCGAATTGATGAAATCTTGCACAATTTAGTTTCTAAATGATTTAAGTTTAAAAATACTCGCATTATCAGTAAAGGACTAGAAAAATAAAAAAATCCAATCACTTCAAAATGTTTATTAGAACACTTTTCTAAGTTTACATTATCAAACTATTATTTACATCATTATATTACATAAAGGTCCGTTGATGAAATAAGGACTGAAAGAAAGGATACTCGTAATTCATTTCAAACGAATGTTTTAAAGTCACAATAGGTTTAAACATGAAACTCAGGTAAGAACAAAAATCTTACTAATTTAGGTACAATATTTCATACAATGCCATTCGTATCGGTAATGTTTAACTTAAAAGCTAGTTTTATTAAATTCCTATGTACTTAATATGAGTAGATTAACTTTATGTACAATTTCGTTATTATTATTTTAAATTAAATCTAGGTATTTATGGTGATATGAATGGTGGAATTAAACATACTGCTAAGACACGGGCCCACCCTTAACTATACCGATCAGGCCTTATTCAACCACTCTGGCCAAGTGCGTATTGGTCGACTACACAACCTTAGAATTTCATCGCAGGTGTGCAGGTTTCCTCACGATGTTTTCACCGTTCAAGAGACGAATAATCGTTCATATAAAAAAACAATTAACAGGAACTTGAATACATAATATTTATTCAAAAGGCTTTTGTTTCACAACAAAAACAAATGCCAGCGCGTGCTATTGAGCGCGTCTCTCAAACGGAATTCATGGCTTTGACGGACACGACTTATTGTCCAAAGTCAATCCCGCACGACATTGCTATGAATCTCACAGTGCGCATGAGTGATCGAGAGGTTTATAGTCTAAGTCTGTACAATTTGTGGGCTATTCTGCATACGACATGAACAGTTGAAGCGTATAGCGTACACTGGGAATGCTGAAAACCGCTTTGTGCCATATGAAACATTATCTTCATCTAAAAGCTGTTTCTGTGAGATGTTGACCGAGTTGTCTCTTGCAGCCAAATTGTACTTTATTGCTTAGGTAACAAATAATATTTCGACTTTGCATATTTTATGACGTCTCAAAATGTTTACGTCGGAAAATTTATATTAACCATCAACTTCCTGACTCCGGGCAAGCAATTTCTTCTGAAGAAGACTAACATACATTTAGCTGGAACTGGGTGTAGATATCTTGGGAGTTTCTGGTACTTAAGTGACCTTTGCCACCATCACGTTTAATTTATTTATTTCAATAAATCAAGAAGATGAATAACTATATATGTAATAACTATGTAGGTATATCACTGGTGAGACACTGGTAGATGTATTAAAATTTTATTGTTATCGTTTCTATACTCGCTTAGCTATAAAAGATCCTTACTATAAAGTTCCTTAATGCTTATGGTATGAATCTTATAACGAAATAAATTAATTAAATATCTTAACCAGTCTTTTGACTTACAATCTAGAAAGCAAATTGCTGACGAATCAAATCAGCATTTCTTACAGATCATAACCATTATAAAAAAGCGAAAATGGCTTGTTAGATATTAATTCAGAAATATATAAATAATATTACATTTTAATTAGTTGCAACATATTAATGAACATTACTTAGCCACTTATTTGATTTAATGAGGGTTTTCGCGCATGAGAAATCCACTAGATGTCAAGACTTAGACATAATGTCTAACTGCCACGTGATTGGTGAATATTGACATGTCTGTCAATGTCACGTCAAAAATAACCAATCATGCTGCAGTTGGACCTCACGCCTACGTATTGCCATCTTGTGAATTTCTCATTCGCGAAAACCCTCATTATAATCAACGCAAATCCACTTATGACAATCACTGATTTTCAATAACTTTGTGTACGATTTACACATTTTTCTTTATTTTAAGTGTGCGTTTCACTACAAGTTAACAAGACATCTCTTTAGCTCTTCAAAATAAATAGCAACTCATTAAAATACCACACTACAGCTTATAACGACGCACACAGTACAACTAGACTTAAGACTAAAGATACTTGTGATACTAAACTACAACTTGAGCCCGGCATCCAATAACTCTCATCCTTTGACGACAACATCAGCGAATCCTCTTTGTTTTGCGTCAACTCACTCGGACAAGGCAAAGGCGCTGTCAAAATATTAATAACTCTAACTTGCTCCGAAACGGGCTGAACGGTCGGCTCAAGCTTGTACAATTGATTTGTTTCCTCGTAAAACTCTTCGCCGTCTTGAGTGTTGCTGTTCGTAACGACTTCGAAGATTTTCGATTTGGTGACGTCATACTCCGCTTCATCCCGGCTCTGTCGAGGCAAGCATGTGACGTCATCCAACGCCGCTTGGAGGATTTCGCTTTTAGTTTCGTTTCTTAACATCTGGATCCATGACAAACGGCAGTCGCAGAATAATTTGTTACCTGCGGATTAGAGAAAGGACGTTATTCAACGGTTTCAAATGTACATACGACCTATACGTGTGACGAAACGGTAGTAAAATAAATTCAGATAAATTATTCAATACCAGTTGTAAAACAATACTCGTAAAATATTCACAAATTGAAATTTCCATAATAATGTGACATGTAACAGATAAAAACGCTACGTCGAATTAGTGTTCATGAATACAAAGGTGTTGTCCTTTGTTTGTTAGTTCTACTAGAAATCAAATCTATAATCAAGAATAGTGTCGTATAAAGTAAGATTAACAAACTCTTTTCTAAATCTAAATCACTTAAAAGCAATTAAAATTGTCCCCTGGCGTTCCTTTAAATCATTATCTAATTACATTTATAAAGCATTGCTCAAAGTCTCCAGAGTCGGATCGAAACGCAAACGAAAACATAATAACAGTCGTTCGCTTGTTGATTTTTAATAAAACATTTTTCATTCTGCCTAAATCGAGTTATAAGGCCATTGTTAACTCGCTAAAGGGAGCTGTTACACTCATTAATTGTCTTTAATGCGTGAAGGGGGCTACGGAGGGGGATTAAGCTCTGTAGGGAACTCTCCTTTGTTTGCACAAAATATAGTTATTTATCTTCCCATGAGTGCTCTCTAAATATATGGGAGCTTGTGCTATTTACTCCTAAATAACATGTTAGGCCCGGTGAATAGGGAATTGTAAATATGTTTATAATAACACGGTCCTTCCAACCCATAATACACGGGTCACTCACTGTGTGCTCTTTTGTAATACTTCTAGTTATACTCAAAAGTTTGTTTTGATATTCAAATCTAATAATGCTTTCTGTCCATTTTAAAATGATAACTTCATTAACTCGGATTCAATTTTAAGAATTCTTAACGGAATATCCTCGTGAAAGCTCTATGAGAGAACAAATTTAATAAAACCGACAACTTACCACTCAAGTAAAGTACGGACGTCTTCATTTTCAAGTTTTCAATTATCGGCTTAACGTTTTCGTACGTAAAGTATTTTATCTCGTTGTTCCTCAAATCCAATAACTCAAGGCCCCGAACACCTTCCAATAGGCCTTCATTCACAGACTCCAATTTATTTCCAGTCATTGACAATTTCTGTAATAAAACAAGCCCATCGAAAGCTCTTTCCGACAAAAATTTCAATTCGTTATTGTCCAAAAGGAGCTCATTCAGATTCCAAAGTTCGGTAAATGTCAAGTCTCCTATCATTGACAACTTGTTAGACCTCAAATCCAATCTTGTCAAATTAGCCAATCCTCTGAAAGTGTCTCTTGTCAATATCGTGATTGAATTGGCCTCTAATATCAGATCGTTGAGTACAGTTAGATGTTCAAAACAACCGTCGTGCGCCAGATTAATGCTGTTAAACGACAAATCGAGATATCTGAGGGAGGGTAGATCGACGAAAACGTCCCTCTGTATCTCGGTCACTTTATTTTCTTTTATAGTCAAGTTTACGAGCGATGGGAGATTGGTGAACGAGGAAAAATCCAGTTCGGTTATTTTGTTGTTCATTAGTGTTATTTCTCGCACTGTGGACATGTTTGAAAACGTTCGCTTTTCTATTTTCTCTAGAGTCGCGTAATGGATGAACAGTTTTTGCAGTCGCTTCATTCGGTGTATCACTTGAAGTGGAATGAATTTGAGTGCACCATCGGATCTGACGTTAAAAGTCAGCCGTTCTAAATGCGGTTGGGAACTAAAGCTGGACCAAATAGGATCACTTTCATCTATGCCGCCATTGAAAACCCAGCAGTCTGCTCGCGTTGCAGTTTTCACTTCAGTACTTTCACAATAGCAGTGTACTTTAGATTCCCTATCTGTTATTTCGCATATATTGTCTTTTATTTGCGTAGCGTGGTATCTTCTCTCAGTTTTATCCCTGCGTTTTTCATTTAGTCGGCTTTCAGTGTAGGATATTTGCACTGAAGTCAGGGCTAGAGCTAGAAGTAAATATTGGACGACAGTCTCCATCACCCTAGGTTTTCAGTTACCTGAAACAAATAAAAAAACCGTTAAAGCGGGGCCGTCCTCAGTAATTACTGTGGAGTGAATTGCTTCAACACATTTAAGTTTACTTTTGGTTTATATGCTTCTTCGGTTCTAAAATGCTTGGCTAGAAATATGTCAATGCAGACTTGATTTGCATATTGAATAAATTCCTATGAATAAAACAAAAATATATCTTCAATATTTGGGAGCATTGTCAATTGCTCCTAAACACACTTTTAAAACTCTTCACATCTGATAACAATTGTAATATTATTTTGGACGCATGGATAACTTTCATTCTTATTTATTTATTTATTTGTTTATTCAAAATCCACAGCTCTTAAATAAAAATTACAGATAATCTTCTAAATCATAAAGCAAATGACGGATTTTATATACATAGTTTTAAGTTATATTACGCTAATTTAGAGTCCATTGTTTAAATCCCACATTAAAATTGCAAAACGATCTTTTGATAAAAGCAAGTATTACTGCCCTTTTAGAATACAAATAAAAATTAATCAAAGCTCTGTGAACACTTGAGTCATTGCGGTCTGAAATTCATCAAAGAGAATATAATTATTACAGAAATACGCCTGACAACAGACGAAATGCTTATTTCTAAATGTAAATCTGATCGTGAAATACGAATAATGCTCTGACCTGTTGCTTTATCTTTTTAATTATTAATTTAGTTAAGTACTGTTACATTCTTCTTAATACCAGCGCAATGAATAATGTACGTTCAATTCAAACTTTTACTAAATGGAAAATGTTTATTAATACGATTATTGTTGTAAAATATTGAAAAATATTCCGTACATAATCTCTCCATGGTCCAGTAATAAAAAATAATCTTGTTATCGTTATCTAGTATCATATTATATGGGTATCATTTCATTGTAATGTAGGCAATGGCTTAAACATGCCCAAATTTACCAAGTCACTTTTTTCTCTTTCTCTCCTACAAACCCACAAATTTATAATCATCTAAAATAAAAGACCATACTTCACAATATCCGCACGTACGCACATAAATTCTTTCGAAATTTCACATTCAAAATTAAAATTAAAATTTGGACATATTATTTCCGAGTGTGGGCCAGTCTCGGTAATTATTCGGCTCTGTTTTTTGAGGGGCGCTTATCATATGTCGTGACAATCAAACCAGCCCCTATTAAAATGGGGCTTGCATTATCAATTTTACTGCGATAATGAATTTTTCATAATGTCCTTAATCGTCGTTAAATTACACGTTCGGGTCGTTTTTTGGGACCAAAAAAATTCATTTATTCAAATCGATACATGATCCGTTAGGGTGGTTAAAAAATAATGCTTTTATTACCAGTACTTGTTAAAATTGTGCATTTGTGTGTGCTAATCAAATTGCAATAACAAGGTCTAAATTAATGAAATTTAGTTGATTTGCCATTAGTTGTGTTCCCTGCTTGAAATATTCTCTTCAATTGAAATCTTACAAAACCATTTCTTAACTCCATGATTCATTTCTCGAGAAAAAGCACTTCTTAAGACTTTTGGTAAGCGATGTGCTTCTGTAATATTTCAGCTGCATGCCTCTATCAAATGATTGACTAACTATGATAGACGCCTTAAATTTTCCATTCAAAGCCAAGGCAGGAATAAATTTGTTTCGTACGGACTGACGTTTGACTAGACAGCGGAAATTACGGAGTCCCGCAAATAGACCGACCAGTAGTATCGATTTCAACCCGAATATCCGAACTGTGTTCTGTATCAATATCCGTGTCAGTTATTCATTTATTGTGGGAAGGACTGGCGACGTCGATAACAGTATGGAGTTTGTCGAGTGAGTTATGACACGCAATGATTTTGAATGATTTAGTTTCTGCACTGGTATTTGTTAGATTGATGTTAAAGCAATTTTTGTTTTCTACGAAGAATTGACACGAGTGTAGCTGCTTGATATTTTTCTTTCATTCATCTTTGACGCAGGATAGTGACTTAAATAAAAAAGCGTCGATGGCCGAGTGGTTAAGGTCGTTGCTTGCTATGAGAGGTCGCCAGTTCAAACTCCGCCAAGTACCAATGTGTTTTTCAAATTTGAAATTCATATGTACCATCATTCGACGCTTTATTGGTGAAGGAAAACATCTTGAGGAAACCAGCACACCTGAGAGATTTTTCAAGGGTGTGTGAAGCCATGTCAGAGGCTTATGGGCGGTTTAAAAACTCGGACACCAGGTTGTTCATCAACCATACGATAAGAAGAAGTGACTTAGTAATCTATAGCTTTTTAAAGTAATAAAAAAAAGATTCCGACGAATTGAGAACGTCGTCCATTTTTTTAAATCGGTTACTGAAAACCACTGCATCCGCGATTAAAAACTAGTTGAAAGCTAAAGTGACAAATAGGTATAGTAAACTATTATCCGATCTCATCTTGCCAAATTTTATAATTATGGCAGCCATTTCCAAAGAATATTCCGCATTTGATTGTGAATTCCGTATCAATATAATTGGCACCAACACGACTCAACTTATTAGCAACTAGCTGTGCCAGCGACTTCGTTCGCGTTTTCCCCGTTTTTTACACATTTTCCATTGTATCTTTGCTCCTATTGGTCGCAGCGTGATGTTATATAGCCTAAAGCCTTCCTCGATAAATGGTCTATACAACGCAAAAAGATTTTTTCAAATCGAACCAGTAGTTCCTGAGATTAGCGCGTTCAAACAAACAAACAAACAAACAAACAATCAAACAAACAAACAAACAAACAAACAAACAAACAAACTCTTCAGCTTTATAATATTAGTATAGATTCACCAAAATTTTGGTTTAAATGAGTGGACAAAAAAAGATATAAGGGATCGTAAATTCTTCTAAATTTTAAATTCTACGTTTCAATTTCAACAAAAATGATGGAAGTCACCATCATTTCTGTTATTCAACGGAAACAAAAGGGAAAACTTCATATCCTTTGACGCTAATGAAAAACATTAGACATCTCTTTCCTTGCTAATAAACTGAATAGAAACAAAAGTAAGTATAAGGAGTTTTTGTTCCGACCAAACGATTATTACGTATTGCAGCTTGGCTGTCCCTTGCCTCTTAATTAAAACAAAGAATGGTTTATGATGTCATTAGTAACTTCGACAGCCTTTGTTTTGCTGAATGGGAAGACACGAATTACTTAACATTCAATGTATTTTTTGCATTCACTTATTAAAGCTCCGCATTCTTATCCATTTTTTTTTGTTTTTTTATATTAAACTAGCTAACCTGACAGACTTCGTCATTTAAAAAAAATGCGAAAAAGAAAAGGGCTGTTTTTAGGGTTTTCCCGGCAATTATTCAATTTTTTAACCGTACCGTTTTTAAGCCGTAAGAACCATCCTTGGACTTCAACGAACATTTTAAAAAAAGAATTGGCCAAATTGGTTCAGGCGTTGTTGAGTTATGGGCTTACCAACACATTTTGCGATTCATTTTTATATATAAGATTAAACCCCAGGAAAGCTATTTGTTTGAAATGTTATTTTTCTTGTTCCATTACCATCTATAAAAGCTTAGGTGTCAGTTTGAGATCTTTTTCTAAAGAGATATCGAAAACACTCCTATTGGAATAAGTGTGTTTTTTAATTTTGTTTCTTAAAAAGATGATTTTATACTACTATTCATTTTGACAGTTGGCTTAAAGGTACGGTGACAAAGTACTGGCAAAACGGATGCCAAATTACATTAAATAGATTAAAACACTCACACACATTAATTTAAATGTTCAAAAAATATGCAGTGCATTATAACGTTGTTAATACAAGTATGTTAAAAGTATGCTTGACTGTAGATAGGTAGTGAAATGGAAGCTATATCTGATGAGTCACTTGATTAGATAAGCTGTTAATATTCTTAATTGCTCCTTCTATCTAATTACTATTAGTGGCGCTAATAGTGTTTATTAATGCTGGTAGCATGACCATTGCCACGGACATTTAAGTAGAATACTTTCAAAATAATGTTCAATGCAAATAATTGTACATAAACGATTCTTTTTCCTAACTGACATACGTTGATGGTTTGGAGTAGCGTCGACAATATCACCGGACTTGCGGGTGAGCGGATGGCTCTCACCTCTAAATATAAATGACAAGAAATCATTATTTGTTCCTAAAGCATTTCAAAGAAGTATTAAATTCACGTAAAATCTATGCTTCCCTCTTTCCGTGACTACGATCGCTTTAACTGTCTAAAACAATTCATGTGAAACAACTTTTACATACAATTTCTATTCGTAAGTTCTCTTATTTCAAATAACGTACTCGTATTAAAATATTTGTTTGTAACTGACACATGGGTACAAGAACATCTTATCTTCACATGGAAGCTGTTCAAATTCAATCTTCTTCTTATCGTATGGTTGATGAACAACCTAGAGTCAGAGTTTTAAGCCGCCCGTAGGCCATGGCTCTTAAAATTCAATCATGTCGATAGTCCGGTGTAGAAAATATCAATTACAGTATAATTTAGTTCCAGGGCATCCTAAAGATTCTCTCGGAAGGTTTAAATAAAACCTTTTTAGACGAGAGATGCACAAGCTTAAGCGAAGGTTAAATTAAGTTTATTCCTGTAAATAGAATCGCGAGAAAAGTTGCTCAAAGCTGTCCTATTAAAAGCCGGTTTCGTAGAACGGTCAGTATCAAAGTAGGGAAGCTTTTGATAGCTACTTATGGGCTGTTTTCTTAGGTAGCTTCAGCTGCGCTTTTGGTTTATGAGATAGATGGCCAAAAACTAATTGTAAGGATTTTAATATCAAGAAATTATTTATATCAAAAGACCGTGGTGTTTGGTCACATCATTCTTTGTAGCAGATGTAGTATACACCGTGAAATTATAATGTTTGTTTTCCCGCCGTAAGATAATTATATCTTATTAGTACAATAGATATGTGCAGTTTTTTTTTGTTAAAATCAATAAATGCCGGATTTATGTAAGGTTTAATCGAAACTCAAAACTCGCTTTATGACTTAGGGTGTCGAGCTCCTTCAGCTTTTAGCATCGATTTCTTGCGGCAAGCAGTACTTGAATACGTCACATCTTATAAAAGAACGATAGCTTCTCTCGTTTTCGAGTTGGAAAATTATTATTTTGAAAATTTGAAATAATTTTTTTTTTTCGAGGGTTTATTTATGCATGATTCGATAGTATTACTAAAGGCAAATCGTTCTGCCACGGGAAAACAGCCATTAAAATTTCACGGTGTAGATTCCACTATGACGAAAGTAAACTGTATGACTTGACTGATCGACGATCGTGTTAGGTTTAAAAAGTAACTTTAGAGTTTCTTGCCGACGTCTTCTCGGTAGAAGTAGTGTGTTAGTAGTAGTACTAGTACTGCCGTATTTTTATTTCTTAAAGCCTCATCGTGCATTTGAATTTTAAAGTTCACTACAGTCCACAACAGTAAATGGATTATGAGGGAAATTGATAGCTATTCTAAGTTTGCATAGGTATCAATTTATTAGCTATAGATAATTATGTATGATTTTAACCTTTCGCGTTTCATTACACTAAATATTAGTCTTCAGTTCGCCCGCGACCATAATTGGTGTAACCCAGTCGAAACGTCGAGCAGTAAGTAGCTAAGTATTTGCTACTCCTAATATCGCGTGTAGACCTATAAAGACTAATATTTAGTATAGGTAATTATGCTTTTTTCAATTGCCTAATTGAAATTTCTACTGTACATCAGACTAAAAGTTTTAATCAAGTAGACTCCAACATTATCTGTTCATAGAAAAGTTCATAATTACCACTTATTTCGAAACGTGCAATAACACGTAAGTTTCAGAACTGACGCGACATTATCAGTGATAAAATCTCACGTACTCCAGTTTACTCCGTTAAGTGAAATCGGACGGTCCTAGAGATGTGCTAAGTTTCGATACGGAGAAAAAATAACTCGTATCTAAATGTACGAAATGGATCGGTGAACGGCAAATCTCGGCGGAGATAAGTAGTACAAAGAAGATTTATAGTGCAGTAGCGGAACACAGGTGGAATCTCTATTCTTTCACTCTTGTTGGCATTTGAAACGACAGTTCTATTAAATACTTTTTTTATTTAAATCCGAAGTTGATCGTCAAATTTACAAAACTAGAATATGAAACACTGTGAATGGCTTATCCAATACAGATACAAATACAATAATAACGAAAATTCAGGAAATTACATTTTAACTCCAACATATTTTACAGATTAAACTCCTGTATGCACTATGCCTCATTGGTCAATTAATTGGTAGCAAGCGCTGCGTAAAGACCGAGGGGTCCCTAGTTCGAGTCTGGGGTCGGGCAAAATTAATTTGAGTTTTTCTTGAAATTACTCCTGTAGCGGTACCATGAGTTGGCTATCGAAAACTTACGTACGTTAAAAACCTATAGAGTTGTTTTTTCATACGAGTATTTTAGTTCTTAGCGTAACCACCAGAGGCGCTGCACAAGTTTTTCATATACATATTTACGTAGGCGATATCGAGCCCGTAACTTTTAAACTCATGGTATCGCTACTGGAGTCAAGAAAATAGCGGTTGAATGCTGGGCAATTGCCTTGGTTGCCATGGCCGAAATCGGTCGGACGCCTTATTATTTAGTTAAACGTTTTAAACTTCTTAAAGCTCGTAATCACGGGAAGACTTTGAAGACGAAGGATTTTACATTTGTAATAATAATTTTTAATCGTGTATGGTGTTTGCAACATGCACTCAATAAATCTACCACACAAATAAACGGAAGTATATTACCCATCCCTTATTTTTTTAGGACATCACTACAAAAGTCCAAGTAGCATTAGGTAGGGGTCACACGTACGCAGTCGTATTATTTTAATGTCGCATTTGGGCGCGTGACCACGATCCAACGACGATTCCACATTTTTTTCACAGACGTGTGAACTACGCGTTAAATTCTTTTAAACAGCCGCTATCTACCATCTTATTGTAGTTAACTAAGTCACCGATCTTTATTTTTTTTCAGAGTTGTAATCTTAAGCTGGTTGAAACCTTTGCCTAGCAGAAGGATGATGCAGGTTAGTAAAAAAAAATAAAGCACTGTTGTAATCAAATAAATATTTACCCCACTCCTATGCATCCGGTAAAAATATACACTATGTTTCAAAGTAATAGCTATTACTTTTTGAAAATAGAAAATAGAAAATTTGAAATAACTCTGATCAGAAATTGTGTTAAATTCTCAACACGTTTTCAAGTGTTAAGCCCTCGGTCCTGCGCCTGATCTCCCTGTGGTCAAATCTCTCCACATCCGTCTCCTAAAACAATTTCTATTGTGGATCGATGTCATCCAGTTAATTCTGCGGTTTCTGATAAACCGACCCTTCTAATAAAGCCCATAAATAGTGTTGCCCAGGCATGGGGGTTGACAAGAATGATCCCCACGGCCCAATAATCCACATACAAGTAAATTGGGATCAGTCCAGGCGCTGATAATCATAGTGACGTGAGAATTATACGAATTTTCTAAAGGAGCTAGCAACACCACGAAACATAGTTGTATTCAAATTGTTTGCTTAAATCTTGTCAGATATTGGTGACGTGGGATGAGAGTGTTTTCACGTATGATAAATACACTAGATAGCAAGACGTATGTAGATAACTGCTACGTGATTGGTGAATATTGACACGTATGTCAATGTCACGCCAAAAATAACCAATCATACTGCAGTTGGACCTCACGTCTAAGTAGGTATTGCCATTTAGTGAATTTCTACTCTGCTAAAATCAAATTTTTTGAAGGACTAATACATTCTACATATAATGAGCAACATTATCTGTACAACTACATAAAATTGAAGTGTCTGTTTGTTGTAGAATAACGACTTTTTACTAATCGGGTATGAATCTAAATCAGGTATCAATAACAAAAATACAATTAATATGGTTTTTTTCTGTATATCTGTCTGTCTGTTTATTTCTGGCTAGACCAATTTTAACGGGGCTTTTACTAATAAGAAGCTCATTTACCTAATTTAATCCATATTTTAATAATTACAATAAGCTACAATACAGTACCACCTAAAATATCAACATAGTAGTTCTCTTTCAAAACATGGAGTTCTTCAAATCAACCAATGAGCAGTAAAAACTCTTTTTCAAAATACCGACTGCTTCATATTTCCATTTGTATACTCTGTAACAAATTGTTATCTTTACCTTAAACTAGACTCAGTTTAATTGGGTCATCATTCGTTCGTCTGTGAAAGAGAAAATTTAAATTGCTCGTTGAAATTAGGTTTCCTGTTGAAACCCACGATCTAGAACTGCTTTATGCTTTCGTAATAATCGAGTTAAATAAGAGAAATGTCTGCTTTAAGTAAAAGATCCTGAAATGAGAAGAAACTTGTAAGGTCTAACAGCTGAAATGCTTAAATGTAAAATTGATAATAGTAAACAGAAGCTGAAAAGCTTAATTGTTAAATTGATTATACTGTAACAGACCTTTAGTGTAACTACGAAGGACTTAAATAATCAATTTTCATATGTAAGTTATCATGTCAGTGATGTAATAGTATGTCATAATGAGAACAAATGTCTTTAAACTTAAACCTCAACCTAATGTTTTGTTAGAAAATACGAAAATTAACAAAAAATTAGTGAACGCAAATCGTTTTGTCATTTGTGCTCGTTTGCAAATTTGAGTTTAGGAGCATACACTGCAATAGGCTGCACGATTTGTGATGACTGAGACCGCGATAGAACAAACGATTCGCATGGCACGGTAGATATGCTTAAGTTTGTATGAACCACCCGCACCGCGCTATCCACCGCCACCGCCATACCACCGTGTGCATCCATATTGCAGCCTTAGAGTCGTCTATTATGTGAAGATAGGATTTTTTTCATTTCATCATCTAAGGGAGTCATATTACTTATGCTGCGTCCTAACGAAATGTCGAATTCTGATGCCATGTAATTCCCTATTCTGTGACAAGGGTTATTCCAACTTGCATTTAGCGTCGCCCGTTTACAACAATCACGTACCTTATTGTTATTTGACAGAAAAAATGTAACGAAATGACGATTTAGCAATAATAGCAGACCTTTTCGCTACCTGCCCTTGTTATGCCCTTATCCGTGCCTCTTGAGATCCCCGGGATTTCTCATAACAAATATGTAGGATACTTCGGTGGAGGTGTAAAATTTTACCTGCTCTTTCGAGTTGTTGTTAACAATAATCACTTGGGTGGCGGTGAGTTTATTGCGAACGCGCGAGACTTTCGGATTTGTAAAGAAGAATTTTGTATAAATTGCACTCGAACTTTGCCGTTGGCGTGGAGAAGAATAAGCTCGAAGCTGAATACCCACATAAATCGGTTTTTATTCGTTTACAGCACGGTCTTGGTTTCGGTCAGGTAAGGTGCTTTAAAGTTAATTTGTATTGTTGCCGCGTTGCCATTTTTGTATCTCCTTACCTAGAAAGAACTAAAGCTAGACTATTTAATTATGCGAAAGAAAATTTTCCTTTTTATTGTTTATCCTATTGAACACAAAGAAAATAAAATGAAAAAAGTTTAAGAACACTTTTTCTATGAAGTATAAGCAATTTTTATTAAAAAAAAACATCTCTCGAAACACAAGATTTAGTCAACACCTACACTCGTAAATTTCTCTAAAGTTATTTCCAAGTCTCTCCTCAGCTTCTGCCTACGTAGTCCCATTATTAGTAACAAATTGCGTCTAATAACCGAATAAGAATAACTACAAACATTTGTTGTAAGCCAGTTGCTAACTTTAATTCCCCAGAAAGTCTCAGACAAAACAAAACCCATCAATCAACTCCAACCTTAGGTAAATACTCGCTAGCTAATTGGCTTAAGTGAAAACTATAGTTAGTGAAGTCGACCAGTAAATACGATAACCGGTAATATCTGGAATAAACCATTAACTTTGTAATTTGAAGTCGTGTTTTGTAAAAGTGAAAAATTTATTCAAAAAGCTCATTTATTCGTTTTTTTTTCATGTCTAATTAAAAAAATATATTTTAAACCGAACAAATATTAATATGTAGTTCGTTTTCCAGACTCTATGTTTGGTATATTTTGAGAAAATTTGAAATTACAATTTTCAATGGTTAGGTGCAAAAACTTGTTAATCTATGTAAAATTTTCGACATTACTTATCTATTTTGCTTGTAACACATTAGGCCTATGTTAATAAGGCGATTTCGTAAGTCTATACCGAAGATATAATTCTTTTAATCTATGTATTCATACGCATTACTAGGAACGTGTTTCGACGATCATTACTCTGTATCAAGAAGGAACTCACTAAAGTTTTGTCCAACCTTCGGATGGATACGGCTTACATTAATTTTGTAAATTATGAAACTCTCCCCTCTTTGATGGGGTTCATCATGGGGCTGATAAGAGGTGCATTAGCTTTCTGTTACGCAGATGGGACGTTTCTGCAGCGTCAAATGACATAGTTACTTTAAATGTATTAAGTTTATAAGTAGCGCTGTATAGTATGGACGAAGCGATTGAAATAAGTGGAACAATCCTTTGAAAATAAATATTTTTTTGGTTTACGTGTAATTTTCCTATATTCCTTCTATTGTATCAATTTATAATGAAACGTATAAAAAATGTGTCAAAACCTCTTTACCACGAAAAACTTAATTTTCTATGAAAATACGCAAAGTGGTTACGAATATCTCATTGTTACACATACCATAAGCCTCTTTCTATAGTTACTTTGTTGCAATAAACACAAATAGGCCGTTCTTTTCCAAATTTTTAAAACTTTTTTTTCTTACACGTGTCGCAGGTAGACCACATATTTTGTTTCTAAGTCGTTTGAATACAAAAAGTGGCAGGTGACACTATTGTCGGCACGTGATAATGGGGGTAGCAGGTACACGCATTCTTTTGTCTAGTGTATAAAGTGACATAAAAGACATTAGAAACAACCGCCAAACGAACAAGAAAAGGATAAAAGAGCAATAATGTAACTGTCAGTTTGGTTAATTTCACTTACCATAATAATCATAGAAATATACGCATAGAAAAAAATTCAAATCCAATTATTTCAAAACTACAAGTAATGTTATCAAATCAGACCATGATACCAATGATACAATACATATGAATCTTCTGGTTCCTGTGCTACGAAAACACACTTACGTTTTTCTTTATAGTGACCGAATAGACGCTGTTTCTTGTAAATATGTACGTAGATTTTAACAACTTCACCCATACTGTCATACATACTCTACCAAGGGGTAAGGGATACGGATGATACACGTTTATGCCTCAGACCAGCGCCAGACACTCTCAAGACACCGACTCTCTTAATTAACCTAAAAGTCACTATAAAAGAGACTCACTACCCGCAAACAGATTTCACGGTGTTTCCTCAAACCAGACTACCAATTCGCTCCCCTTTGTAAGCTTAAGCAGACTGGAGTGCCAATTTAAGAAATATCCAAGCTATTCGTGGCATTGTAACTATTTGCGGCAACGAGAGCTGAAAAGGACACTGGAAGATGGCAATTAAGAAATTGAGAGGTTTTTGCTTATTACTGTTTCTGAGAGTAGGTCTTTATATTCGTTTCGTGTACAATGCAAAAGTTATGGTATTCCTATTGCACTTTGCTTAAAAACAATGTACCAATAAGGGTTTTCGCCTGTGAGAAATCCACTAGATGGCAGGGTGTTGATACGAGATCGGTTAATATACGTCTGACAATGTCACGTCGAAAATAATCTATAGAATTTAGACACTAGTATAAATATTTAGACACTAGAACACTAGTATCTAGAGAATTTCTCAAACGCGAAAACCCTCAGTGATATATCTTGAAACACAACAACGATGATCGATATCGCTTTTATGACATACTTAAGCAATGCAATATTATAGAATATATCAGATAGTAAGCCACAGGTAAAACATAAAGGACATACATTGGAGAAACATAGGCATCTACTTTTTGTCTGTAGGTACAGTGAATTTCATTATGACTATTCGCTGTGGGATCGAGCACAAGACGAACGGCTAAAGTGGCATGAAAAAGTATCACTATTTCCTGTCTTTACATAGGCATATATCTCTTGTGTTCCCATATTTAGTTAGGTGATTCGATAATCTAATTCTGGTTAGGTAAATATCACCTTGAATAATCCACATTATAAATCAAAATCCATTACCTTATATCTTGTAGGCATAATACCATAACGTATTTCGTATCAGCAATCAGTTTTGTATCTTCCCTGACCGCAATACCTCGGTAATCTATCAAAATCGACTTATTGAAACTCCTAAAAAGAAATCTCGTACTAAAAGCGGCATAGATAACTCAAACACAGCTTTCTCTGTAAAAGCAACCTTATTCCAAGGGGTGAAGACTTCGAATCTTATTTCCGTCCGTTTTATGATTTAGCCGGGCAAGATTGCCGTAAGATTTTGTGACCTCTGTTATTGGTAATTCACGAGTTATTTCATTCCCATGTGGCTACTGTCAGCATAAAATACCTTAAAACATTTCTTTATGTAACTTCGGGCGAAATATTATTCTCAAAAGGCCTATAAGACTTCATCTCAATTTTAAATGATGTAGTAACAAAATGATGGCGGATCTTTCAATTTTATCGTTTTCAAGTATCGATGAAGTAATTGTATTGTGGGTGTCTTATTCTGTTTTGCGTTTATTGATGAAGCGTAAAAATATGACGGGAAATATTTTGAATTTAAAAATAAAACTAAATAAAAATGGATTAATTGTGTGAAATCAAACTCAATTCAGAAAACACCGATGTGAAAACCAATATTTGCTTTAAAATAAATAAATAGAAAGAAGAATCCGCATCGCAAACAAATACAAAAACAATGAGCAATTGTTTCACTCCACAAAACAAAACTAAAAAAATGACGCTTAGACTTTAAACTAATCTAGACCCTCAACTCAAATGTCAGTGACACTCGGAATCAATAAAAAGAAAAAAAAGCAACAGAACAATAAGAACAACCGTTCGCGAACAAAGAAGTAAGCGGAGAAAATAAATCGGCTTTCCACGAAATCATGATGGTCCGTAATGATCGGAGGAGCAATTATAGATTTTTGTTATTCGCCGTACATTTCTACAAAAGTTTCCCTGTAAGCAAGCGGGAGTACTCGCGGCAAAAGTTAGAAGTCTTGTTATAACTTAGTCAGTAACAGTTGATAACGTTACGCCGATATTCTATATGTGGGCTGAGGAAATTAGCGAGTTTACATAGATCGATGAGGTTAAAGATAATATTGTAAGTGTATATTATGTTCTTGCTCTTGTTATAAGTTGTGAATGTTTTATTAGAAACTACACTTAGTGAAAGCTTTATAATATAGGTATCTTTCGGTGGAATACTGGAATGATAAAGATATAGACGATATAAACTTTCGAGTATGTAAAGTTTTCGAGTTTTAAACACTAATGAGATTCAGAGTACTCCTATAGTGTCAAAGAAATATATTAAATATCTACTGTATTACTAACAAAGCTCATTTCAAGACATAAATGAAGCTTAAAATGTTAATTCATTTTAAAGTTATTATCATTTTGAATTTCTTTTCATCGTCATCATCATCGGCCCATATACGTCCCTAATGCTGGGACACGGGCCTGCCCTAAACTAGGGCGATAAGGTTTTAGTCAATTAGTTGTTAGTATTCTAGTAACTGCCTCGTTGGTCTTTTGGTGGCGCTGCGTAAGGACCGAGAGGTCCCCGGTTCGAGTCCGGGTCGGGAAAAATTTGTGTGAGTTTTTCTGAAATGAATTTACTCAGCCCGGAGTAAGGAAGTTGGCGGTTGATCGCCCGTGCCTCGGAAAGCACGTTAAGCCGGTGGTCTTCCGCCCGATCTCTCATCGGTCATGTCGGATTGCCGTCTCATCGAATTATTAGAGTAAGGGAATAGAGAGTGCACTTGTGTTTGCGCGCACACTTGTGCACTATATTATGTCCTGCACACTTGTTTGATTTCAATTGAGATCTGCCGCCATGGCTGAAATCAGTCGGACGCCTTAATAGTATATCTATTGTTTTTAAGTCATTATATTTTAAAGACCATAATTAATAGATATAAATTTCAGTCTATGATTCCAATTAACAGACTTATGGATACAATCATAATAGTCTCTCAAGTTGTTCCGTAAAAGCTCTAATACAATAGTCACGTAGTACACGGATGAAACCTTATGAACCGACCTCATACATCTTGAAATATCTCGCAGCTATGAGAACAACCGCTTGCGTAGCGATCGATTGACGTGCACAGAATTTGCCTTCCCATGTCAGGTACAAAGCATACATTATGCACATTAAAACTGCGTATGCGACATTGATTTATTAACTTTCAGCCGTGCGGAAATGATTAATGACGTCACGATTAGAAACGGTACGGCGGAACATTAGAACCGATTAAGACTAACGTTTTACGTTCAGTCAACAGTACGTCAGGCGTTATACTGATTATCGATATTGTATAACTTTAAGCTGTCATGATTCAAATGTGTGTACATGAGAAAACTGAATGTCTCCAGGATATGTATCCTTATATTATCAAGCTTTCGATATTTTAGCACTATTGACTCGTGCACAATGATGCACTCGCAACAGTGCCGAAATATTGGGAACTCGGGATAATATAAGGATACATGATAAATATCCAAGCCATCATTGTAGTCTTTAGGAAATAAAAATCGTTCGAGACAATGATAGTGAGTGCCCTGAAATATGCCGCAAAAAATGTAAGCGAGCAAATTTTAAGGCGTTTGTAAGGCGATGAAAATACAGTGTATCTAATCGTGGAAATAAGCGTCACACTGTAACCTTCCTAAGTTTTATTTTAACGTATATAGGTAATTGAGTAATGGTATTTTAAGATTCGGAGATAAAGTTTGAATAATAGATGTTTGCTTAATTTTGTGATACGTTTGTTTTTCTTTTGTAGTCGCGAAGCATGATTGATTTTTTATACGAAGATTTATATGTTATGCTTAATATACCGAAAGCGGATGATACGGGGCGCTAGATAAATAAAAAAAAATCAGTTATCTTTATCTTCTGGACTGGCTCGGTGGAACAGTGGTTACCCAGAACCATTACCTACAGTTCCAAGAGTCGTGGGTTCGATTCCCACCCGGGACAAATATTTGTGTGACGAACATCGGTGTTTCTTCCGCGTCTGGATGTGTTTCTAAATATATAGGTATATTTGTGTATCCACTGTAGATTCTGATATCTGTAACACAAGTGCTTTAGCTTCTTACCACAGAATCAGATCAATGTATGTGATGTCGTGTAATATTTATTTATTTATTATTATTTATTATCTCCATGAACTGCGTATACAGTCACATCAGGATTTTGCCAACCATAAGTGGCTAACTTTAGAACCAGACGGCTTCAAATTCCTCGTTGAAACGTTCCTAAAATAATGGTGCATTATCATCTGCCTATGAATAAATTTTATACGAGCATTCTCCAATAAAATGTCGGTGCCGTGTGAAATTATTAAAGCTTTTATCCCTCTATTTTACCGACCAACGATCATGGTCATACAATATTCAGGCACAATTTTAGTTTGAGGCATCCACGGACTAATGCTCTCATTCTCTGAACAGAAATGATGTTGGGCTAGAAATGATACCCTCGGAATGTATCATAAATCTAAAATATGGGATTTTCCATTGTTCTGAATTAAACATTACGAGGACCAACTGGCTTAGCCTCGTTAGTTTCAGTAGTAAATAATACCGATCAACGTTTCAGTTAGAGCTAACCAGTAGCGCTACCATGAGTTGGCTATCGAAAACTTACGTACGTTAAAAACCTATCGAGTTGTTTTTTACATACGACCGATTTTAGTTCTTAGCGTAACCATCAGGGGCGCTGTACACGTTATTCATAGACTTTTCGTAGGCGATATCGAGTCCGTAACTTTTAAACTCATGGTAGTGCTATACAGACCAGTTACAGTCATCTAGTCAATGTTGTTCATGTATCATATAACTGCCTCGTTCGTCTATAGGTAGCACGCGGACCGAGAGGTCCCCGGTTTGAGTCCGGGGTCGGGCAAAATTTGTGAGAGTTTTTCTGTAGAGAAATTTCTCAGCCCGTGTTATGAACTTGGCGGTTGCACGCCCGTGTCTCGGAAAGCACGTTAAGCCGGTGGTCCTGCGCCCGCTCTCTCATCGGTCATGTCGGATTGCCGCCTCACCGAAATATGAGAGCAAAGGAACAGAGAGTTTACTTGTGTCTGCGCGCATACTTGTGCACTATAATATGTCCTGCACACTTGGCTGATATTAATTGAGATCGGCCAACGTGGCTGTAATCGGTCGGACGCCTTATTTTTATTTTAATATCGTAAGTCTGTGTTCAGAATTTTAGTTTTTACTAAGTATGTGAAATTTGCAGTAGTTTTTACGTTCTATTTATTCTTTAATTCAACTTATAGTTTGTACAAGAGACCCGCTTCGGTAATTATATTATACATGAAAATCTGGGTTAGGAGGCAACTCGTCCCAATCTAAAACTCGTCCCTGGGACGAGTTGCCACCTTTCATTTTTGTTAGTGGTCAACTCGTCCCAATCTTAAATTTGTTGGGACGAGTTGCCACCTTTCATTTTCGTTAGTGGTCAACTCGTCCCAATCTTAAATTTGTTGGGACGAGTTGCCACCTTTCATTTTCGTTAGTGGTCAACTCGTCCCAATCTAAAATTTGTTGGGATGAGATGCCACCTTTAAAATTTGATAGCGGGCAACTCGTCCCGCGTTCGTACTATATTTGGGAAGAGGGCGCCATTTAACATTATATAGGGGCTCTGCGTGTTGGCGGCTTGGACAAAAAGAAATTAAAAACAAGACTAAGATAAATACATTCATTTACTAGTGGTCCCGGCGAATTTCATACCGCCAATACAGATTTGATACCATTGAAACCTTCCCTGGACTACGACGAACATTTTAAAACCAAAATTACCTAAATCGGTCCGGGCGTTCTCGAGATTTAGTCAGACTAACGAACAGCAATTCATTTTTAAATATAAGATTTAATTTGTCAATTAAAAACTTCAGATAAACTTTGTGAAATTTTGTGAATTAATTATTTGTTTTCTTTTTTGGGAAATACAACAATGATGGTTTTATTTCAAAGAAAACCTCAGTAACCATCCGAAATCTGATGTTAAATGGCGCCCTCTTCCCAAATATAGTACGAACGCGGGACGAGTTGCCCGCTATCAAATTTTAAAGGTGGCATCTCGTCCCAACAAATTTTAGATTGGGACGAGTTGACCACTAACGAAAATGAAAGGTGGCAACTCGTCCCAACAAATTTTAGATTGGGACGAGTTGACCACTAACAAAAATGAAAGGTGGCAACTCGTCCCAGGGACGAGTTTTAGATTGGGACGAGTTGCCCCCTAACCCAGGCGCGGTAAGCGACTTTATTTTATACTATGTAGTAACCATTATTCTACTTTTCAAAAAAACTCCAAACCTTGTAAATTTGTTTAAAAGACCAGGTCGTTTGCTTTCAAGACCCGACACCAACACAGAGATATCTCTGAACTAATAAACGAGTGACGCTAATTGGTGTTGAGCTATCCCGGGCTACTTACAAAGGGATTCTAAAAAATCACACTAAAATCCCGGGCCGTATTTCTTCCGCCATTTATTAGACTCCGGGATATTTTACGTAATTTAAGTAAAGCTCGCCCGAGATCCTCGGAATGAGACGTTCCCGATGTTTTTACCCTTCGCAGAGTTGAGGAAGTTGGCTGCTAAGTTGTAGATAAAGTAATGCTTGGTAGTAACAAACGCTTCCACGGTGTTTTTCCTTTTCAGTGATTTGGTTCAAAATGGCTGTCAATGCTTTTGAGTGCAGATTATTTCAATTTACTTAGTACTACTGAGATAGATAGATAAAATCGCTCATCGTCATCACCAATCGTGGTTCGCTCTCGACCACGATTGGTGTAACCTAGTCGAAACGTCGGGCAGTAAGTAGCTATGTAATTTGCTACTCGTAATAACGCGTGTAGACCCATAGAGACTAATATTTAGTAGATAGATAAAGGTGTTAAATACAAAAGTTCGTGCAAGACACATTCACCCTTTCGGGCATGCAAAATTTGATGTCAATGCTTAAAGTCAAAGTGACGGATTACATAATTATTAAGACTCATAAATTATCATGTACAATAAACAACACAATATGTCAATTTATGTTCCAGTGAAATGGATTGGGTAATTTAAATAGTGTAAGCTTAGTTTGAAAATTGTATTAGTATTCAAACTATGTTTGCAATTTTCTCCTTTCTCAAGTAGTTGTCACCGGTTGTATGAAAATATTTTACTTATACCTAATGTCCCGTCCTTGTTTCACTTCGGGTGAAGTTTACATATAAAACCTTCCTCTTAAATTGCTGTACCTTTAGAAAAACCGCATCAAAATCCGTTGCGTAGTTTTAAAGTTTTAAGCATACATTACATAGGGATATACGGACAGAGGAAGCGACTTTGTTTTATACTATGTAAGTGATGATTCGCGTACTGACCTTTATACTTATTTTATTAGTATACGTAATAATTAAATACTATTATGTATGTCTAGTTCAAACAACTACATAAGTTATGACACATACAGGGGTGAGGATGTTGATACTTTTACAATTACGTAACACGGAAATCGAAGGCGTGAGCGCAATTGATGTGGTCACTTCTATTATGGAAGTTGTTCCTTCAAATGTACGCTCTGTCCCCTAGCTCTTAGAGTTCAAGATCGAAGATCTAGAATAATTTCGATTCCTGGTGCATTTCTGTCTTGGGTGTGCATTTGACAGCAGGAGGGTAACAAAGTTGGTGATAAAGACTATTGACAAGTTAATAATGTATCGGTGGCTGTTATGACACAGAATGTGTCGCGAACTCTACTTGATTTCCGTCGCCAGTACTGTTTGCGAATGTTTAACAATATTTTAGATTGATTTAGGCAAATATAACATATGGATTAGTAAAATCCTTACTAATATTATAAATCCGAAAGTAACTCTGTCTGTCTGTCTGTTACGCTTTCACGCATAGAGTTCTGAACCGATTTAAATGAAATTTGGTGCAGATATAGTCCAGAGTCTTTTTAACCGGCTGCGCTATAAGGAAGTAATGTTTTACCCGTTAAACATCTCTACGCGGACGAAGTCGCGGGCGGAAAGCTAGTAAATAAATAAATATTACACAACATCACATTCATTGGTCTGATCCCATGGTAAGTAGCTTAAGCACTTGTATTACGGATATCAGAATCAAGAGGATACACAAATATTTTTAAATACATTTAATAACACACCCAGACACGGAAGAAACACCTATATTCGTCACACAAATATTTATCCCGAGTGGGAATCGACTCTTAGAACCATAGTTAGTAAGCATAGGTCACTAACCACTGTTCCACCGAGCCAGTCACTTTAATGTAAGAGCTTTAAAAGCAGAGCTGAGTAAATAATAATAAGCGAACACATGAGTTCTTTTTTCTTTGTGAAATAAGACTGCGAAATACTGTGTATTCAATGTGGCTTAAATGTAAATTATTGCTTTGTTTACACAAAAATAAATATTTTGAAGCAATACATTAGAGCTTAATTCCATAGATACACCACTGGCTGATACAAAAAAGAAAGCATTCAGTAAAACGATCCCTTTGCAGAAACCAGTTATTTCCAACAACATTCATAATATATAATTCCAGTCTTCAGACATATAGAAATAGTAAACGAATAACTAATATTTGCCGGAAATTATTATTACGTTACTAGCTTTTATTATAATGTTTATTGCAAACAATGTAATACATAACACACATACATTACATACACGTATTAGGTACATTGTTTTTTTTATCAAAAGCAAACAGTGTTTTTCTTAATATATAAGTAGTTTGTCTGTGAGATCATCAGTCTCTTACTTACTAACTGGTAACAAAAACTATAAATGAATGAACTTTACAATACTATGTTAGAGTGAAAAGGTAAAACTTTTTATATTTTTCCATTTTGTTCTCAGTGTATGTCTTCGGACAAAATATACGAGTATATTAATAGGTATGGTGTAGGGTAACTAATTCTAATTTCTACAAATAATAAGCTATTACTCAAAGCATTGTTTGAATCAATATCAATTCGTTGGACGTAGGTATAACAACAACTATGTAGATTCAGTTTCGACCTATGAAAAATTGGGTCTGTTCCAGAAAATATATTTGCATTTTCCACGAGTTGTGTGTGAATATTTCGTGATACAAAATATCCTGGGCGAAACTCTATCTGGTCAAATATATCTGTAACTTTTAAATATTTGAAAGCACTACAGGTATAACCTACGGTAAAAATAAAGACTAGATTTAGATATTTTGAAATAGGACTATTATGATCTTAAATCTAAAAAATTATCGTGCAATAAACTGATATCTGCTGTAACGAGAAATACGAGAATAAGACTTTCGTATAAGGAAGTCAATATTATTCTAAACCTAAATATTTATATGAGTAAAAACACGAGGAGGGACGAGGATTATCCTGTTACTTGCATGTATGCAAAAACATTATTGTATTCATTTAACCATCGCATTTGAAGAAAAAGTTCAGTACATAAATATAAACTTGATCTAGTTCATCCTGGAAGTAAGATCAAGAAAGTAAATCGCAATATCTCACTTAAACATTCAAAATTGTTTCCATAGAAACAAGAAGAACAAGAGCGCAAGACCAATCAAAAATATGAAGCCGCAATAAACAAAAAAGTATGTTTCACAGCAGTAGCTTAATTTGTTCATTCAAGTGCCATTTCAACTCCGTTGTTTCCTTTGAAGTTGTAAGACAAATATTTTGAGATAAAAGCAAATATTTATTCATCGTAAACTGTATCTCTTATACCTTTTCTAATATGTAGTACCTTATGAAGAACCGTAACAGATAATACTATATTGTTTAAAACCACAATAAAATAATTACTAAACATGTAAAAATGAAGTTATGACTTAAGACGTTATGTCACCTATTTCTTTTTTCCTTGTATTTTCATACTTTTTTATTTTTTTAAATAATTCCTGAAAAAAATCTTCAATCGTAACGAGATTACTCTAAGTGGTGACTAGGGATTTGAGTAAAAGCCTTTAATTTTTTGTTTACGTTTCCTCTGAACTCAAATGTACCATTAGTGGATTCGTGCTTGTCGGCCCTTGGGTGAATTTTATTTACTTTATTTAGGCAAACATTTTATTTACTTGTATTTTATTCGGTCACGGAAAAATATAAAACAATAAATGCTAAACATTGAATTCGTATAAACAGTAATTGGTTTTATTTGTACATGGTTTATGACTTTATTGTTAAAAACAAATTTAATACCTAATCTGTGGCATGACTTTGGATACCAACCAATCTAATATTTCCTCATTTTCCAAGAATAGTAATTACAAAATAAAAATGGCGTGTTCTTGTATCAACCAAATAGGGGAACCGAACCTATATTATTTTATATCAGGGTTTTTATAAACTAGCCACCTACCTTTGCTCCGCACGCTTTTAATGCCGATACAATTATTAGACTTCCTCGACTATCATGTACCTACCTATATTTTAAAAATATTTTTCCTTCTTCTTGAATCACTTTATTTATTTAGTAAAATCGCATCAGAATCCGTATAGTTCTAAAAATCTAAACATACTCAGAAACAGCGGAAAGGGGTTTTTAATTAATTAATAAGCAGAGAAAAATTCAACATGTAGAAATAAAGTAGAATTAATGATCAAAATATTAACGTAAGTTAACAAAAAGTTAAAATTTAAACAAGATTAAATCAATAACTTAAAGTTCTATAATTGCAGAATGCTTTACCTGAAATGTTTTATTATGTTTTTTACAATAAAAGCAGCCATTTTGTAAAATTAAACGATATGATGTATTGAATAAGTAGAGAAGCTTTTAAGCTTCTGAAATAAGTAAGTACTTCTTCATCCACTTTCAATATCAGAGCTGATGGTTTATAAACACAAATTGTTTACCAATAACAAAAATGTACAAAAAACAAAAAATCACTAAAACAAAAACACATCGACCACGTAGCAATCTACAAGTGTCCACAACTTACCATCAAACTGAGAACTCCCAAATATCACTTCAACACGCACTGAAATCACTGCGTCAATTACAACTTCGGAAAGTTTAACATCGAGCGTACACACTCGGAATTCTGGGAAGCGCTGTCTGCGAGTCGCGTGTCCGATGACAACTGACGCTAGCGCCCCTAGAGAGGGCGTGGAATCCACAAAATAGTGGGGAGTGGATGCTACGAAGTGGCATTAATGGGAACTTTGCCGAGTAATGGATGGCCGGTGTCGCAGTTTGTGATAATTGTGTGAAATCATTGGTGCAATTTTCGGAATGGGCAATGCGTTCTGTTGGGCGCGGAAAAAATGTTCACGACGTGTCAGGGGAAGATTGAGTGGCGCGTAACACTTATCAAATAGAATTGAGTATTTTCAAGGATTCGTATCCAAGTCAAAGTTTATTTGTAAAAAGGAATTACTCTTTAATTATTTAAGTCAAACTGGAAGCCTTATACTACGATTATTATTCTGCATTTAGTTACTTATAAATAATTATAATTTAAAATATAAATACATATACCTACACAAAATCCTTTTCATCAGCTATTTAATTAAAATCATATTTTGGCAACAGCATTGGTTTAGCCTCAGGACACGTATGTTGTCGGATTGCATGTCCTGACTGATACATATAGTTATTATTATACATTTCATGAGATTAATAGCGTTACAATAACTATTCAGAATTAACATGTATCTAGCCTAATAGTTTATTTCATGTTTTGTCTGATAAATATAATTGAATTCTCAACACGACATGTCTTTTCAGTACGTTTTTGAAATACACGTTTCTGTAAGTTCCCTTTGAATTTACATTGGATTATCCGGTATGAAGCTAATTTCTTTAAGTTGATTGATTAAATCAATTAATGGATTACATTCACGAACCTTTAATACAATATACGAGATACCAATTTCCTACAAACTTAATCAAATAAAAGCATGCGTAGTCCTGACACCCACGTGACATTTGAAGTATCTTATGTCATTGTAATAGGGTAAAAATTCGTTTGACTGGTAAAAAGTTTACCAATAGCATTAGAGAAGGCAGGTGGCAAGGTGTGTGAGTCATCGTTTTTATGATTTTGGGGTGAAATGTATGAGGGAATTCCCCATATCAATGTGGTTTGAGTAAATACACCTTTTGCATTTGGTGATTGAACCAAAATACACGTTCACTGAGTATTAGCCAATACTGGGTATACTACATACATTTTTATTATAAACCGTCAAATAAGAGTAATTTACATATTTTGAAAGTGGTTACTAAATACTCATGTAAAAATGCGTAATCTGAACTTGAACTTTGGTTTTCAGAATTATGTGTCAATAATAATTGGCAATAATCACACCACTCGTACGTAACTATTGTAAAAATGATCATGTAACTAACAAAAATGGTTGAGGAACATACCTACTATTATACAGAGATTTCTGAACTGACTACGCTGATAAGACTTTTATTTCATTTTCCTTATAACTACTAACCTTATAAAAAACCTAGTTCAAATTTTTCATTCTAAACCTCAAATTTACAGACGCTCGAAACAAGTTCATATAACAGAGCGCTGATGGTAGCAAGAATTGTTACTTTGACAACAAGTCGAAATTAATTCCGTCCATCTAATTCCCAAGATACTTAGTTCCTGGAAAGTCTCGAAACGCATTTCTGAGAATATTTCGAACCTGTGCATTCGAATTGCATTGTTTAAAGACATTACCTGGAAGCTGATGTAAACTAACAAAGGTTGTGCGAGTATTGTAATAAATGCATTGTTAGCTTCATTTAACTATTGTTCAGATAGAGATTCGTATGTAAAGGACTTTTTTGTGAGCACTTGAAATCTTCAAGCCCTTTTATTGTACTATCTGAAGTGTTATTTGACTGTTTTATTACTGTTTTCTCCGGATTTGTAACAAGCAGCTTTTGTTGTACGTATTATTTTTGCTGTTTGTTATCGAGTAAGTGTTATTAAACGAGATAGTATAGTGAAGTTTTTAGAATTGACCAATTGTAAACAAAAGGTTTATCTTCCAGCTATTCTTAATTATGTGTTCGAAATTGAGGGTGCATGATTGGCGATTTTTCTATCTTTCTTTTCCTAACTGACTTTGAGTAGTTTTTCCATTATAACCGGCTTTTTGAGGGGAGCGGATGGCTCTAATCTCGAAACTTGATTGACGACAAACGGTTTCTCGGTCAAGTCTAGGTCTTGATTCTCATTAATTTGAACTTAGGCCTTTTCGAGCTTTGGCTAAAGAGCATGAATAAAATAAATACGACTAATGAACAATAATATTTATAAGTCCTATTTCAATATAAATAACCAAGCAACAACGTTTCCAAATAATTACGCATTGAGCTTGTTGAGATATTATTTCATGAATACGCCTACTTTTAAAATTCTGTGGGCGTTGTTTAGGTAAAGCTGAATAAAGCATCGGACGTTCAAATTTGAAAGTCTTCAAAGTTTTTTGACCCTGGCAACCAATTGTAGCTGAATAAAACTAAGAAGAAGTTAAATAATATTCCTGTAAAATGTATATTATGCAAAGCTTACAGAATTCGGTGAAAATTTAGTTTAACTATAAATATTATATTAAACAAAACGAAAATTCAGCGCCATAGTGGCTCACAATGCTGGCATTTTGATCAATAAATTGGCCTGTTTAAATGTATATTGTGTCTGTGTGACCAATAATTTTTTTATTATCATCATCCGAGTCCACTCCTGGACATAGGCCACCCCAAATGCTCGCTATTCCAGTCTATCTTCGGCTTGTCGCGTCAAAAAAATTACTAAACATATTAACAAATATTTCCTTCTTCCAATAATTATAGTTGTTTTTTAACTAGTACAAAACATGTTCTTGGTGCCAAAGTTAAAACGACTTAAAGTTACAAAATCCTTTTACATCTCACCAAAGGGAGGCAACTTTGGAAATGTTATATCTTACAGGTAAAGCAGTACTGTTGGAATGTGAATATCGTTACCGCTAACTTTGTACACAACTAACGGCTTCGTGGTTAATAACTATCTTATAGTATACTCAAGTACTAGTAGCTGCGCCCGACTTTGTCCGCGTGGAAATGGTTTTGGCAGCAAATGATTTACCAAAATAGCCTATGATATACCTCAAAGAGTTCGCTCGCGACCACGATTGGTGTAACCCAGTCGAAACGTCGGGCAGTAAGTAACTATGTAATTTGCTACTCCTAATATCGCGTGTAGATCCATAAAGACTAATTTTAGTGTAATGGAACGCGAAAGTCTAAAATGTTATATGTATAATATACCTCGATAATTTAACTATTTATTAGTGAAAGTCCCATATTAGTTAGTCCATCAATTTCTGTGATTAGCGGAAACAAACAGACAGACATACAAAACATGTTTTTACTTGTGTTTTTGTTATTGGTACCCGATAGAGACTCATACCCATTCAGTAAAAAGTAGTTATTTTAATATTACAAACAGACACTTTAATTTTCTTAAGTTGTGTAGATAACTTCTAAATCCGAACTTCTGTCTGTCAGCTGCAATTCACTTGGTTCGTTGTTTTGACTACACATTATGCCGACTGATGAGTTTACAGAGCTTGAGTGAGTATAATATCAAGGAGTACCTACCTACACATATTGTCTTATTAATATCATAAGGCGTCGGCCTCTGAATTTAGTAACGAATGAGTTATGAGGTCATACGTGTTTCCATTACGATGATATTATCTTCTTGTACTATAGGACAAGTTTCAATTGAGATTGAACTGCTTTTTTGCTTTTAAGTTAAGACTACAAAGTCGCTGAGAAGTGGAAAAGTTCACTAAATTCCATTTAATTTCCCAAATACATTGGTTTTGATGTTGTGTAATATTTATTTAAATTTATTTGTCATTCAGCCAGAATATAAAAAAAACAACCACGTGGTTTTTTGTTTAAATATTGAATCTTCATTATGAAAAATATTCCGCTGTTTCGTTCGTGTACGTTATTATGACCGATAATATTAAACTAATACGTACTGTCCCATAAAGCCGATATTTATCGAAGCCGATAAAACACCATTATGCCACACAAGCCATGAATGAATACAAAAGGCCCCCACCCACAATCTCACTCCGTACTTAGCACGAAATATAAATCCTCGACAAAAGTCGCGTAAAAATCAAAATATGTGTAATATTACAAAATCTGTTCCCCTTCGTTATGAAATTATGGTAATGTGGTAATCCGTCGAATCTCCCACTCTTATCTTATTGAGATAGGGTTCAGAATTGCATGCGGCTTTAGTTGGTAGGGTCACGGTATTACAATTCCCTGTGCTATAAGGAGATTATTATGGTTTTTTTCTTCCCATCGCACATTGTCAGTATGTTTGTATGAGTGTAATATTGGGCAGTATCTCCGGGGTAAGTTTTTAATAAAAGCACCAATACGGCTTCAAATGCATACAAAAACATAAAGGGAATTTTGTGTGCTTTATTTTGTAAGGGGTCAATAATTATGCTTATGCTTTGAATTACACCAATGTCGTTGTAATGATTGCTATGGTATTAACATTATTCAAATCCGGTATTTTAAAGTATTTCCATTTGTCAATTATAGTTTTAGACTTTTTTGACGCTTACAAGTATAGATACTTGCATACATTGAACTCTAAACTCGTGTCTAGGTGTGTTATTAAATATATTTAAGTAAATATTTTGTGTATGTACCCACTGTTGATTCTGATATCCGTAACACAAGTGCTTAAGCTACTTACCACGGGATCAGATCAATGTATGTGATGTTGTGCAAATAAAATATATTCATAAGTAACTTAACCAGCCATAATTAGGTAAAACAGTATTTTTGTTGCATTAAGTTGTCCTTTAAAAGTTATACGTCTTTCAACGATCTAGCCACCATAATTTGAACGGCATCTACACTCAAAATTATTAAAATACCCTGCCATAAAAAGGTGAAAACAGTTTTTTACATTAAAAGTTACAATTGACGTGTAACTCTTATATTTTTGATAACTAATATCGGTGCGTAGAGAAGTCTAACCTAGCTTTGTAAAGAAAGAGGGTTATTTCATGCGTAAAACTTGATGAATCTAAATTCGATTATCAGAACCGAGGCAACCTTTCGTTCATCAAGATTAATCGAGAAAATATTAGAGTTCAAAGAAATTAAATGATTTTATTCAGCTCTAATAGATTCTGAAGTAAGAAATGTTATAACAAGCTGCCCAGAATCTAAATTACTTCAAAACAATATTCAACGACTAAGATTACTCGGCAAAAGTATCCAACTCAGTCCGTTCAAGAAGAGTTCCTCAATAAAGTAATTCATTTTATTAAATCGTACTCGAATAAATCTGGATATTTCTGGGTACTCTGGTTCTTACTTGTTTTAAAGAAGACTAAGTTTTGATCGCTAATTCAATTTGCTTTGTTATCATGGTGTTAATTAATACACTGTTCATGTTTTAATTTATTCATTTAAAGTTTTATTCTGAAAACATAAATTATAGCGTTGTATGGTATGTAACCGACTATCAATTTAAGTCATAATATCTAATTATTATTAGCCCATACATTTGTATTACACCAATGTCACTAAATATTAGTCTTTATGGGTCTACACGCGTTATTAGGAGTAGTTACTGCCCCACGTTTCGACTGGGTTACACCAATCGTGGTCGCGAGCGAACTCGGGCAGTAAGTAGCTGTAATTTGCTACTCCTAATAACGCGTGGTAGACCCATAAAGACTAATATTTAGTGTAATGGGACGCGAAAGTCTAAAATCTTATACACCAATGTCGTTTCGTCATTTATTACACCAATGTTGTTTCATCTCATTCATGATGAAATCATCACCATCATCGTTACCACCACCACGGGCCTGCCTTAAATTAATAAACATAGTCAACCACACTGGTCAATGCGGGTTGGTTGACTACACAATCTAAAAATTTCTTCTTAGGTGTGCAGGTTTCCTTTTACGATTTTTTCTTTCACCGTTAAAGCGTCGAATAATCGTACATATGAATTTCAAATCTAAAAAACACAGTGGTACGTGGCGGGATTTGAATTGACGACTTCTTGCATGGCAAGCAATGATCGTAACCACTCGGCTGTCGACGCTTAAATGGTAAAGGAAATATGCATGAAAAATAAAAGGAAAAGGAAGAGGAGGAGGATAGGAGAGCAATAATAAAAGGCTTACATTTTTTTTTCAAGTTCATAAAGAAAGAAAAAAAAGCATAAGGTATGTTAAATAAAATCTTCTTTTAGTCGTACAAATTACGTATACGATTTTGTTATGAAGAAAAGTTTCGAACTAAGCGTTGAGATCGTCTGTTTCAAGATTGAATAAAAAAAAACACCGTCTCAATTAATCGTTTCAGCACACTGCGCGTCTTGAGTTAATACACTTGATAAACACTATGAAGCTGACTGATAGCACGGCACGCATGCAACTCCACAAATGTAACATCGGACTTGTGTAGAAGCAAACAGATGCCTGGCAGTGCCTGGCATTAATCCATTTGCAGGTACAGTGCAAGCGAATCCTCTGAGTGGCTTTGCTTCGCCTTTGTTGGTCGGGATAACGAATGAATAAATTTGTGGAACCGCCTATACTATTTGTTTATTTCAACAAGCGCTGAAAATGGTATGGCTTCGGCGAAGGCCTCGGAATTGGTGCTTTGCTAATAATTCCTTGCAGCATTTAGTACTTGTTTTAAGGTCGAATCAGGAAGGATTATTTAGTGGCAATAATTGTACTATTCAGGTTAAACGACGTGCATCCAAAATATAAAAATATTGTTGCTGTAAAGTATTCAATTGAATTTGGCTCGGATGGCGTAATCTTTAGTGGCTCTGTATTATGTGCCTAGAGTTGTGGCTTCGATTCCCACTCTGGGCAAATTTGTGTCGAAATCGTTGTTTACATGTACTAATACAATATATGTTTAATTTAATTTTTATTTATTTAATTTTGTGACCAAATATTAGATGTTTAGAATGATTGTGCCAAATATGCTGTTCACACTTAAAAGTGGAGTTACAGCCTTAACACAGTATATAAGCATGTCGATTCATAATGTACCTACTGTAACTTTGTTAGTGTTTGTAATAAATAAATAAATACATTGTTTTAATAGATATTCAAAAGATATTGAGGATTTTTTAGGAAACCTGACAACTAATTCATGGACCAAAAGATGGCGCTGATCCAATACACGTATAAGCAACAAAAAGTGAACAGCACAGCATCAAAGGCCCTCAGTCTCTTTGGGGATTTCAGCACGTGTGATATCGACTGTACTCATACTAACCCATGCCTTGGCGCTAGGTAAAAGCATGCTTCATAGCATTGCTATCTTTATCATATCAGCTGACTGTTGCGCATCTCTGATGATAGCTTTTGCAAATCTAAAATTTTGTCCCTGTGACTTCTCGGTTCTTACTACCTTTTGACATTCGTTGTGACATTAAGCTTAGAAAGAAGAGGTTAATATAATATTTTTAGCTAATATAGTAATATTTTAATATTATATAGCTTTATGTTCATTAAATTTTTTATTTTTTTTTCATCATTTAGATGTAACAATTTATAAAACTAAATCCTTCATCAACTTTTTCGTTGAAATATTTTGCAGATTGCTTGGTAACAAGCAACATATTGGTTGGTTTAACATTATCCTTTTATTACGTACAAAATAAATTTAGATTTCCAGTTATTCATCTACATTCATGGTATCTGAATAAGGTAGTTTGATGATGTCGGATAATTGTATAATTACGCAAACACTAAGCCAACACAAAATCACACTCTTGCCTTTGACGATTTCTTAGAACTAGAGGAAACTAACAGCTGACTTATTAAGCTCTACCAGGTTATATTGCCTTGCTTGTACAGACAGCTTATGTAAACGCGTTTCCCGTTCCTGGTATCAATCAATTTAGAGTTGAACGCTGAGTATACTGCTTGTTTAGAGCCTGTCAGATGTGCAACGAATTTAATCTTGGTATCGCCATATCTTCGTAAGTTACGTTACGTACGTTTGCCTTCGATTTGTAAGTGGCATGAGTGCTTGTGATTGGCTCGTCGAAAAATGTGTTACAAGTGTCTATCAACATGTTTAAATCAGGATTAAATGAATGGAATAAATTTGGATTCCCTCTTATCTGAACTGTTTAAAAATTAAAAAAAAATCCGAGAAAGAGGGTGGTTTTTCAAATATTTCTAGTCTATCGATAAAAAACTAAAATTGATTTTTTTTCATTGATACCTACTATGTAGGTGTTTTACGGGCTAACGTAAACTTAGATTTTGTTCCCGTACATTAGCACCGGAACAAAATCTAACTAATTGAGTAATCTCAGTATTGTACACTTATTATTAACTCTATCTAATGAATTTGATCAAATATAGGTATACTAATGAGCAGTAATTATTGAATATAAAATCACAGGAAGAAGAAATGCGAAGATTATAATAAATAATAAAATAATGAAATATAATCCTATAATATACAAACTTTACGAACACCCGCAGTTTACAATATTAACAGGAACAATCCCAAAGGAATTAAGGGTGAGGGCTAAATCCATAAATCGAAATATCCGATCGGTTTTGGCCACTGATAACACTATCATGACAAATGGACTTGTTTCATTAGATACGCGGATTACAAAATAAATGCTGACTTGACTAAATTCATCAGTAAAAAAATATTTTTAAAAAATTACACTACACACTACTCTACATTTCGGAATGTCCCGTGAGTGAAGAACTCGAAACGTCGGGTCTATTAAAATTAGCCTAGATAACTAAAAACACCATTCAGCCCGTTAGTTGGATTATTCAAAAATATTGTACACGTATTTTTTATTTTGTTTTAGAAAATGATGAAGGTGTAGTTCAAAGAAATTTCTGATGACGGCACTCTTTTGCATATTTGTGCGAAAATGTGACTTAGTAAATTATTGATCATTTAAAAATTAAACGACATGTGTCCCATATTTTTATATTTACTAACAATGGACTAATTAAATAAATTTTTGACCCACTCGTAATTCCTAGTGTAAAATCTCAATAAACACGTTGTATAAGTAAAATGATTAATTTCCCTATGATTCAGTCAACATATTGTTCCCAAAGTACAACACAACCTTTCGGCCAGTTGGTTAATTACCATAATCCAAGTCGATCTTCACATGACCCCACCATAAACTATTATGTTACCGTCCCTTACGACCCAAAGACAAAACCAGCCGGACACGTCCCGTCGGTTCGAATCACGAATCTAACAGAAAGTCCTTATCAGATGTAATCCGAAACCCATGGCTTAATCGTAATAATGAGTATTGTGATTGTCGAAACTGCAGATGTTTCGAATGGAGCTTTAAATAAATCAAGTGTTACTGATGGTAGTTTAGATAAAGATTGGCAGTGGCAGGACAAATGGCTCTTCTATGCACGTTTTTTCTTTCTAACTGACATACGATGATGGTTCGGAGTACTCGTCATCTTCACCGGACTCGCGTTTGAACTTATTTACTAACTAGGTACTAGAAAACCTAACAATAATTAGGTATTGAATATCATTGAAGCATTTACTCTAGTGGTAGTAATAACATTTATTACGTTTTAATAACCGTCATTATAGGTATTAACATAATAGGAACTGCGTGAACTTAGTAGGTGTTGACATTATGTCTTTTAATTTATTAATTACAGACATTGATGTAGAATTAATAGATCTTCAAGTCTTTTCATTGTGACAGACATGTTCTAATTATAGCATAAGTAGGTGGATACGGTGGTACGCAAGCCACATTTGTAACCATTTAGGCAGACTTCAAATAATTCATATTTGGTTAAGTATCTTTTTGAGTTTCTGGAGGCGTTACACGACCTCTTAATTCTTGCCAGTTTATGAATGGGCATCGATTAACTTCGTGTTTCTAGTACAATTAATTGTGCCCTATGGTTGTGGAATAATTCAGAATTAAATAACCCCTCTATCATTTATATAAATTAAAAAAAAGTGTAGTAATTTCAAAATAAACCACAGCTCTTTATTATATACCTATCTATACCGATGCTCATTTTTGAACTGACTGGAATAGGCGTGACGACTGGGTCAATATCTTATTATTCTATTTAGTCCGTATGTTAGTTTATACAAAAATATGGAACACATATTTTTTTGTTTTTCAATTGATTAAAAATTTACAAAATTATAGCTTATCAAACTTCTGGAGTGGGGGCTTCTGACGTTACGGTTAGGCAACAATTGTACCATAACGTGACGTACGTCATACGAAACTTCTTAGCACTATATCTTCATAATTTCTTGTTTGTGAAACAAAATAAAAAATACGGGTTAATATTTTTAAATAATCTAAATAACGGACTAATTATATTTTTTTAGTCGTCTCGCCTATTAAGAGTTCGTAATAATAGATAAAATTATACTTAGATAATCTATATCCAAATTAACCTACTAATATCAAAGAATAAACAGTAAATAAACAGTCGAGTAATTACAATGAGACATACAACGATGTGCCACAGATCCCTTGAACGAACAAATCGCATCATAACTGTCAGTTACACTTTCTAAGCTCCCGCATATAAAGGTATCGAACACTCAGGATGCTCATTCGATGTAAATAAATCATTTTGACCGGTACCACGGAACTTCTCGCGTGCAAAATGGTAATATAACGTAACAAAACCATACAAGAATGCGTGCAAGTCAAAAGCTTTCTTTCTGTAAAGCTTTTTAAAGCTTATTACATGCAATGGAAATTACATAATTTCATGGGGAATAGGTGCGATAAATCTGGTTTCCTTAAATCTGCCTCTAAGAGCTCATAATCCCAAAAAGGGGTAAAAGTTTGTGAGTAATTATTATTATCTTAATATGAATTTCTATTAGCAAAGCTCGGAAAATTTATGAACATGTTCGTACGCTTAACACAAAAACACAAAACGCTACGATTAATTTTAAACTGTCATGGTTACACATATTAGAAAACTGAATATAACCGGAATATTCACCATGTTGTTTTAATTAATGAGCTCTCGATCGGCACAGTTGCAAGCGCCAAGATCATGGGACTTATTAAGTAACACAACATGCTATATATGTCGGACATATTCAGTTTTCAAAACGCTATACTCACCCGCCGTCGCTTATGACTCAACAAAGGCTAGAGCAAAGTCACTCGGTTGGAAGAATAGATTCCTTTGTTAACTTCAATATGCCCGTTTCATTTTAAACTAAGAATAATAACAGGAATCCCCGGATTAATTGTGTTATTTTTATAAGAGCCGCCTTTTCGGAACCAACGGAACGTACTTAATTTGTTGTTTCGCAAATATTTTTTCAACTGAATTGTGTAACGGTGATTTTAAATAGCTTTATTATTATCTTTGTATTGCCCGGTTTGAATTACGGGGACGGCTTTTTTGTTTGTTCGTTCGTTTTTTTTCGGCGCGTCTGGGGCAAGGAAATGAATTTTGGGAAATATTTAGGTATTGATTATTGTGTGCCGTGCAATAATGTTGCTTACTTATTAAGGTACTAGCTGTGCCCGCAACTTCGTCTGCGTGGAATCGTAACTTTTGCCAGCATTTTGATTTTAGGAAGCATTTTTTAAAGTAATTACAGGTGAAATAAATAAAGCCACATAAATTATAAAAACTATTAGAAAATAAATATAATTAAACTTAGTTATTGATTAGATTAATACCAAGGAAAGAACCTAAAATTGTTTACTGATTAATAGGTGATAAATAAACAACATACAAAATTTTTCATTACAAATCGGCCAACTAAAAGAGGATTCACTCGCCAATTTTTTTTTTGTCTAAGCAATGCTCTAGCCAAATGAGGAGAGTGGTAGCTAGGACTCACAAAATTATTTTTCACATTTTAGAACTATAAAACCAAAATGTATTTGATTTGACAGAAACAGGTTTAATGGTTGCAAACAGCGTACTGTACGTATGTAGATAGTACACAAAACTGATGTTTGATATCAGGATGACTTCAAAAGGTAAAAAATACAAACTACCGATCCACTGCCTTAAGGTATCTATCTATAAAGGACGTGTGTCGCCATGTGACGAATTACATTAGTATTTGCTTTGCTAGTTTGTTATGTGCCACTTTTGTAGATTGTATTGTATTAGTAATGAAACAATGGGATAATAACTTTTATCGTTATTATCTCATTGTTTCATCATCGTAAGTTTAATGAAATGAAAAATTTTTATTACTTTTAGTATTTGAAGCAATATTGCGAAGTAATAGAGCACAGTGACATCTCTTGAACTAACGAAGAACTAAACACTCATATCAAATCTGACATTATTTGACATGACTTGCCAGCTAAAAACGTGATAGTTGGGGAGCCCAACGGGGGTTTCGCAGTCTTGATCAGACACAGACTCTGTCTTGTAAGATTTTTAAATGGAATTTTACAATATCCAACAATTTTACGTGAATGTTTATAAATTCCCCTCTATATGCTTAGAATAGCGATATCCCTCTATTTGAACATTCAGATAATACCAAACAGCCTACCAATTAAAAAAAAATCAAGCCAACAATGCAAGCCAGTAAGCTTGACTGGCTCGATGGAACAGTGGTTAGTGACTCAGGTTCAAAACCTACGGTTCCAAGAGTCGTGGGTTCGATTCCCACTCGGGACAAATATTTGTGTGACGAACATCGGTGTTTGTTCCGTGTCTGGGTGTATTATTAAATATATTTAAGTTTATTTGTGTATCCACTGTTGATCCTGATTTTCGTAACACAAGTGCTTAAGCTACTTACCACGGGATCAGATCAATGTATGTGATGTTGTGTAATATTTATTTATTTATTTAAGCAAATATTGGACAACTGACCACCTCCATACCGAAAACCAGATAAAAGAGAAATGTAGCGAATTTCATAAACTTTTCTAACTGGTCTCCCACATCAACCCAATTAGCTTTCTCTTCTTCAGCAAAACGTCGAAACCACATACATAAAATTCTCCAAATCATTTACTAACAAAGCTCAGCCGATATCAAACTGCACACTGAACGCCTGACATTCAAAATACAAAAAAAAAATAGTTAAACAGGGTGACTCCCTATCACCAAAGCTTTTCAGTAGCACGCTTCAAGAAGTCTTCAGGTCACTATGATATAGGCAACAAAAGAAATTGGTGTATGGGATAGATGACTCACAAACTTTCGCCTAGCAGATGACATTTTCCTTATCGCAAATAAGTATACCTCGACAGAACTTAAGTTGATTCTCGAACAACTAAGCGCAGAAAGCTTTGAGGTTAGACTGACGATGAATAGACCCAAAACCAAGGTCGCGACCAACAGCACCAATGATAGGATAGCAGTCAACAGGCGGGTAAAGCAATATGTAGAGGAGTATAAACTTGTGCTAGGCAGTCTCCTTCGAATACAGGCAGAACAAAGAAATACTCCGTGGAGCAGACAACGCCTGGAAAAGCTTCTGGTCTATGAATGGGTATATCAAGGGTGACCTTCTTATATCACTGAAACCCAAATTCATCGACATTTTCATACTGCCTATCCTAACTTATGGGGCAGAATCTTCGTCCTTCACCGAAAATCAGAAATCCAAACTCAAGGTTTTTCAAAGCGCTATAGAGCGGAGTATCATAGATATGAGGTAAAAAGATAAAATAAAATATACCACCATCCACTCCCGTACTGCTGTTGTTTTTGGTCAAAACTGATGTGGCAATGGGCGCGGAATGTTTGCAGGATAAAGAACAATAGATGGACCAGAATTTACGTGCCTGAAGACGATTTTCGCCGAAGAGGAAGACCCTAGAAAAGGTGGTATGAAGATCTGGTCCATGTATCAAAAAACTGGCAAGTCCTAGGCTTGGATGAGAGCAATGGATGGGTTTGAAGGAGACCTTTGCCCAGCAGTGAGATGATACATGTTAAGAAAAAAAAATTACAAATTATTGTACAGGAGGACTTTGATATCAACTTGAACCTCCTGCATAAAATTGTAACGCGCTAAAGTATCTCAAGATTATGATTTTGTGTTTTTCAACAGACACAAACATTAATTATGACTTTATGCCATATCCAAATCGTTACAATTTTTTTAGGTATTAGGTATTTAACATGCACTTTGAATGACTGACACGATCAAATAACTTTTTTCTTTCTACCGCTTGTTACCAGGCAGCCCCCTTGTATTAATCGCTGACCCCCCACTTATAAAGAAAGTTTAATAAACTTTTTTCTGATTTAGCGTAATCTTTCGATTCAGATTCCATGTCGTTTAAGTAAGTGCAAATCCAGCTATTTACCTCCCCTACTATGACGTTTTTCGTAATAAAGTAGTCCGTATAGTCCTAGTCAGAAGGTTGATTTTGGTCGATAACTTTTACTATTTTTGTACGTGATCTAATAAAGTTAGATTTTTAACGATCCTACAGGAATTTCTGTGACTAAAAGTTTTTAAGATCTTGACCGGGGATGTAAGGTACCACCATGCAAAATTTCATTTAAATCGGTGTAACAGTTTCAGAGATCAGTCAAATATTTGGGTTTTTTTAATATCCCACGGGAACCAGTTAACTGTCAGTGATTTCAAGTATCCTATGTATTTTTCCGGAATTTAAGTTACCTTCGTGCAAACTTTCATTTAAATTGGTTCAGCCGTTTAGGCGGTCAGTCGAAACAAACAAACAAACAGACAGAGAAAAAATTTTTTTTTGAGTATGGGGATGTGTTCTACTACTCTCAAAACATATCCCTGACTCGTTTTTTTGCGTTTTTCAAAAAAGTACAAGAATTTTTACCTCTACGTTTTTATTATAGTATAGATAGATAGAAGATTCGATTTTGACCTATAAACCAAGTTAAAAAACAAAATATACCTAAAATGGTTTAGGTACTTCATGAGTTGGTCATAATGATAACAACAACACATAATAAGTACGCTTGAATATTAAGTAATCTTTTACAGTTAATTTACAACAGGTGTAGAAAAATTATAAATTTTGATATATAAGTGTCCTACGGTCTGTTTTATTTTGTCCTAATAGATCACGATTCTGATAAAAATTGGACCTAAATTTCTTAGATTAATTAAAATGCGCATATAATAAACGTAACATTACGTTAAGATCATCAATCGTCCCTGTTAATTTTGTCTAAATCTTGTCTGAATTTGTTATCCGTCACCCCATCTTCAGATTATCGTTAATATTCATTTACTAACAAAAGTTTCAATTAAAACTGTTTCATACTCGATGAAAAGCGTCCAAGATAACTTTATCTACGAATTCGAACTAAGTTTTTAAGTCCGCTAAGTCTGAAACGACTAAGTTAGCAACTTACTTTGCCTAGGCTCGCCTAGATGACGGTGAATAATGTCGACTTAAGTTATTGACTAGCTTAATGGAGCATTTGATAGTGCCCCTATTTCTTGCGCAATGAGTCGTAGGTTCGGTTCTGGGACAAACATGTGATGTACAACATACACAAATGTATGTATATGTATTTATAAATTTCTATGTTTTGGTTGGTGTGTGGTTAGTCACTCGGGACAAATATTTGTGTCATGAACATTGGTGTTTGTTCCATGTCTGGGTGTAATTATGTACTTAAGTATGTATTTATAAATACTATGTATGTATCAGTCTCTGCCATCCATATCTCTGCTTAGTTTGGGGTTTGGTTGGTGTGTGTGATGTCCCAAATATTAATTTCTTTACTCCCAAAAAATAACAAAAATATCGAAATCCCCATTATCAAATTTAATACAGCGTTGCACTTCACCGAATAACACAATGTTTAAAAGCGAAATTGAGTAGCAAAGTGAAATATTGTCAAAAAACAATGCCACATTGCGACTATACCCGAAATAGCGGGAGATGGTTCAGTCGTATAAATTCATTTTATTATGGCATTCGCGTTCACATGGTTAAGTTTGTATGATGATTTAGTAGAGAGGCCACTTCGTTCAAAACTGAATTTAGCTCCTTCCGTTTATTGAGTGTGTGACAAACGACTTTGGGGTACTTTATGACCGATGGTTCGTTGGAAGATGAAAATTTAATTATTATACCAACAAAGTTCCATGCAACTGTATGCTATTTTATTTTTGTGAGCGAAATGCCAAAATAAATTAATAACAACTAGGTCGTTCAGTGGATTTTTTGTTGAATATTTTAACGCAGTTCAAGCTTTTAATTCATTTAGTTACCTGAATAAAATACTATTTAAAACCAATTGTACCAGATTATCAATTATTCTATTCTATCTATCGAAACATATAATTGTTTTATATTTTAATCAATTTTTATTTCATTTGTAATTAATCCAACCAATGATGTTAATACAAAAATGTATTTACCTGTTACGTTGTCAAGCTTCAACCGTTTTGGTTACAGCTTTTGAGGCTATCTTCACGTAGTCGCATCATGCTTTTAACACATTCAGGGTTCCGTACCTAAAAGGTAAACACGGGATCCTATAAACCGTGATAGCTTGAAAGCTAAAGTTTTCACAAATGATGCCTATTTCCATAGCTGCTGTAACAACAACAAAAAAAGTTAAAAAAAATATATAAATGTTATTGTCCCCATTCAATAAACGTTTTTTTTTCAGAACCATTCGTGCGCGTGTCCGACTTGTACTTGGCTTTTTTTTCCTGCCCTGCCTCAACCGAATAGGCACATAATCCGCGTTGCCACGTCTGCCCAATCTACTCTACAGTCTAGCAGTGCGTGAGTCTGTAGCATAAAGAACAAGCGTGAACATTTAGCGTGCATTACACGATCATAACTCAGCGTTGGAATTTACGGGATAGATGCGTAGTACGTGATAAATGGGTTTGCCACGCGGGTAACTAGGGAACGAGAACTAGCCACGTTGGCAACAACGATGCTTGTTTATTTATAAACCGATACCACATGCAGGTTGAGGTAAATACCGTCGAAGTTAGAACGGGCATTGTGTCTCGTAGTATGATGTAAGATTGCTCGTAGCAAAGGCAAACTACGATCATCGTAGCAACGTCATGTGTATAATAATATTATTTCTTCTGTGATATTGCTACGTTCACATGACTAGTGAAGAGCTGGTTTGTAAGGTAACTAGACTAATGAGCAATTAGTGGCCTTAGATTGCTCCATGATGAAAATCACCAGGAACCTACTACTTAACAAATCAATATCTTCTTTAAAGCACCGGTACTGAGTACCAACGGGCTAGCAAGTAATTACTACGCAGAAAAACCTAGCCCGATAAGCCTTAAGTGACGTTTGAGGCAAGACTAACGAGGCACGGCGTAGTACCACTATCTAAGACAAAAGCCCTCGGCTTCCTATCAACGGTTATTGTTTCACGATGACACCACGAAAACTGAAGCATTTATCAACACTTCCGTAGTGCCGGTTACAATCAGATCGTTTTGATTAATTATGTTCGGCTGGCGAATTTGCCTTTCTATTAAGAAGTGAATTATGTTAGCGGTAGTTATAAAGATAAGTAATTTCCACAAATTATTTTATATTGATTTAACTGCAAATAGCGCCGAAGTTTAGGGTAGGCCCGTGCCGCAGCAGTGGGGGCGTATATGGGCTGATGATGATGATGATGATGAACTGCAAAAAGCAGACACTGGTCGTAATTTTTCAACTACTCTCAGTCGAAAAATATAATTAAATGACATTTCGATGTTTCTTGTCGAAATTATCCAGTGACAATGAGGGTCAACGCGTATGACAAATTTAATAGATGGCAATACGTGGGCGTGAGGTCCAACTGCGGCATGATTGCTTATTTTGACGTGACATTGACGGATATTTCAATATTCAAAGGAGGCGTGTCGTCCATTTCACGCCATCTGGTGGTTGGTTCGATCTAAAATACCAAGTTATGAAACCCGCATTCAAGAGTAGCTTTTTAACCAGCATCCTATTTCCCTAATTCTGATCTCGTAAAGATACCCGTATCCTCCACCTCAGCATCTTTATTACACTTAAAAGCATCTTGAACTAAGAATAACCGCGAACCGTTCTTGATTTCGCAAAATAAAGGCGCATTCCTCTAGCACGGTATAATTTCAAAAGGCCAACATTTTCCCAGTCCATTGCTTGCGTAACGAATTTTCCCCAAGTACGTCAGTTCCTTTGAGGATTCGGTTTACGAGTACATCGTAAAGTCGTACAAACTAACAGTCGATGTTCCGCACAGTGTGTGTAGAGACAGTGAAATGTATTTTTATAGAGGATCGATTAACTCAGACGAATTTGGAATCGCATCTTGCCACCTGTATCAGGGAACATCAATAAGTCAACGAATGTAAGGTTGTATCTATCCGTTTTCGAAGTTCATAATCACTTTAAAAATAACGCATTATCAAGACTTACATATATAAAAAATTTATTTTGATTATATTCATCAAATATCTAAACTATCAATCAAAAAGTGGTAAATGTTTTATCTCGATGGATCATGGTCGCGAGCGAACACCATTGGTGCAACCCAGTCGAAACGTCGGTCAGTAAGTAGCTATGTAATTTGCTACTCCTAATATCGCGTGTAGACCACTAAAGACTAAATTAAATATTTAGTGTAATGGAAATCTTACAAGACCCTAACATTATTTTTAAAAATCGTAGATTGCTTAAGCAACAACTCGATATAAACCAAACAAAGTCACCTCACTGCGCCCATTCCGTTTTGGCTATCCCCGTACTAAGATATCTAATATGATATGTTCCTTTGTACTTTCATTCGTAAGTCTGCTTTGAGATCCCATGTGTCTTTCGGTATCGTGAAATATCAGTTCTCAAACTCAATGTGTCTCGCTGTTCTGTTACCCAGGGCTTGTTCAAATTGTTCTTTATCGTCTTGGGATACCTACGATAAAGAAACTTGTATTTTTGTTGGAAGTTTTAAACGGCTCAATTGGACATTGTTCGTTGAGCATGCTTATTTGCGTGTGATTAATTAAGTATCTAAGTTTTATTTTATGAACTGTTAAATTTCGTTAATGAAATGTTAATGTAAAGACCGATATAAAGTACTGAACAATGTAAAAGTTAAAATTTAGTTGGTAATATTAAGACGAATTGAGAACATCCTCTTTTTCTAAGTCGGTTATAAATAATAATATTAAATCATAAATCATTTACAGTAAGTACATTATATTTTAAAAAAATGTAACCAAGAGCATGCTTATAAAATGTTACTACTAAGACTAAACATTTATATTAATGACTTGGTGGCATGGCTTGCGGTTCCAAGAGTCGTCGGGTTCGATTCCCTCTCGGGACAAATTCGTGTGTAGAACATCGATGTTTTTTCCAAGTTTGGGTATTTGAATGTATTTATAAATATATATGTATGCATATCAGTCTCTGACGCCCATAGTACAAGCTTTGCTTAGTTTGGGGTCAGGTGCCCGTGTGTGGAAATGTACCAAAAATTTCTGAATACACAACATCTATTTAATTTCTCACCTAAAGTATCGCATGACAAAGCCTTCTTGTAACGCGCCAAAGTTTTCACGTTCAACTAGTTTTTATAAAGGGCCATGTACATTGTTCCACGGTATGCGTTCTTTGTGCATTACTTAATTATCCACACCGAAATAAGCCGATCACTCAACGGCACATCTTCACGCCGTGTAAACAGGGGGCGAAGGTACAATGAACAGGGGTGTTATGACTGGATGTGGCTGTTATATTCTGTAAACTGTATGTGTACTGCCTCGTTGGTCTATCGGTTGCAAGTGCTGCGTTAGGACCGAGAGATCCCCGATTTGAATCCGGGGTCGGGAAAAAATTGTGTGAGTTTGAAAATTACTCACCTAGGAGTCAGGCGGTCGCCCGTGTCTCGGAAATCACGTTATTTTATTTTGTTATTTATCTACTTTATTGTATGTTATCACATAGGTGACAATATTTGTCTTTGTTGATAATAAAGTGGTGGTCCTGCGCCCGATCTCTCATCTTTCATGTCGGATTGCACCGAACTAAAGAGTAAGGGAACAGAGAGTGCACTTCTGTTTGCGCGTAAATTTTTGCACTAAACATTATGTCCTGCGCAGTTAACTAATCTAAATTGAGATCGGCCGCCATCGCCGAAATCGGTCGGATAATATTATCATCATCATTCTGTAAAGGACTTAAAGAAATTTAAAGCACAGTAGAGGATTTTAACCTGATGGTAAGCAGCTGTGGGGTCCACATATCAGGTTGACAGGCACAATAGACCCGCTATTGGGAATAAATGTCTATCGTGGAATGGTAGCTCTCTTAAGCGCAAAAAAATACCTTTCAAAGTATCTCTACATAAGTACATACGTTAAGTGGGAACTAAAGACACTGATTTTAAAATCTGCACACTGAGTGCTACAGACAATGCGATTTGCTTGGCACTTCCGACCACAGTTAAATCAATCGACTCGAAAAGCAAACATAGACAAAAAAACTGCCGTGTTTATATTAACTAGTGACCCGCTTCGCTTCGGGTGAATTTTACATAAAAACCTTCCTCTTGAATTACTGTATCCTATCAAAAACATAAATATGCAATGAGAGCCAAGTCCATTATTATGATAATTGCCTTGGTTGTTGACTTCAACGACAAAAGAAGTGAGATCTAAATGGGTGCCAAGTTCAATGGTCAACCCAGAAATTTATTTATAAGTAATTATAACATACCTATCATATCTTCTTATAACATAAGATAATGTATGAAGGTCTGTCTTGGCTAGTTTCTATAAACCTACCAACTTATTAGTTTCTACCAACAATCCAAATTTTCGGAATTATAAAATAAAAACCGACAAATACTTGTAGGCTTAGAACTTGCGACGGCTATAATTCATATATGAAAACTAGCCAAGACAGACCTTCATAGGCTACCACCATACATTATCTTATGTTATAAGAAGATATGATAGGTATGTTATAGTGTTACTTATAAATAAATTTCTGGGTTGACCATTGAACTTGGCACCCATTTAGATCTCACTTCTTTTGTCGTTGAAGTCAACAACCAAGGCAATTATCATAATAATTAACTTGGCTCTCATTTCACATTTATGTTTTTGATTGGATATCATTACTTTTTGTAGAAAAGTATATATCATCGTAACGCCGTGGGTCCTTTGAAAAGGACAAATTCAAAACTAAAACTAGACTTAATGTAGGTACCTACCCTAAGTAATAAATATGAAAACCGACTATAAGTACCTACTCTTAATTGTAAATAAGTATGTATACCTAAATATATACTTAGTGCTCTGCCTTCCCCGGTATATAGGCGTGATTAGGCACTAATTAGGTATTTATGTTAAGCGTTCATAATAGAACCTAACCTAATTATTTAAAAAATGCCAGTTTTTTATTTATTCCTTTGTATTCATGTAATTACCTATCTGCATACCAAATTTAAACTTTCTATTTCATTTGGAACTGGGTTAGAATTTTGATCTGTCAGTCAGTCAATGATAAAAATGAGGATTTTTGGACATTAATATCTAAATAACTGTTTGAGATAAGCTTATGAAATTTAGAACACATATGTATCTCGCAAGTCACAATATATGAGCCAAATTTGATATGTTTATGTGAAATAGTTTTTGATTTATGAGGGGTTCAAAAGTGGTTCCAAATGGTTCGTGTAATATTACACACGGTGTGGCTCGCCAGTTCCGTTGTTTTAGAACGATTTGCTTTTAGTAGTGCTATGGAATCATGCGAGTTATTTATATTTTACTAATGAGATAGAATCATTTTACTGCGGAAAAACCACCAACCAAATTTCACGGTGTGTTGATCGCTTCCAGCCAATCTTGCATCTAGTGTTAGGTACAAGGCGGTTGTTTAATTTAGCCATTGATTGCTCATTGTTGGAGGGACACTGATCCACTCCGCATTATGCGCTGGGGTGCATACACAGCCCTGCTTGTTTACTTTTAGGGTGAATAATATAATGTGTCGCCCGACGTATCAAAATCTTAATTGAAAATCTCATTTTAATTCTAATTTCATGAGAGATTGACTTATGAGAGAGAAAGGCGTGTGATTGATTGAAGCTTGATCCCTGTTCGATCTAGGGAACATAGCGTACCGAAAGGAAAAAAATACGTACCATATCTAATCATTATCTAATAGTACACAGTCAAATTGAATATTTTACGCGCAAACTAAAGCTAGTTCTGCATTTGATATATTTGTTAGGGACCTTACCAGCTACCGAAATCACTCTTAACCATCTTCAGCTCTGTATTACCTGTGAAACCTGCATTAAGTGTGTAGTAGGTACACAAAAATTTTGGCGGATTCCAGTTGAAACTACTACCTAATAATTAAATTCTTACGGCCTCAAAATTGTGAAAAGATCCATTGATGTCTCTTAAAAACAGTCTCTATCATACAATTTTTCATACGATGCTAGACAAAATATAAAAATATCTGTCAACAACATTGGTCATGAACGTATGACATTTCGCCGTCACACAGAAGGCAAGTAAAGCCGATGATCCTACCTGATCTCTCTCGGTCATGACGGACTGACGGCCTGGACTATGAGAGTTAAAGGATAGAGGGTGTGTGAACACGCTTGTGGGTATAATGTGCAGTGTAGAAAGTCAACTTTCGAAAAAAAAGGCTTATATATAGCTAACCAATAACAATTTTAGATCGGATCGGTTTAGATAAGTTAGGTTTATGTATCATCTTTTAAAGATGTAAAGGCCGATATGCAATCTTACAATCACCTCGTAACTTTAAACTAGGTATACACCGTGAAATTTTAGTGGTTGTTTTCCCGTGGCAGAACGATTTGCCTTTAGTAATACTATCGAATCATGCAAATTATTCCGCGAAAAAAAAATTTTTTTTTTCAGATTTTCAAAATAATAATTTTCCAACTCGAAAACGAGAGAAGCTATCGTTCTTTTATAAGATGTGATGTAATCAGGTACTTACCAGGTGCTTACCGCATGAAATCGATGCTTAGAGCTACAGAAGCTCGACGCCCTAAGTCATAAAGCAGTTCGAACGTGCTTTCGAGTTTCGCTTAAACCTTTCGTAAAACCGGCATTTATTGATTTTAACAAAAAATAACTGCACAAATCTATTGTACTACTAAGATGGAATCATTTTACTGCGGGAAAACAACCACTAAAATTTCACGGTGTATTTTTGCGCAAATGAAAGACTAAAAAAAAATTTCTTCTTATCGTATGGTTGACTAACAACCTGGTGTCACAGTTTTATAAACCGCCCGTAGGCCTCTGACATGGCTTCACATACCATTGAAAAACTTCTCAGGTGTGCTGGTTTCCTCACGATATTTTCCTTCACTGCTAAAGCGTCGAATGATGGTACATATGAATTTCAAATTTGAACCTGGTACCTGGCGGGTTTTGAACTGGCGACCTCTCGCATGGCAAGCAGCGACCTCAACCACTCGGACATCGACGCTTTTTAAAAAAGCTGATAATGAATGATAATGACACTATACCCTTATGATGATCGTGACAGGAAAAAAAAACTAAAAAAAAAACCTTTGACGTTTGAACGTAGACCGTACAATTTGACACAAAATTCCTAAACCTACATTACGTTACTTCACCCAAACAAAACCCTTTTCCAAAATCCCAAAAATGACAATTAATTATTTTTACGGTGACCGGACCCAAATTACTCTGGACTAACAAAATAGTTGTGCTACATTTACATTTTTCGAATTACCCAACTCAATTTGTTCCTGGCGGATAGTGACCGAAAGCCAAATTGGAGTACACCCCGCCACCCTTGTAATAATATAACTAAGGAACAGGTATTACGTTCCAAAATCACCATAGTCCCCATAATACCCAGTGGGTGGTACAAGTTACGAACAACGGAAAAGATAATACTGTCTGTATTGAATATTCACAGTCAGGAAATTAGCCCTTAAACCCGAACAAGTAAGAGAAAATTTAGGTACACATCTAAATTAAAAAAAATTAAGTGCTAAAGCTTGCACTAGCTGTTTTAATATTTTAAAAAACGGAAAGAAATCAATTGCTCCACTAACGGATGATGGCGCCACCTGGCGCCTGGGTAACATGTTATATGTCGGAAAAAATCAACGGCTTTAGCTGTTGGTTGATGTCAAACGTCTGGGCGCGATTCCTGGAAGGATGGGTATTCAAATTCCCGGTCAACAGTGGAGCAATTATTGAATACTAGCTTTTCGCCCGCGACTTCGTCCGCGTAGAGACGTTTAACGGGAAAGACATTACTTCCTTATGGCGCAGTCGGTTAAAAAGTATAACCTTTCCTAGGCTCTGGACTATATCTGTAGCAAATTTCATTTAAATCAGTCCAGTTCTCTATGCACGAAAGCATAACAGACAGAGATTTCGGAGACTTTCGGATTTATAATATTAGTAAAGATTGCCGTTTTTTTCAAAATATTAGGTAAATAATAATATAAACGTTATTTGATTAAGCAGAAATGACGTGAAGTAACTCTCTTCGATGCAGACAATTGATTTGTAATTTACGTAAACCACATTATAGACATAGTAAAAGTTTACTTATATTTAAGTAAAAGTTCTGATAGTAGTAGTAACAATAGTGGAATACACAAATGCACTTAAATAAAATTCATCACACAAATAACACCAAGTAGGAAACGAACCCAAAGCACCTAAACATGGGTACCATCAAATGCTCTATCAAGTCAGTCAATACTAGAAGGTATTTAAAAGATAGTGCAGCAATAGTTTCCTCGCTTAGACCACCCATCTACTGGGGTGCAACACAATAGCGTCGACGGCATAATTTCACGCTCCGTTGCCTCTGCAGATGCTCAATAATAAGTACCGTGTTTACACGAATCTTTGCTACAGAGGGTTTAATTTGCACAGATCCCTCCGGTGAGAAGATTCATTAAAATCAAATTAATTCGACCATGAGTAGCAACCGAACGGTCTGGACAAAGACGTAAGCGAGACCGCAAATTAGAGAGGGGACGGAGTAATTGATATCACCTCTGAATGCACTGGACGCATCATTTGAAGTAGTTAGTATCGTCACCATATTATTATTATACTTTCGAAAGTCGATTCGTCGACTGCCTCGTCGGTCTTGGTATCAGGCGCTGCGTTAGGACCGAGAGGTCTCTGGTTCGAGTCGAGCAATATTTGTTGCTATCTATATTGATTGCTATCTTTTTTCTACAACCACCGAAGAACTACATAATTATGTTGTAAAATATGTACAATCAAAAAGTGTTATCAATAGAGACCGGAATATATGCATTTGCATATACGCATATATGCAAATGCGTATTTTAGCCATTCCCAAAAGTAATAGCATATTTTACCTAAAAACTAGTTATGATGCATTATATTATAGGTACATTTACAATATTTTTCACTCACCCAGCGTTTTGAAATTACATTTACTACATTTCGGAACACAGTCAGAAGCGTTGACAAAAATTATAAATGAATTCACATTATAATACTGAACTTGTTTTCTCCTTTCAAAAAATTGTTTTAATTTTATGCTGATTTTGAATAAAAAAAATTAATAGGCCCCCAAAAAAAGAGAAAAGTAGTAAGTTTTATTTTTTTCTGGGGAGTTAATTTTGCAAATTTTTAACATTTTCGTGCATATTTCGAGCATTTTTCATGCATATTTGCATGCATATAACAAGCTTTTTATGTTGCATATAATCCGGTCTTTAGTTATTATTGATTCCATAATGAAGACATGAAAACCACCAAAGATCCACCTAACATTAGTCCCCAGATAAATAAGCTTACCATAGGCCCTCCTTTGTCCAGTATCTTGACTTCCCCTAAGCTGCCAACGCCTTTGTTGTCATTCTTGATAGCATTGTAACGTCTGTAGTCAAGAGGACTAACCATACTGTAGTTAATAACGTATCTACCTCTACCGGACGCAGATTGTTACAATTTCTCAATTAAACTTTAAGTCCAGTGATTAAGGTCCACATTTCGGTAACAATACATCGCCCTCGTTTAAGGAAATTATGCGAGAAATCTTAACAACACCCAAACGACTGGCGATAGATTTCGCCAATATTTGCATTGGCAAATGGCGTGACTCTTCAGTGATATTTTGGTTTAGTGAAAAAAAAACATATCTATGGAATTGAAAATTAATTAAAATTAATTAAAAAGAAGATGAACATAAAATTAGTCTTTATGGGTCTACACGCGATATTAGGAGTAGCAAATTACACAGCTACTTTTAGTGTAATGGAACGCGAACGTCTAAAATATTAAGATGAACATTATTAATAAAAAATATTACACAACATCATACATTGATCTGATCCCATGGTAAGTGGATTAAGCACTTGTTACGAATATCAGAATCAACAGTGGATACACAATATTCCTAAATTTAATAATACAACCAGACACGGAATTAACATCGATGTTCGTCACACAAAAAGTTGTTCCGGGTGGGAATCGAACCCACGATTCTTGGAGCCGTAGGCAACCACTGATCTACCGAGCCAGTCAATAGATAAGACAATACTTATTTCCAAGAGTCGTGGGTTCGATTCCCACTCGAGATAAATATTTGTGTGACGAACATCGGTGTTTGTTCCGTGTCTGTATTAAGTATATTTGTGTATCCACTGTTGATTCTGATATCTGTAACACAAGTGCTTAAGCTACTTACCACGGGATCAGATCAATTTATGTGATGTTGTGTAATATTTATATTAATTAGCTACAGCGTTTCATTGAAATTAGCTCCTTACTTTTAAGCAGTGCAAAAACTAAGGTATAACCCAAACAAATTCGCCGAAGTGAGCAAACCATCAAGCCAACTACCGCACCCTATTTATTCAAGGGAAATGAAGTGCATAAAAAGCCGTCACCGTAAAAATAAATAACATCAATCACCGAACGCAGCGAGTGGAAATATTTATCTAAGGATCATTGGAGTCCCTCGGTACGGGTTGCCTTCACTCCGACGGCTCAGATAAGATCTATTGAAATCAAGTCACTGAGAGTGACCGATCTGATGGGTTCTCTTCAGAGCCTATGTCGCCGGCTACATGATTTTGATACGTTAAGTTATTGGCATCGAGCGCTATTGTGACGACGTTCTTGTATTAGGTTACGTCAGGATGTGGGAACTTTGATGTTTATAGAAATGGTGAAATAGTCCTAATGTGAAATTTAGTACTTACGTGTAAGATTGTTATTAATTAAATTATAAATTAGGAATAGAATTCAAGAACATTTTAATAAACCTTACGCGTAGTAATTGATTGATTGACTTTATGTACAAAACTTGTCATAAGTTTAAAAACGCATCGTAATACTATATCTTTATTAAGATGCGACATATATTTTCATTTCGTTTTCAATATGACTAAATATTTTCAAGTATAAAATATTCTACAAAAACATTTTGCAGAAAATACGCATTCCATTTTAGGTACTTATTGTACGAAAACTAAACAACTACTTTGCACTCAAATTTTAACAGAACTTCAAAAGATTTTGGGCACTGGATAATCCTTAGTGTCTGAGACTACGGCAATCCCTGTCTACATAATAGGCATCAATTAAAATCATGTTACCGAAGACTGAGCGATGTAACGGGTTGATATATTAGGTACATCCCATTGAAGGAGGCGAGCTTGGAAACTCAATCTCAGTATCGAACTGATTTAGTATAGTTTAGTATATTTAGTATACAACGGTAACGTGTTTATTAGTACAACAATTACGGCTGAATCAACATAATTGTACCTGGTAATCATTACGAAATGTAAATTGAAACTGCAAGAATTTCATCTAAAGCTACTTGAATTAGATTTCCGGTTAAAAATAAAGTGCAATTGATGCTGTCTGTAATGTACTTAACTCAAGCTTATTAATAATAAATAATAATAATAAATATTGCACAACATCACATACATTGATCTGATTCCGTGGTAAGTAGCTTAAGCACTTGTGTTACAGATATCAAAATCAACAGTGGATACACAAATATACTTAAATATATTTAATAACACACCCAGACACGGAACAAATACCGATGTTCGTCACACAAATATTTGTCCCGAGTGGGAATCGAACCCACGACTCTTGGAACCGTAGTTAGTGAACCTGGGTCACTAACCACTGTTCCACCGAGCCAGCTATTAGGATGTAATCATATCAGAGAGTTTAATATCTGGCTCTTCAGGCGTTGCGTGAAACGGCATTTAAGCAGGCCTTCAGGGTTAGTGCGACAAGTTCAATAAGCTCTTTTGGGCCTGTCGATCTCATATGAGGATCTCACTACTGATTATTATCAGGTGGAGTGAGGTCATCTTCTTAGCCTATTGTAGAAAAAAAAATGATCGAAATAACTCTCAAAGTTTATCCAAAAGAGAATAATTTTGCCTAGAAACCTTCATATTATAACTCAATACCCACAATATCACAATCCTTAGCATTAGCTGATGACACAGCAGATAGCTTGTCTTTACATGTCATCTTCCGACAAACACTTCGTGAAAGCCGTTACATTGTCGCACCTAATAAATCATCAATCAATCGAAAATTCTCATTATAATATGCATTTAATAGGGAGAGTGCACAAGAGCTCCTCACGAGGGGACGAATGACAAATGACGACGATCGTTTATCTTCTTAACTGTCAACTGAGCCAATCAACACACGTGTAGACCCCCTTAAAATGTATGATCACAGTTTCAGCTCTTCTTACAACTATCAACCTTATTACAAGCTTTTATTTAACTTGCAATGTATGTATGTTTGTGTGTTCGGGTGGAATTTTATAACTCAATTTTAAGGCACTTGCCCTCAACCGATTGAGCTGAAATTTTGCATGCACGTGTATATCCGATGACAATGCAATATTATTATGACATGGAGCTGATCTGATGATGAAGTCGGAAGATAGCCATAGCAACTCAGTAATTAAATAACATAACCACATCGAGTTTGGGCTCATTTCATTCGACTAGATGAGTACTTTGGTGCTAGATAGTAACCAAGGTCTGATGATGGAGCCGGAAGACAGCCAAAGGAACTCAGTACTTAAACGACACAACCCCATCGAGTTTGGGCTCGTTTGATTCGCCTAGATGAGTACTTAGATGCTAGATGGTAACCAGGGTCTGATGATGGAGCCGGAAGACAGCCAAAGGAACTCAGTACTTAAACGACACAACCCCATCGAGTTTGGGCTCGTTTGATTCGCCTAGATGAGTACTTAGATGCTAGATGGTAACCAGGGTCTGATGATGGAGCCGGAAGACAGCCAAAGGAACTCAGTACTTAAACGACACAACCCCATCGAGTTTGAGCTCGTTTGATTCGCCTAGATGAGTACTTTGGAGCTAGATGGTAACCAGGGTGGAACTTACAAGGTGAAAACTAAAAAGTATAAAATAAATTAAGGTAAAAAAATCTTTAAAAACAAACTTTTTATTTAAATGCGCTAAAAAGAAAAAAATAAACTTTTACACTATAACTTTACTGTCAACTTATAACATTTCAAATTCAACATATTTGACACAATTTATATGTTTTAAAAGCTTGTCGCGAGATTTAAGTACCTACTCGTAATTTTAAAAGCAAGTTTTAAAATACCTGCCTATTAAAAATTTTAAACTAAGAAAGTAAATACGAGTACTTAAATCTCGCGACAAGCTTTTAAAACATATAAATTGTGTCAAATATGTTGAATTTGAAATGTTATAAGTTGACAGTAAAGTTATAGTGTAAAAGTTTATTTTTTTCTTTTTAGCGCATTTAAATAAAAGCTTGTTTTTAAAGATTTTTTTACCTTAATTTTCTAATTATAATAAGGCATATGAAAACTGCAGCTCGTTCGCGTATTATAGTTCGCAACGTCCATTCTCAAATGGCCCGTAAAAGTGATTAGAACCAGTAATTGGTGTAACGAAGGCAGGGCTCTTACCGGAATGGTACGTTGCGAAAGGTCGGTTGCTGAGCAACCAATCCGGCGGTCAACCGATTGCTAATCGCGCTATCAATCAAGCATTTCGATTGATGAGAGAATTCTGTGGGCCGTCAAAGGGTTGAATCGTGCGTGATAAAACTTTCATCAATTTGAAACTGTCGCTCGATCCGATCATTTTGAAGCCGCAGATATTATTTGGGCGTATTTGGTGATTTCGATGCCACAGTATTTTTAAAGTATTACAATGGGTACACAGCGGTTTGTATGTTAAGTATGAAGTAGAAAGGGAGTAGTGTCTTTTTTATCAAGCAGATATGAAGTTTATCGTAAGTTTGGTTTATTATACTATTTTGCACTAGAAAAACTTAGGTTAGGAGTGAGGAGAGCTATCTGCTCCCCCGCAAGACCAGTAATGATGACGAGGCTGTTCCAAGCCATCATCGTATGTCACTTAGGAAAATAATAATATGAAAACGAAATTTAGTTGATGGCTTTTTAAAAAAGGACGCCATTTTTAAACCCTTGATTACATTTTGCAAGTTCAAATCCATAAATACAATAAAGATAATTTTAGATACAATAATGTGGTAAATTGGCGTCACGGAAAATTAGTTTTGAAATGCGCAATGTGGGTGAGAAAAATATAACCCATGCCTTGTTTCAGAGCAGCGCTCGTTAAACCAGTTGAAACACAATCATCATAAATAAACCTGAGTTATGCCTACTTTATGTATTTGAAACATTAATATTCTTTCCATTTGAAATAAATAAAAAGGCCAAGTGCGAGTCGTATTCGCGCACGAAGGTTTCCGTACTATCTTTATTAGTAAATTACGTTTGTTGTATTTTAACCCCGAGTATAACTTGCTTAAAAGTTACGTTTGTTGTATGGGCTACCTTTTATTTTCACTTTATTATTATTTAATTTTTTTTTTTGATAAATATTCTCCGAAAAAATTACGCGTCTACCTGTTACGTTTATTTAAATATTAGCAAAAACATTTATTGTATGTTATTAGGCATCAAAAATACATCATTTAATGAAAATTTCAGCTTTCTAGCTATCACGGTTTATGAGATTTAGTTTGGAGACATACAGACGGCGGAGGCTTAGTAATTGGGTCCTGTTTTTACCTTTTAGTTACGGAACCCTCAAAAATACTGCTGAATCTATGCACTATTTTTTTAAACGTAAATCGCAAAAATCTAAAGAAATACCTATAGTCCTACCAAACATCGACGATATTTTGTAGGACTACAATAAAAATGAATCTGTTCAAAACGAGTATTCCCTCCCTAATCAAAAATCTACGCGGCAATCAACAAAGTGAACGAAATGAGATAAATATATTGCCAGTACATTAAACCTACAAGTTACAGTTTAAGGCTTTTATGGGCTATCATGATGGCATTACCGGACAGCCCTCATAGCAAGAGGGTGTTAAAAGGAGGAAATTTTCAAATATGTTTCCCACTTCAGCTACGTATTTCATGCAATAAAGTCTACGGAATAGCAACTTCGGGACGTGGTTGCGATGTGGGAATGACTTTTGGATGTGGCATCTATTAAAACCTTTTTTAATCAAGGCTGTTAAGTTTGACATATTTTTTTTTTATTTTTGCAAAAGGACACGTTTAACAGGACTTTCCTGATTGAATCCATCCATTGTAAAAAAATGAAAAATGATGATGAGTTGCTAATGTTTAAAGGCGAATCTATGTAAAGCTGAAATTGTTGACTGATGGGGTTTTTTTTCTTTCTTTCTTTCTTTCAATTTTTAACCTTTTTATTTTTAACCTTTCTGACTTTGAAATGAAGAAGAAATCAAAACGTGCCCTTGAAGTAACTTTCACGAGGCAAACGGTTACTAATAGGTATTTTATTAAAATAACATTACTGTACTTACTTTTTTTAACCGACTTCAAAAAAGGAGGAGGCTCTCAATTCGTCTCTAGTTGATTTTTATGTGTGTTACCTAAGAAATTCAGAATTTTTGTCAATAAAAAATATTATGAATAATAATAAACTAAAAAGATTCACCACTACTTCAACAGATCCTCGAGACAGCATCCCAACTCCGGCACAGTCTGACGTTTCCGCTGGCCGCTCCCATCTTGCCCGCAGCTTTAAGCTTCCATTCCGTGAGCCGAGGCGTTCAAAGCCACATCCACATCCCCGCTATTTCCTTACACCGCACCGCCAGACGTCTTTACACCACATTGATGTAACGTCTGTTGCTCGGAGCCCATTATTCGGGGATCAAATGGGCTATTCTGCTCCCGCGCGACAACATTAAACAAAATTTTATTTTCTCAATACTAAAACTTGCACATTGCTTATTATGTCTTATTCCGCAATTCGTTCGGGACGCTTCTACGGCTTTTTAATGGCGTGATAAAGAGGAGGCTGGTTATGCGATGGTTCTCGTTATAATGTATGCTTACATACTTGTCCATTAGTAAATTTGTCTAGTTATGTATAAGAAAGTATATTTGTTTGTATACCATTGTTGGTCACGCGTGAGGGAAGGTACACTGATTAAGCGACTTAGCTAAGAATATGAATAACGTATGCATGTGTGATATTTATTTATTTGTTTTTTACTTATTACTTAGCTTAGAAATTTTACTTTATACATCGTTGCCTGTGTTGGGAAAGCCTCGCCCTTCCAAAATAATCTTAACAATTGTTAAATAACTATAATGTTTACTCGATACGACGTTTTCATGATATAATCAGCCATTCAAGTAGTCGTAAGAACGCAGTGTGCTATGTATGTGGCAATATGTACGTGAAGCCTTTACCTACTTGTGTATTTGAAACTTTCTTTACTCGCACCACCTGACTTTTTAATACTGTCCTTGCCATAGGGTGACCACATTTTCTTCTGTCCGAGTCTATGGCAAAATCAAACGTATTCGTCCCAGTATTTAGCTGCACGATTGCTTACCTGAAGCACCCATCAAGTCCCTCAGTGAGCAGGATGCCGGACATGCGGGACAAGACATTAGGTGGCACATGGATTGTGGCATGAAACCACATTCGCAGGTCTGATCAATTGCATCGGCGAATGCCCATCTAATCATCATTTTCCTTGCTTCGACCAACCTGGGTTCGAAGTCTGTTCAAGGACTTCCAGGTCAGCCATGGCAAATTGTGTCCATCGGATGACTGTCTAAATCCAGATGGCACAACGGGCAGAGGGTAGCTCTGTTTGAGGGCTTCTACAAGTTTTAGGAAGCCACACCTTTTGCCAGAGCCTTTTGAGCCTCTGACAAAACTCATTGTAGCCATTAATTGGGTTTCCGTATATTTATCTATCATACTATCTATAACAGGAAATGTAGAGTGAAACCAGATAGGGTGACTACATAATTTTACGCATAATCTTGACTCAATACATCTACTTAATGCACATCTACCTACAAAGTACAGTGTAAAGTACACATCAAAATTAATTTTTGAGTATCTTGTTCCACACAATAGCTACTTTTCTATCACATATTACCTTGCACGTAACTTAAAATGAAGTTTATACAGAAGTGGAAAATACAATTTTTCGACACAAGATGTCGATGTTCATTTGAGCACGGTCCAAGAAACCGTCCCTGTGGACTTGTTGAGGGTTTTCGCTAGAACACGCAACCAACTTAAGGAGTTATGTACACTGCTGACAAAACTGTTCGTTCGGATATTTTGGAAACGAATTACCTTACGTTGGCTTTGGGATTAAAGGTCATTTTTAGCAGGGGTGAGAGTCATCCGCCCCCCCGCAAGTCCGGTGATGATGACGAGGCTACTCGAAGCCATCATCGTATGTCAGTTAGGAAAAATAAAACTAGGTAATTTTTTCTAACGTTAGTTAGCTACTGAAAGAAGCATCAATTTCTGCAATTTCATCGAAACGTTTTAAAAACCTGTTCAGTCTGTAAATATATCTCGTCATATACAAGGATTTATTGCAAAAAAATATAATTTTCACCTTATACATACATACATACGAGTATTACCTCTCCTGTGTAATTTGATATTCTTGTATAGCAACGCTTATCTTTACAGGTGCGTTATATGTTTTATAAAACCCTTTGAAAGTATTAATTTATTACAATTTAATGATAATTAATGCCTTCATCTCATATAGCTCAGTAAATCTGTTATATAAAATAACGTCTGAAAAAAAGTAAACATTAAACGCAATTAACAATTGTTGGCTTGCATGAATTTCAAAGTTTATTTATAGAACACATGAGATCCAAATCTCATCTATGTATGTGATCAGTACCTTCACTACTATACATTTCCGCTCTTATTTAAATGTTATACAAAATAAGCTTTCCAAAAAACAAACATTTTAATTTTTCGTAATCGCCTAACATTCAGTCCATTTGTCGGTCTCACTTATTGCATTTAAAGCATAAATGGCAAGAAATATTTTACTTCCTTATTTCTCTACTCTGTTCGTCCCCTAACAGCCTTCCTTTACGGAGCCTTGAATATTTGAAAGTATTACACTTCGCACCCAAAGTGGGCTTATATATTATTCAAAAAATTAAACAGAGCCACTTTTGAGTGTACCCGGTGTGTAAAGAAAAGCAATAACTCTTTTAGCACTACATAATCCCTTATGTAGTGCTACTAGTGTATGTACTTAAACGTATTCCCGCACGTTTAAGTAAACTGATGTATAGTTTCATAAATAATTGAGAACGGGTAAAAGCGCCGATGGCCGAGTGGTGCAGGTCGTTGCTTGCCATGCGAGAGGTCGACAGTTGAAACGCCGTAACGTAACACTGTTTTTCAAATTTGAAAGTCATACGTACGATTATTCGACGCTTTAACGGTGAAGGAAAACATCGTGAGGAAACCTGCACAGCTAAGAAGAAATCCTAAGGTCTTGTAGTCAACCAACCCGCACTTGGCCAGCGTGGTTGACTAAAGCCTTATCGCCGTAGTTAACGGTAGGCCCATACCCCAGGGGTGGGAACGTATATGAGCTGATATGATAATGTAAACACTATGGTAGGTACTTGTAGTACCTACATTTCTGATCTAATAGATTTTTCTGGGCTGAAAAAGCACGAGTAAATAATAATAGAGTTAATAAGATTGAGAAGATTATCTGTAAAATAATAAACACCGAGCCAAAAGCTCTTAGAAAGATTGGACTTTTGGCCGGGCAAGATAAATAAATATTATGTGCAATCGGCTGATCTCTGATGATATGATTTACTAAATTGGTCTGAGACAAAATATCGTAGTAATAATCAAGTCTGCATTTATAACTATCATTATCGTAATAGGCATCTGTATATTCGTGGTGTTTATTATCCATTTAAACTAGGTTAATGACAGTAATAAAAACAGAATCCGTACTCTACCCCTTTTGTTGCATTACGAGTACATTAAACATTTTATAAATATTTTAATTTCATTTTTTTGTATTCAAACAATTTGACGATAGAAAGCTAAAAATGTCCGGTCTTGCGGGGGAGCAGATGGCTCTCACCCCTGCTATTTTGTTTAAATGAGCTCCCGATATTTCGGCACTGTTGCAAGCTCCATGATCATGGGTGAACTTCTTTCTTATTTTGACTGGCATTTCGGTGAATTTTGTGTCATGGCCTTGATCATGGCAGCTCACCCGTGATCATGGCATTTGCAACAATATTTAAATATCGGGAGCTCATTATAACAAAACAACATGGTAAATATCCTGGACAATTGCAGTTTTCTAAGTTTGTAACCACGACAGTTTAAAATTATAATTTGACGGTAATAAGTATAAACCAAATTATTTCTTAAACCCTTATAGTGATCCCTTGTTCGTCCCACGAGAATGTTGTGCACTCACCACGCCATCTTTTCCCGGCCTCACATAAAGAAGGATGAAATATATGAAATAATATAAAAACGTTTCACCTTGTACAAGACCGCAGCGCCTCAATATCCAATGACTCCAGGTGAATTCCCAAGGCGACCGTTCTCTTCCTCTACCCGAGTACAACGATTACTCTTTGTACTGCAACACATACAATATTTATTCCTATTACCTTATAAAATATTAGTTTTACAGCTTAACTATCCGGTGCGAAGGACCAAACTAATGAGTTTGTGAAACTCATGATACAATAAATAACCATTGTGTAGACTCGCTTAAGCACTTTCATTATTAAGTAAAAGCTTAGTGATAGTTACATTTTTACTGCTTCTGTCTTTAATTTATTAGCCAAATGAAGCCAACTCAGTGCTTAAATATACATACTCATACTCAGTATTTTTGTACATACATTTAATGATCATTTTCTGTTCAGAATCATAAGCAAATAAATTTAAAATACACATATACGGAGTAATTGTCAAAATGTTTATTGTGAATTATGTAAAGGGCTTAAAGGTCTTATTTATTTGTAGCATTATAACGAAAGCTAAAATGGCCAATTTTATGTACGATAATATAAGGACTTAAATTAAAATTAAACAACTTTAAATCTATCTTCTTCTTCTTCGAATCGTTTGGTTGATGAACAACCTGGTGTCAGAGTTTTTAAACCGCCCGTAGGCCTCTGACATGGCTTCACACACCGTTGAAAAATTTCTCAGGTGTGCTGGTTTCCTCACGATGTTTTCCTTCACCGTTAAAGCGTCGAATGGTGGTACATATGAATTTCAAATTTGAAAAACTCATTGGTACCTGGCGGGGTTTGAACTGGCGCCACTCGCATCGCAAGCAACGATCTTAACCAACCACTCGGCCATCGACGCTTTTTAAATCTATAATTAATTGTATCTTATATTGTTAAAAAAGTGTTTTGACATTATAAATACAAATAAAAAAAATATATAGACAAAGATACAGTATGCATAGAGATATAGAGTCTGTTTTTAAGCAACACTGACCGGTCGATAACGCTAAAGATATGTTTTGCCAATGCTACTAAGATAATAAAATTTGCATGCATAATCCAACCAGCCTTATTGCTTTCAAAATCTTCTATGTACATAAAAAGCGTCGATGGCCGAGTGGTTAAGGTCGTTGCTTGCCATGCGAGAGGTCGCCAGTTCAAACCCGGCCAGGTACCAATGTGTTTTTCAAATTTGAAATTCATATGTACCGTCATTCGACGCTTTGACGGTGAAGGAAAACATCGTGAGGAAACCAGCACACCTGAGAATTTTTTCGACGGTGTGTGAAGCCATGTCAGAGGCCTACGGGCGGTTTAAAAACTCTGACACCAGGTTGTACGTCAACCATACGATAAGAAGAAGATAAAAATCTATGACCCCTACGCCTAACATAAAATCGTACCGGAAAAAGTACACAATTCAAATGGCATCCGTAGAATTTAATTCGTCCAAAAGATTACATAATCGGATCGATCATCGTAGTGTTGGGAAATATGGTAGATAAGAAAGAACGATCTTTTAAGAGATTGCATTGTCAATTAGACTGGCTATTCGGTGCGTTCTGTGTCATGGCCTTGAACCCATTCATTCATAAAAGTATAAAATAGCTGCGGGAAAAATTTTAGTACCTAAGATAAATTACTTCTTTGGTGAGAACATCAATACACCATACATACCTATTAAATGGTTTACCCGAGGACATATTCCCGCGGGAAGTCTGTTATTCTGGGTCTTCAGCTACCGGCATACAAAATTTCATCGTTATCAGTACAGTAGTATTTGATTGAAAGAGTAACAAGCATCCATCCACACATACAAACTTTCACGTTTATAATATTAGTATGATTTTTTTAAGCCTACTGTAGGTATTTTGTAGGTAAACCGGTATACACCGTGAAATTTTAGTGGTTGTTTTCCCGCAATAAAATGATTCTATCTTAGTAGGACAATAGATTTGTGCAGTTCTTTTTTGTTAAAATCAATAAATGCCGGTTTTACGAAAGGTAAAAAACCGAAACTCGAAAGCACGTTCGAACCGCTTTATGACTTAGGGCGTCGAGCGTCTGTAGCTTTAAGCATAGATTTCATGCGGCAAGCAGTACCTGATTACGTCACATCTTATAAAAGAACGATAGCTTCTCTCATTTTCGAGTTGGAAAATTATTATTTTGAAAATTTGAAAAAAAAAAATTTTTTTTCGCGGAATAATTTGCATGATTCGCTAGTATTACTAAAGGCAAATCGTTCTGCCACGAGAAAACAACTACTAAAATTTCACGGTGTATGTTAAAAATCACACCGTAACTCAAGTCCCAACACTAATCGCCGTACCTATCCTTTACAAAAATCCGGATAATACGGTTCAAGATGTTCCTTATCCTAATACGTCCCGGGATTAGATTTCATTCAACATGTTCCGTGCCGAAAGTTGCCCCGCGACATGTTTGGAGGTGCCTAACAATTAATTGGGTCCATCCCGGACCCTTGTAGGGTTTAGTCGACAAAATCCGGGACTAACTTTTATTTTGCTTTATAACAGTGCGTACGTGACTATTATTCTTCAGATTTTTATATGGATTGTTTAGAAGATCTTCGCATAAAGCTTAAAAAAATATTTAAGACACTATTATTTTGCAATTAAATGACATTGACAAGAAAAGCTAGAGACAGAGATGAGTGGAAAAGGCTGGAGGAGGCCTATGTGTAACAGGACACGCTGATCTTAATAATAAATCTGTAAGGGTCGGTCACGGAGTAAGTTAGTTTGTTTTCAGAGATATTGTGTTTATAGGTGCAATATATGATACTGATACTAATTTCACGATTTTTAGATTTTTTTTCTGTATGTGAGTATGTATGTATGTTCCTCCATAACTCTTAAACCAATTATCCGAATTTGATGAAATTTGGTATAAAAATACATAGGCATCTGGGACACAGGAAAGGCTATTTAAATTCTGGCTCCAACGCGAACGGAGTCGCGGGCACAGCTAGTAGTTTATAAGTTTGATTAATGTTCAACCGATTTCAGCCATGGCGGCCGATCTCAATTGAGATCAGCCAAGTGCGCAGGACATATTATAGTGCACAAGTGTGCGCGCAAACACAAGTGCACTCTCTATTCCCTTACTATCATAATTCGGTGAGACTGCAATCCGACATGACCGATGAGAGATCGGGCGCAGGACCACCAATAAAGGCTTATTATTTAACTAGCTGTGCCCGCAACTTCGTCTGCGTAAAATAGTAACTTTTGCCTGCATTTTAATTTCAGGAAGCATTTTTTTTAAGAAATTACAGGAAAAATAAATAAAGCTACAAAAATTATAAAATTGTAATTGATTAGATTAATATCTATTAAATAACCTGAAATTGTTTACAGATTATTAGGTGATAAACAACATATCACATTTTCGTTACAAATCGGCCAACTAAAAGATAATTCACTCGCACAATATGTTTTTTGTCTAAGCAATGATCTAGCCTGAGAGGAGAGTGGTAGCTAGGACTCGCAAAATTATTTTTCACATTTTAGCACTAAAACCACGATAAAAACTTTATTTTTTTGTCAGATACAGGTTTGAATTGTTGCAAACAGCATACTGTACCTATGTTACATACACGTACACAAAATAGATGTTTGATATCAGGATAACTTCAAAAGGTTAAATACAAACTACTTATCCACTGTCTCAAAATATCTATAAAGGATGTTTGTCGCCATGTGACGAATTAGTCAGTATTTGCTTTGCTACTTTGTTATGTGCCACTTTTGCGCATTGTTTTTTGTATATTTCTCGTAGATTGTATTGTATTCGTAATGAAACAGTGAGATAATAACGTAAATCGCAAGTTTAATAATTTATAACTTATGAATTACTTTTAGTATTTGAAGCAATATTGCGAAATAATAGAGCATAGTGACATCTCTTTAACTAACCAAGAACTAAACACTCATGTCATAATATCAAATCTGACAGCATTTGACATGACTTGCCAGCTAAGAACGTGATAGTTTGGGAGCCCAACGGGAGTTTTTGGAGTATTGATCAGACTCAGACTCTGTCTTGTAAGATTTTTAAATGGGAGACTCCTTGCACCCTTTCATGTACCTCTGCCGTGTATTTTATTTGTAACGATCTTTATATACGATAGCTTTTTAAATTTTATAATGTCCAAAATTTTTACGTGAATGTTGATAAATTTCCCTTTATTTGCTTAGAATAGCGATATCCTTCTATATAAACATTCGGATAATATCGAACAGTCTATCAATTGGAACAACACAAACCACCAATGTAAGCCAGCAAGCAAATATTGGACAACTGACCACCTCCATACCGAAAACCAGGTAATAGAGAAATTTTTGAACCTGGCCTTTGTGGATTATTCAAAGGTCTTCGACGGTATCACCCACATCAACCCATTTAGCTTTCTCTTCTTCAGCAAAACGTCGAACCCACATATATAAAACTTCCCCAAATCATTTACCAACAAAGCACAGCCGATATCAAACTGCACACTGAAGGCCTGACATTCAACATACAAAAAGAGTTAAACAGGGTGACTCCCTATCACCAAAGCTTTCAGTAGCACGCTCTAAGAAGTCTTCAAGTCACTATGATATTCTAAGGCAACAAAAGGAATTGGTGTAGAGGATAGGCGACTGATAAACATTCGCTTTGCAGATGACATTTTCCTAGTCGAAATACGTATACATCGACAGAACTTGAGTCGATGCTCGAACAACTGAGCGCAGAAAGCGTTGACGTTAGACTGACGATGAATAGATCCAAAACCAAGGTCATGACCAACAGCCAGCACCACTGATTTGGTTGATTGCAGTCAACAGGCAGGTAAAGCAATATGTAGAGGAGTATATACTTGGGCTAGGCAGTCTCCTTCGAAAACAGGTAGGACAAAGAAATGATCCGTAGAGCAGGCAACGCCTGGAAAAGCTTCTGGTCCATGAATAGGTATATGTAGGGTGATCTTCTTATATCACTGAACCGCAAATTCATCGACGTTTTCATACTGCCTATCCTAACACATGGGGCACAATCTTGGTCCCCCACCGAAAATCAGAAGTCCAAACTCAAGGTTTTTCAAAAAGCTATGAAGCGGAGTATCATAGGTATTAAGTTAAAAGAAAAAATAAAATATACTACCATCCACTTCCGTACTGGTATTGTTGTTGGTCAAAACTAATGTAGCAATGAGCGGGGAATGTGAAGTAAAATGTGCGAGGATAAAGAACAATAAATGGACCAGAATTGTTACACATCCTCCACGGTGAAACAGGTTAAGAAAAAAATTACAGATTATTATACAGCAGGACTTTGATATCAACTTGAACCTCCTGCGTACAAAATGTAACGCGCTAAAGTATCTCAAGATTATGTGTTTTTCACTTTTTATGGATTATTTAACTTGCACTTTGAATGACCGACACGGTCAAATAACTTTTTTCTTTCAACAGCTTGTTACCAGGTAGTCCTCCTGTATTAATCGCTGTCCCCCCACTTATAAAGAAAGTGTAATATACTTTTCGTAATCTTCCTATTCCGATTCCATGTTGTTCGAGTAACTGCAAATGTAGCCATTTACCTCCCCTACTATGACGTTTTGCTCAATAAAGTAGTCTGTATAGTCCTAGTCAGAAGGTTCATTTTGGTCGATATACTTTTACCATTTTTGTACGTGATCTAATAAAGTTAGATTTTTAACTATCCTACAGGAATTTTTGTGACTAAAAGTATTTAAGATCTTGACCGGGGATGTATGGTACCACCATGCAAAATTTCATTTAAATCGGTGTAATAGTTTCAGAGATCAGTCATTTATTAAGGTTTTTTGAAAATCCCACGGGAACCAGTTAACTTTCAGGGATTTATAGTATCCTATGCATTTTTCCGGAATTTAAAGTACCTTCGTGTAAATTTTCATTTAAATTGGTTCAGCCGTTTAGGAGGTCAGTCGAAACAAACAAACAAACAGACAGAGACACAATTTTTTTTAAGTATGGGGATGTGTTCTGCTACTCTCAAAACATATCCCTGACTTGTTTTTTTTGCGTTTTTCAAAAAAGTACAAGAATTTTTACCTCTACGTTTTTATTATAGTATAGATAGATAGATAGATAGATCCAATCAAAAACATAAATGTGAAATGAGAGCCAAGTTCAATATTGCCTTGGTTGTTGACTTCAGCGACAAAAGAAGTGAGATCTAAATGGGTGCCAAGTTCAATGGTCAACCCAGAAATTTATTTATAAGTAACACTATAACATACCTATCATATCTTCTTATACATAAGATAATGTATGGTGGTAGCCTATGAAGGTCTGTCTTGGCTAGTTTCTATAAACCTACCAACGTATTCGCTATAGTTCGCTCGCTAGTTTCTACCAACAATCCAAATTTTCGGAATTATAAAATACAAATACTTGTAGGCTTAGAACTTGCGACGGCTATAATTCATTTATAAAAACTAGCCAAGACTGACCTTCATAGGCTACCACCATACATTATATTATGTTATAAGAAGATATGATAGGTATGTTATAGTGTTACTTATAAATAAATTTCTGGGTTGACCATTGAACTTGGCACCCATTTAGATCTCACTTCTTTTGTCGCTGAAGTCAACAACCAAGGCAATATTGAACTTGGCTCTCATTTCACATTTATGTTTTTGATTGGATATCATTACTTTTTGTAGAAAAGTATATATCATCGTAACGCCGTGGGTCCTTTGAAAAGGACAAATTCAAAACTAAAACTAGACTTTATGTAGGTACCTACCCTAAGTAATAAATATGAAAACCGACTATAAGTACCTACTCTTAATTGTAAATAAGTAAGTATACCTAAATATATACTTAGTGCTCTGCCTTCCCCGGTATATAGGCGTTATTAGGCACTAACAAGGTATTTATGTTAAGCGTTCATAATAGAACCTAACCTAATTATTAAAAAATTGCCAGTTTTTAATTTTTTCCTTTGTATTCATGTAATTACCTATCTGCATACCAAATTTTAACTCTCTAGGTCATTTGGAACTGGGTTAGAATTTTGATCTGTCAGTCAGTCAATGATAAAAATGAGGATTTTTGGACATTAATATCTAAATAACTGTTTGAGATAAGCTTATGAAATTTAGAACACATATTTATCTCGCAAGTCACAATACATGAGCCAAATTTGATACGTTTATGTGAAATAGTTTTTGATTTATGAGGTGTTCAAAAGTGGTTCCAAATGGTTCGTGTAATATTACACACGGTGCGGCTCGCCAGTTCTGTTTCTTGAACCTTGGCTTGACACGCTACCGCGTGTCTAGATGACATTGAACTAACATTTGACGTTGTACTTAAAAATAGGAGCATGATAAAAAAAATCCAAGTTTCAGTAATCATCATTAATTATTCTCGAGTTATATCGATTGAAATGATACCTGAAACCAAACAAAAGATAAGTAAGCATAATTAAAATAATCGCATTATGATAACCACATAAGTTTGTTTACAAAAAAATGTGCAAATTTTGACGAAAAGATAAAATGAAGTTGGTACTGACAATTTCGTTCCACTTAGTATGTCTTCGGTAGTATAGTGGTAAGTATCCCCGCCTGTCACGCGGGAGACCGGGGTTCGATTCCCCGCCGGAGAGACTATTTTTTTTGATTGATTCTAATTATTTTTTTAAGTACAAGTTGTTGAATTTTTGGACAACTAGGATAAATATTTTTTTAAAAATTCGTATTTTAGCCATACAATGGTATCATTTGATTAATTATTCTCACTTAACAAAAATAAATTTGTACTTAGAAGTTTATTACCTATTGTTTCTATCCTTACTAATAATTTTCCAGGTGGGAGACATTTTGTCGACCGGTTGCTGTTACCACCATACAGTTGTGTAAAACCCGCCAAGTGACTCTGGCCTCTCTTGGTCAGGTCGCGTTCCGGGATCAGCACTGTACGAACCGGAGCCAGGGGGGACCATTGTTGCGGCAAGCGCCGGACCAGTGGAGTCTTAGCGGCGGTATTGTGCGGGCGGAGCGGGTCAGCGCCGGCCTGGGAGACCCGTAGAAACGGGGCCCTTCCGTCCGGCGGACTGGCCAACTCCGACCCGCACAGCTCAATACCAATGCGAGACTCCACGCCTTGTCTCGTTGTTGCCGCAGCAGTGGTCTCCTTTTTCACGGCTTTCAGGGTGAGTGCGACAGGCTCAATATGGTCTATTGTGCCTGTCGACCTCATATTTGGATCTCACTACCGCTTACCATCAGGTGGAGTGAGGTCATCTTGTTAGCCTCTGTATAAAAAAAAAAAAAAAAAAAAATAATATTATAAATCCGAAAGTAACTCTGTCTGTCTGTCTGTTACGCTTTCACGCATAGAGTACTTAACCGATTTAAATGAAATTTGGTACAGATATAGTCCAGAGCCTAGGAAAGGTATAGGCTACTTTTTAACCGACTGCGCTATAAGGAAGTAATGTTTTACCCGTTAAACGTCTCTACGTCGCGGGCGGAAAGCTAGTTTTTAATATAAATAAAGAAGTATCATACATTTTTAATGAATTTACTATGTTAATAAATAAGTTTTACCCACCCGTCTGTCCAAGTAAAGATGTTTCTCAAGCATATTTACATTTATACAACAAAATAACTGGTGGAACATTGATTAGTGGCCCTGGCTGGCGGTTCAAAGAGTCGGGTTCGATTTCGTCTCGCGACAAATATTTTTGTGATGAACATCGGCGTTCGATACAATCATGTTTAGGTGAGATTATATATTTTTAAATACATATTTATGCATATCAGTCCTTGACGCCTATAGTACAAACTCTGCTAGTTTAGGATCAGGTGTCGCATATATATTTATTTATTTAAATAATATTGAAGTGTCTGTTTGTATGATTAAAATAACATTTTTTTACAAAATTGGAATCTATATCGGGTATCAATAACAAAAACACAGTTTTAAAAATTTTTGTCTGTCTGTCTTTTCATTCCCGCTAATCTCCGAAACATCTGTACCAATTTTGACGCAACTTTCATTTATAAATAACGGCTAATTTCACAAGGTACACTAAACCATTTCCACGCATACGAAGTCATAGACGGCCGCTAGTGTAATAAAATTCAATGATCCATAAAATTCACTCGCGCAAAACTAGAAGCCGGAGTCTCATATAGCCCTAGTATGTCATAATTAACTCACCATAAATCATGACCCCGCACCGCACTCAATAAATACTGCACATTCCTCAACAGCCAATCAACTAAAATCGTTCGCAAATGAAAATCATCCCCGACGGCGTTCCAAAAAGCATCGCATATAGGTGCGTTCCGTTCTGAAAACGGGCGGAAATTGAAATGGGCGTTCCGTAGAATATTGGCGTGCCGCCTCCAATAATTCGCAGGATGTTGCCTCCACGTCGAAGGCCTACGGATAACGACGCCATTTGAACTTTAAAAGGACTATAAGGCATCAGATTGCTTTGAAGTCCACCGTATGGGCAGGTGAATGTAATCTATGGATTAGATTGCGATGGCCGCGTGGTCGGAGGTAGATATTACGTCTAGCACTGTGAGGGTTAAGAATATTGATGTACGGTTTTGTAACGTCCTATTTAAAGAGATATGTGTTAATCGCCATGTAACTTCTTGAATAAGTGAAGTCCTTTTTGTTGTTTAATATCGAAATTTAAGTTAGTGCACAATGAAACACACATCATGTTAAAAAATCGTACTAGTAATGTATAATGGCGGTAAGTACTTTTAATACAGACAACTGTCCGTCATTGTCATATTTAGCCTTTCCGTGACTACGAACCTTACGAACTCAAAACGAGGGGTCTTTCAATATCTATACTTTATGAACGCAGCCTTTGATGTTCCTCCCGAAAAAAAGGCAAAGGTTCTAATGCAAGAACTTTCATCATAATTTTATCAATTGTACTACATACTACACACCATGAAAATAGTTATTGTATCGATATCCTTATTATAATAATAGGTCCTTATTATGTGTTCGTATGAGTAGTCAATTGCCTCGTTGGTCTATTGGTAGCAAGCGTTGCGTAAGGATGTAGAGGTCCCCGGTTCCAGTCCGTGGTCGGGCAAAATTAGTATGAGTTTTTCTGTAGAGAAATAACTTAGCCCGGAATTAGAAAGTTGTCCGTTGCCCGTCTGTGCCTCGGAAAGCACATTAAGCCGGTGGTCCTGCGCCTGATCTCTGTAATATCGGATTGCCGTCTCACCCGACTATAGAGTAAGGGAACAGAGTGCACTTGTGTTTGCGCGCATATCTACTTGTGCACTGTATGTAGTGCGATCTTGGCTGATCTCAATTGAGATTGGCCACCATGGTCGAAATCGGTCGGACGCCTTATTATACGTAGATCTTTGATACCTGCACAAAAAAAGAAAAAGTAACATAATTTTTCGTCTCAGCACTACACCATCCGATTCTCTTAAGACCTGGTTAACTTATACTCTGTGTTACAGATGGTTTTGTTCGCCGCCTTCAAAAACTCAACGTTTGTATCAAATGTCAAAGTCTGTGGACTTTTTTAAATCGTGTAGATTGCTTGATGCACCGTCATCATAGGCAGGGGTTTACCCAAGTTGGTGTATGAGTCTCCCGACTGCCGGTGCTTAGATGTAAAACCGGAACTACTCCTGGACTAAAGCGCAATGCCCAGGGGTGTACCCACTAAACTCCGCGGCGTACCTCATCGCCTTAGCGGCGTCAGGGTTCATAGCATAGCCCAACTACCACATAGCCGCCAAAAGTCTGTGGACCTATCATGAGCGTGTAATCGGAAACTCAATACCGAATGCTCGTCTATATAAGAATTGTTATTTACGAGATTGCAATCGGCATCAAACCAACCGTATAGAGGTCCTTACTTGAGCGGCACTAAGTAGAAAGACGGTGGAAGGGTCTTATTGGACCTTGACTTATTACTTGCTTCTATTTGCTGTTATTACCTTTTTCGTAACATAGGCTTATTGTCTAGAAATGCTTATTAGCTTAATTACGATTTGACGATATATTTTGGTTAAACTTCGAAGGTATATATATTTTTTTGAAAATTTCATAAGCAACCAAATATTACGACTATGAAGGTTATATGGAGGAGCCTTATACCCTTCAGTGGGTTATAATAAAAAGCTTATGATAATAATGATGATAAATACGATAAGATCATCAGGTGTGTAAGGCAAATAATCCTAATTTTGGAGCGAAGTAAAGGTGACGGCAGGGTCCAGAGAAACATTGACATACTGAAACACCAATGAACACATCTTTCTGACGTTACGAAAGTTAAAAGATTAATAACGATAAACAAGTAAGAGATAACTAAGAATACATAAACTAAACAAAGTGTTTTTTAATTCATTATTATCTAACTGCAAATTACACATTTTTTTAAACCACTCAACGTTCTGTCCATCATATCGCAATTTGTCACAGAGTTAGGGGACGTAGTTGCCTTAAACTTTCTTTGTCATTCCTTTAGGATAAATTGTTAGCAATGTTAAATGATACAAGGCTTTTGGTAGATTATTTTACCTTTATTCGTTTTCTAACAACTAATCTTCGTCAAAGTAAAACACAAACTATGTATCTACATAAGCTTATATAAGATTATATAAAACAATTTTGAAGTAAAAAGTGAGGTCACATTTAAAGAGAACCACTACATCAGGTTTTTATTTTCTTTATTATAGAAGTTTTTATCAATAATTGTTGCACAACATCACATACATTGATCTGATCCCGTCGTAAGTAGCTTAAGCACTTGTGTTACAGATATCAGAATGAACAGTGGATACACAAATACACTTAAATATATTTAATAACACACCCAGACACGGAACAAACACCGATGTTTGTCACACAAATATTTGTCCCGAGTGGGAATCGAATCCACGACTCTTGGAACCGTAGGTAGTGAGCCTGGGTCACTAACCACTGTTCCACCGAGCCAGTCAAGTTAGTAGTAGTAGCAAGTAAGTTAGTGGTTGTCTTGATTAAGACTGGCCTAAAATTAGAACTCTTGTGAACTCCAAAAGTAAAAAAAATCCATTCAAAACGTTTTCCCGGCCGTTACACTTTTCCGTTTTCAATTTATTTGACACCGAAAGTAATTTGGGTAAAGGACAATTAACAACATTCTTTTGAATAATTAATGTAGTCGTTCAAAGATCAATTAGTGTTTCTTTGTGAAAAGGAGACTATGGGTTGATTTATATTCGTAGCAGCGTTCGTTTGCCACAATTTCGATTCCATTTGAATGGCGTAAAACAGGGTTTAATGTAAAGCCCACAATTTGCAATTTGATTTTGGCTCTGCTTCCGAGCTTTTTTTATCGAAACTACAATCTAATTGGTGACTTTTTGGAATTCATATTAAAAAAAAAAAGGCTTTTGTCTTCTTAGATTTTGAGTTAGAGAGGAGGAGGCTTAGAGGTAGTACGAAGAATGTTGTATTTTGGTGAAGAAAAAAATTGGTTTTATTTATTTATTTTAGGAAGATCAGGATTTACATTTTTAACATAGGATAATAATAATAACAATTAAGAAATCACTTATAGATCCTCACAGATAAATAGTTTGATAACTATATCTAAATTAAGCATAAATAAAAGCAAGTATGGAAGATATTCAAACTTACTATGCTATAAGTCAACTTCATTAGGGGTGAGAGCCATCAGCTCCCCCGCAAGTCCGTTGATGATGACGAGGCTACTTCAAGCCATCATCGTATGTCAGTTGAATAAAAAATACTGATTCTATACTAGGGTGAAGTTTTATACCGTAAACAGATCTTTTTGAATTGATCCAATAGGGGTCCGTTTTTCCACTTGAGGTTTTTCAAAGCAAAAATCTTTCTTAACCACTAAGTAAGGTAATGTTCAAAATTAATATTCGCTTCAAAGGATAGAAATGTGGACTCTTTTCTTTAAAGGCTTAATAAGTATAATCCACGGGGAGAAAAGCTGTAGAATTCTTGGCTGCGTGCCCTAAAGTATGCAGTTAAAATATATGTTCGTATTTTCCTTTGTATAATCTGGAAATATCTATCGGGATGTATTTTATTTAGGAAGAAACTTTCTAAAGCTAAAACCTACTAAACTATTTGCATTCCAATAGTTAATATTCGTTAGGGCGAGTTTTATCTGTGTCAGCTTCATTTCAAATAAAAAAATATTGACAATACTCGATATATTTGGATTTATTTGTACAAAAGTTTGAGGTTTGATTTCGACAGCAACAATTAGTTAGTCTATGTGCGGTGAAATAAAGTTTGCTTAGCTTGATATTTTGTGGTCCGGTACTATAATATATGTATATTAACTGTCCAGCTGCCTATGGTAAATTGACATAATAATAATAAATACCTGCAAAACCTATTTTAAATGTCTCTTATAATGAAAAATAACAACTTCAAAAATTACTCTGTCAATTTTCTGTTTACGTTACCTTTCTAGTTTGGTTCATAAATTTACATAATTATGAAACAAACTAACAGGAACATTAACTTAAACAGTGAATACAGTACAAGACAATTTATGACCAAAAGTTTATTTTACATCACTAGGTTGTAGCTATTTATACAGTTGCTTTACATAAGTTTGGCTAAGTAATTTTTAGATAAAAAGTTTGAATGTTTGCTTAAGATAAAACGTTGGTATCATATGCGTCTAATAAGGTATGTTTCTTAATACTTCCTTTTTTAATTGAATTAACAAATCATTTCATAGGTGCAATGGACACGTGCTACAAAAAGTCGGACGAACCATACATAGTTATATTTGACTGGCTCGGTGGAACAGTGGTTAGCGTTCCTGGCTGGCGGTTCCAAGAGTCGAGGCTTCGATTCCCACTCGATGCAACCGTGTGTGGAAATGTCCCAGATATTTATTTATTTAAATATCTCTGCGACACAAGTGCTTAAGCTACTTGGCACTTTGCTCTACGTATTACTTCGATATTATATTGTGGAAAAGTTTGTATGTAGGTATTACCATACGTCAAATATGTGAAGTTTGTCTTTTGGAATTGATAAATTTGGAGTGCCATTAAATTACGTAAATTACTAGAAGGGTTCTGAATCGACAACATGTATCGAAAATATTCTAATTGTCACCTTTTTTCTATTTTAATTTAACAAAATAGTGTCATCTAATTGACATATTTTTAAGCTGTCAAATTAACGAGAACATTCAAATTTCCATAATTGCCGAATTGAAGAAGGTTGGTTATCAAAAAATACATTGATATTATTAATACTCAAGGGTTTGGTATCAGAAAAAAGGATGAGATGATCACAATGCGATTAATATATTGTATGCACCAACCGGGTATTAAATATTCAATAAAATTGAATAAATTCAATATTGAGTTCAAAAAATAATATGAAAATCAATATAAAAGTATAGCATAAGCAAGCATATTTAATTTGGTAAAGCATAAAATTCGAAAAGAGGAAATGAGGGGTTTGCCAGGGATTAAGAAAGAACATGATTCAAGCACACAGTAAAAGCGTCGAATAATCGTACATAGGTATGAATTTAAAATTTGAAAAACACAGTGGTACGTGGCAGGGTTTGAAGTGGCGACCTCTTGCATAGCAAGCAAATACCTAAACCACTCGGCCATGGACGCTTTTTTCCTCTCTAACTATAAACTGCTACCTGGCTTTGGAATAGGACGTCCTTTATTTCACATTGATCGATGAACAATTAGGATTACTTGAAGATGATCTATTCAATATGAGAAAGCTGTTCACTATAAACATAGATTTTAGGATTTCGTACGTCGAAAAGAATAACCGAACCCCTTATATAGGATCCGTTTATCATCGTCAATTTTTGTCAAGGAGAAAATATCAAACTGAAAGTTACATCAATACTCAGGTCTACTGTCCCTTCGCCTGAGCCAACACAATCAAAAGAAACATTCATTTATGCTGCCAATTTTTGACACTCGCTAAGGGAACTACTATCTGCGAAGTACTCAGATTCTCAAAATTTAGAATAAAGCAACGTCAAGTACAGAGAATTGCGTAAACTTTAAAAATAAATTGCGTTGTGCGAGTCCGTCTTGCACTTGGACTTTTTTTTTTCTTTTCTTGGGTTCTATTCCCACTCAGCACAAATATTTCTGCGATGAATATCGATGTTTGTTCCGTGTCTGGTTGTGCTATTTAAATATTTAAATGTATACCACTGTTCTGATAAAAACAAGTGCTAAAGCTTCTTACATCAGGATCAGATCAATTAATGTGATGTTGTGTAATATACTTGTTTATTACTACACGATAAACAACAGATGATGATGATGATCAAAAACCAAAATAATTTTGTTTTAAATGTTTCTTCCGGTTGACTAACTTCTTAAGTAGCAGAAAAGATTTTGACGGGACTACGACTTTTAAGTTAAAAAAAAAATCAAAATCCTGTAGTTCACGCGAACGAACTTATTTATTACTACACGATAAACAACAGATGATGATGATGATAAAAACCAAAATAATTTTGTTTTAAATGTTTCTTCCGGTTGAAGACTAACTTCTTAAGTGGCAGAAAAGATTTTGACGGGACTACGACTACTTTTAAGTTAAAAAAAATCAAAATCCTGTAGTTCACGCGAACGAAGTCGCGGGCACAGCTAGTTTATTTATATAAGTAAACCCTTTTAAGAAGAAGTACCTCACCTCAACATAAAAGCTATAAAAGCTCTTTGTCGTACAAAGCTCGTTCGTAACTTGAAGAGATAGGTAATAACATTTTGCCATAAGTAGCGTAAGACTTAATTTATTCGACCTGGTGATATCAAAGTTTTCAACTAAGAGGACTATAACTTATTTTAAACAGTAAAAGAGGAAACGTTTTATTATTTCAAGTAACGTGAAGTAGTCTAGAATATTTCATGTTACTAAAACATGCAAGTAAGTTTCAGAAAGACGTTTCGCAGCGAATTCTAGCGGAACTGTTTTTGTTCAAACTTTTTATGCAGTGTAAGTAGAGTGTTTTACGAAATTGTATTTTCTTTTACTTCTTTTATACAAGAAGTAGTGTTCACTTTGTAAGAATAATCTTCGCCAATAAGTCTTAGTTACCAATTAATAAAGATTATGTATAGCAATGCGTAGGGCAATTTCTAGATAAGTGCAATTAAGATAACTTTAAGTCAATTTATCATTTTGTATTATATTATGTCGGCGTGACTTATTTATAAATAGGTAAATTATCATTACCCCATACGTCCCCTCTGTTGGGCCTTCCCTAAAGTAGGGCAATAAGGCCTTAGTCAACCACACTGGTCAAGTGCAGGTCGGTGGTGCGGTTGACTACACAACCTTAGAATTGCTTAAATTATAATAAATAAACGCACGTTTTTGAGGCAAAAGGGTGAATTAGAACATAACGTCCTAACTCAATGTTCATAATTCATAATTTCAATCAACCTCATTTCAATTATTCCATAACTGGGAGCACTATGAAATATTAAAATCATTGTGATGCATAAAACTGTCCAGACCCAATTTTCATTACGCCGACGGAGTGCGGTCGCGAAATCCCCAAATCCGTGGAATCATAACGTCGCGTGTATTGTCCGACGAATTAAATTAACCCTTAAATAAAGCTGCGAAATTACACAGAGCAATTAGGTAGAAGCGACCGAGCAATTTAGGGTTAGAATTAAAATATCACGGCATTCCGTCGGCTCGGACGCAAATTTTCATCTGCGTCGCTGGATTTTTTCCTAAAACCATTCCGGGGGTTTAAATTTTAATTATGCCGCGTACATTTTGCAAGAACAAAAGAATTTTTAAAGTTGCCGAGAGAAAAAAATGTTGTTGACTCCGAGAGCGGTCTCACATGAAAATGGAATTCGGTTAAAGGGCTGCCAAAGGTACGGATAGCATGTGAGGGTTAGAATTTGAGACGCGTATGTGGAAACATTTTTGTGCGCGCTTGTACAAAGTATAATATGTAATAACGTATTTGGCTGTATCTTGATGTATTGACCGATTCTGTAAATAAAAAACAAAAAATAAGATATTTTTTTGGGATATCTCCACAAATAGCCACCGGGCTCTAAGCTAAACACAGCTTGTACTATGGGTGTCAGACACTGAAATAAATACATGGATGTTCAGAAATACATATTTACACCCTGCCATGAAACAAAACATGTTCATCACATGAATATTCATCCAAGTGGGGATGACCCCACGACTATTAGTACAGTAGTCTCGGACACCAATTTCACTGAGCCAGTTAAAAATATCAAACATGACTATGGATCATGATATAGGTGTAGTTTTTGTGTTTCTATGTTTTTGTTAGCTCTTACGAGCACAAGAGATAACCTTCTGTTGTGCCATAGCCTGCATTACTATTTATACTAATTAGCTAGGCTTGCTTGCTTGTTTAGCTGTAGTTTTCAATACTAGTTTTAAATAACAAGACGTGCTGAACAGCGCCACCACATGGAATGGCACAGACCAAGAGGTTCAGTCATGTTTTCCCTCCCTCCTCGTTCGGAGTTAACCCGAATGCTTCAGGCAGGGCGTGAAACAGCATTTAAGCAGGCCTTTAGGGTGATTGCGACAGACTCAATATGGTCTATTGCGATTATCAACCTCATATGTGGATCTCAGTACCGCTTTCCATCAGGTGGAGTGAGGTAACCTAGAAAGTAACTTTATTGAAAAAAAATATTTTTGCTAACCTTCCATTTTCAATATTGGACTTAAACCATTTTGCTAGATGAGATCACGGATAGGTTGAATTTTTACGCTAACCCATGTTACGCGTAATTTAGAGGGTTAACCCAAAATATTGCTTTTTCAAATTTTATTTTCATACGGTCAATTTCTATCATCGGCTATAAATTTTCCAGTGCCCAGATCCCAATTCCAATTTTATATTTAATAACGATTTATTTTTAATAAATAGTTAAAGTGAACTTATTCTTCGGAATATAACGAAATAATTTCAAAACAAACATAAACATCAAATAAATTGTACACAAAAAATAAACTATTGCCAATCACATAATATTAAATTTCTTTTGCAAACATAGGAAATTAAATTTAAAATTTGGAAAAATTCACATTCATGCCCGGCTGGACAGTATTACTAAATTTTCCAATTTTAAAATGGTCATTAGAGCTCTGTGTCATACTAAAAACACTTTTGAAATAAAATTAATATTTCGGCAAAAAACATTTTTTTTTAAATCCGCGTGCATTGTTCTCGAGTTTAATCCGTAAAATTCGTTTTTTTTCATACGTGTAGTGTTCGCGCAAATAATAAACAATACTATGTAGGTACTAAAAACACAATTTTAAATGTTCAGTAAGATATTCGTATACCCATATAAAAATTTAAAAAAATCCGTTTAAAAATAAACATTATGCATCTACTTCTGAAATCATGTAGTATAGTAGTACAGTAGGTGTAGTCTCAATGAAATGCAACAACAAGACTCATTTAAACTTGGGACATGCTTTACTTCGAATTCAGCACTTCGGAAGTTCCACGAGTGCGGCTGATTTACCGACTTCATAATAAAAGTATTACAGTAAAACAGAATGTGAAAACTAGTGGGAAGTCGGTTGTTCACAGTGCATGATTTTTGTATTTACGAACATGTGATATAGGGTTCTTTGAAAGTTTAAAAAAATAATGTACCTATCAAAATAATATTACTTATACAAAATATTATGTTAAATATATCGTAAAAAATCCGAACAAGTTATTATAAATACATAGTATAAAGCAAACTCGCTTCCCGCGTCTGGCTGTATGGATATACTTAAATCTTTAAAACTACTACTATAAGCTGTACTTAGTCCGCGATTTTCCCCGTTTTTTACACATTTTCCATTATTTCTTTGCTCCTATTAGTCGCACCGTGATGTCATATAGCCTAAAGCCTTCCGCAATAAATGGTCTATCCAGCACAAAAAGAATTTCTCAATAAGAACCAGTAGTACCTGAAATTAGCTTGTTCAAACAAACAAACTCTTCAGCCTTATAATATTAGTGAAGATATAGATTTTTCATTCCGTTCAAAAATAAGCTTGTTATACAAACGACACGTTCACCTACAAACGTGTGCTAAGAACACAATAATGCTTTCAGCAATATTTGTGCTCGATGGGACGATAAAATATACTAACCTCTTGAAATATTTACACTGCGGTATAGGAAAAAGTGTGAAATAGTGAGAGTCTACGATAACAGAATATGGGGAATGTGCCGAGTTTGGGCAGGGTTGCCGACAGGGTTATCACTTCCGGGACATTTTTAAAAAAAATTGAGACAATTATTCCATGATTAAAAACTTTCGTGTTCCATTCTATTTTAGTTCCTATCCAATTCTACTTTATCACGATTTTATCTTTTTTTTTTTATAAAAGGCTAACAAGATGACCTCACTCCACCTGATGGTAAGCGGTAGTGAGATCCAAATATGAGGTCGACAGGCACAATAGATCGTATTGAGCCTGTCGCACTCACCCTGAAGGCCTGCTTAAATGCCGTTTCACGCCCCGCCTGAAGAGCCCGGGATCATAGGAAGGAGGGAAATCATGAGCTGGAAGAGCATTCCATGCCTTAATGGCACGGGGCAGAAATGAGTTTTTATTTATGTGAAATGAGCCAGGGTTCCCTCCATTCTTCAGTTCAGAGGTTTTACTCCATTTAAGTAGATTCGTGTGTGTTTGTACAGTCAGCCAATAATGTGGTCTACCACCCTACGATTGAGATTTGTTTGAACGCCATGAAACAACAAGGTTAATTTTCCTTGGCAATAAGAATGTGAAAGGTCTGCCTTAGCGATCGTTACATCTCGCAGAAACTTTTGTAGAAAGTGGTAGACCACTTTCTTGGCTGACTGCACCTACCTTAATCCAATTCTGATATAAAATTTGTTAACTGCTTCGTTACTCTACTCCAGCCATTATAGATAGCTCTATAATTAAAGCTTTATTTAAACAGAACTTACAAAATGGAGAAGACACAAAGAAAGTTAATCATAATATTTGTTGGAAGAGAGTGCATAAGCTGTTGATTCCATAATAATGAATAAGGATAACGTTTTGATACATTTTTACCTGAAATAGGTGAAGTTAATTTTGGCCGCAGTCGGAAAATAGTTTACAGACTTCTTTGGTCGTTATTAGTTTCATTTTGAAAAGGAAAGAATCTACACCGTTAACGTTTACATCCCTTTCATTATAACCACAGTGATCTGAGGAAAGAATTCACATTAACAATGTTACATTCACATGGCAGTTTAATCGCAAGGAGAGGCGCCTACATCAATCATTCGTAGGGATTCCGCTGACGTTTGGTACGTCAATCGAATTTGAAGCCTACTCAGCCATAAAACGAGTTCAATTTGATTCAGTGTGTGCTAAGTACTGTCCCATTCTGACTTTGATGTGTGGATATTACGATATCGCTACGATTGATCCCTGTCAAAGCCTCACCAAGCTAATGTTGACACATTGACAAAGACGATCAATCTGACGATTGAACATAGTTTTCATAGTAAAATAAACGTTAAGTAAATCTGGCCCCGTAGACAAAGTAACAATCATCATCATCATCATATCCGCGTTTTCCCGGTTGCATCCTTGCGGAGCCCGGGGTCCGCTTTCCTACTCCTATCTCTCCACTTCGCGCGGTCGGTCGCGGCATCCTTCACGGAAAGTTTGTTGGCACGCATGTCATCCACTACGACGTCAAGCCAGGCCTTCTTGGGCCTTCCCCTTCTGCCGGGACCCGTAGACAAAGTAACAATATGCAAACTACAACGAAGTTCGAAATAATAAAATGTATGGGATAGACATTAGACGCGATAAATCACGTGGTCTATCCCATACATTTTGTTCTTTTCGAACTTCGTTTTCGTTTCGATAGTGATACTTTGTCTAAGCCCCCAGAAGAGATTCAACTATTCCACCTGGGTAAGATTCGAACCCAAGAAATCGCGTTCAGAGGTACATTTTTGCCAGCAGCCATGTGTGAAATAATAAGTTTTTAACTAGCTGTTAAATAGTTGCAAAATCAGAAAATATTAATATTATGTATTATGTAGAACGAGTCTTAGACACGGGACAATGTTCATAGCGAGGGACATCATTTCCATAACAAAATTGTATTTTGCTTTTTAATTCCTATCTTCATTAAGTAAAATATATCTTCTTCAGTAAATTATCTCCAAATTCCTTCACTTTCTGTTATTAGCTCCAAATATAATATAATCTATACTAATATTATAAAGCTGAAGAGTTTGTTTGTTTGTTTGTTTGTTTGTTTGAACGCGCTAATCTCAAGAACTACTGGTTCGATTTGAAAAATTCTTTTTGCGTTGTATAGACCATTTATCGAGGAAGGCTTTAGGCTATATAACATCACGCTGCGACCAATAAGAGCAAAGATACAATGGAAAATGTGTAAAAAACGGGGGAAACGCGAACGAAGTCGCTGGCACAGCTAGTTATTTAATAAAAGTAGATAGTAAGTGTGATAGCGATATTGAAAGGAGAGTAAATGCTGGTAATACGGGGAACGGAGCGTTGTACACCTTTGTGAACAGTCAAAAGGTATCCAAAAGGCACGTCTCATCACGTTCATAGGAGAGTGTTGATCCCGACACTAATGTATGGAAGCGAAAGTTGCGTATGGCTGAAGAAGCTTGAAAAAAGGATAAACGCACTGGACATGCGAGCACTAAGAAGTTTGCTCGGAGTGAAACCGAGGGATGAATCAAAAATGAAATAATTGGTAAACGTTGTGGTTTGATGTAAGATGTAGTGACTAGGGTTGAGAAGGGTATGCTTAGATGGTGATTGATGGCGAAAGTGGTATGCCAGGACCATAGCACATGGCAGGAAGTAATCTCTGCCTACCACTCTGGGAAAAAGAGGCGTGATTTTTACTATGTTAATTAAAAATTAAAGTTAGAAACACACTATCAAATAGGTATACTTCTCCCAAACGGCTTGACCGATTGTCATGAAATTTGGTGAGCATAATTATTATTGAGTAGGTCTGAGAATCGTCCAACACATATTTTTCATATCCCTGAGTGATAAGGGTTGTCCACCCTCAACAAGTCGCGGGCACAGCTAGTGTTGTGTAAAGTCATAAAGTCATATAGTATAATTTTCCATATATAGTGTGTATATGTGACTAAGTATGTAACGTGTGTGAGTGCTTAGCTATATTCTAAAAGGCCCTGGATCCGCCTGACATCACAAACTCGACAGAGCCACAGAAGTGATTAATGTGCGTTCACGTGATTAAAACGGCCCGAAATGTTTCTATTCAGTTGACTCCACAATCATCCAGTCAGTGCGGTGATTAATTGAATCCATCATTTTTATCTTCCGCCGGTAATGTGTCAAATGATAAAAGTTAATAATGGCGGGGAAGTGTTTGTTTTTCTTTTATTATAATATATTTGCTTTTTTTTTTGGAATGTCTGTATGTTCGACATGTACTGATTAATAATACTTAATAATATTTGTTAGACAAGACACTGACAGTTAATTTACAAGCTGTCTTATTTTAATGATAATATCGAAAAATAATGAATGACGTTCAATCTTATATATAAAGTTCTCGTGTCACAGTTTTCGTTGCCATACTCCTCCGAAACGGCTTGACCCATTCTCATGAAATTTAGTGAGCATATTGGGTAGGTCTGAAAATCAGCCAACATCTATTTTTTATACCCCTGAGTGATAAGGGTAGTCCACACGGACGAAGTCGTGGACAAAGGTAGTAATAATATTTAAAAAAAATGTTGATATCCTCCAAAATACTTTGTGTTCTAAATCTGTGCCCTGCAATTTAAGTCACAAAGAACCCTAATAAAGACAGATTTGTGTCTCCGCCCGGTTATATCATATCTCTTGTTTATTATAACATCATTTATGACGTCATGAAAACAAAGAAAAAATTACTTTAGGTATCCTAAAACTTGGGCACTAACTACTAAACGAAATCCTAAACTAGAAAAGGAAGATTTGTAAAACTAAGATAACGTCGCTATAAGTAATTTGACGAAACATTATACAATTAACAAGTATCAACCCCCATTTTGACCAAAGTTTTAATGACGACTATCAACCTATTTACTTTCCCGTTTTCCACCTACTTAATCAAATTAACAAGTCATAAGGGCAATACCTGTGGGAAATAAGAGTTAAGACCCTATTTTCACATTGTTGACCACGAAAAATGTAACCTAACCCTTATGTATGCTCTTCTATGACAAAATGTCAACAGTTATTAATGCGGCGACGCTTATCAGACTCAAACTAACGATTCCAAACACGCGAGCACTGAAAGAATTCGAAAACTACCGACAAACAGACATAAATAATTACCGCGACTTTTTTTTTATTCATTTTTTCCACATTTTATTACTAATGGCTTGCGTTTGCGATGGACATTAATTTAGTATGTATGTTGTAATGAAAAATAAATCGTAAACAATATAATTAGATCGGAATTGTTTTTGACGTTAAGTGCTTTGTTATTCAGTTGCTTTAAGGCTTTTTACATACGTGTAGCAAATTACAAATGATTTGAGAGGTACTCACTCATACTTACGTTATGGATCCCAGATCCCAAGCAGACAACTCTGCAACCATCTTCCCTATTGAAATTAGGATGTTACTTTTTATATCAGAACCTTTTCGCAGCATTCTAGGGACAAATCGTTGCTCTTTCTTAAAAAAATTAAAACAGAGAAACTTCATTTGTTCTTCAGCAGTTTCAGGATGCCTAGAAGGATATTCTAACTAGGTTACCTATGTGTGTGTTATAACTTGGAATAAAAGTTTGTACAAGATTGAAATGTTATTTCATTTTAAAATAACTCATTTTTTAAAACTTTTTGGTATGGATTGATACCAAGTTAAAGTTACCTACTAGCCATCTTAACCTATTCTTGTCCAAGATCTGAAGATACTTCAAATGGTTGAAAATCAGCGCTGTCATAGGACTGTCTAATGACGGCAACAGCTGCTCCATTGCCATTCGCTTACATTTTGTTTCTGTGTTTTTAAGCTATTGCATAGATTTAATCGCGGGCTTTGAGCGCGGCGACCTTACCAAGAAATTCCGTAACGAAAAAAACCTCACAATCGTCTAACGTCGTTTCAGTTCGGTAGACTTCGGCACGGTGTTTGTGTGCGTGCGGTTAGACGTATTGTACGACTCTACGAAACTAGCACGAATCGAGACGAGCTGCTCCGAAATCGGACGATGCTATGCAATAGCTATACCGCGGCAGTCCCCGAGTGCCACACGTCTTTTTTTTTCATCTATATTATATTGTATTTGTGCATTTTTTTTGTAAGCAATAAACTTATTCGCATTTGTAGTACAAGGCATATATAAAATTCTTGTTGCCTAGTGTCTGATTAGCCTTTTTGTCTATCTCTCCGTATTATGACCTTTTTTGCTCCGTTAATATCCTCACAACTCCGATTCCGTGTAATCATAATTGCGTCTTCCTTTTGAAGAATATTAACATTTTGTTTACTTATTAATATGATGCATCTGTGTCGACTTATCTCTTTTTAGAATTCATTCAATGTAGTTTTCTTAGAAATACATAATTTTGAAATAATGAAACTTACTGGAAAATGTGAACCTCACTCTCACTGAGCTCACTGGCTGGCTAAACAAAACGGTTCCAGAAAATTATTTAATGTCTTCATGCGGAGGATAAAAATTAAAAATAAATCTACAAATGGCTGAGTTATGCGATAATAAACCTTTTTAAGTACACGTTAAATTTAAAACGTTTGTCAAAGAACAAAAAATCCCGATTTCAAGAGAAGTAAAGATCAAAACAATATTCAAAAAACAAAATGTTCCCGATTTCCCGAGAACGTTCCAATAAAACGATGGGGGAAGCACTCAAATGTAATTCGTCGTAATAATATCGCTCCTCGGAACTTTCGGCCCTCAAAAATTTACACTTTTCCAATTAGCAGAAATCCGAGTTAATATCACTGCCTACTTGTTATTCTTTCGGATCAAATTGAAAAATGCCTCAGTCTCGGAGAAATTCCTCCTAATTGGGGACATCTGGCCTCTTTGCATTCCCGTCTTAGATCCCATTATGGATTCGGAGTTGATGCTCAAACGGCGCTCTGGTAAATAGCTATACACTTCCTAAAATGGCCTGTCTCTCTTATGACTACCAAAATAATCAGTGATCAATAAGACCGTCTTAGACATTCAATCTTGGTAGGAAGGAGGTTTCTTCCCACATCTTTTATATCGAATATTTAGCCGTAAGAATGCACATACGTAATATAAAAAACATGTCTGAAATTAATTTGAATCCGTAAAGTGTTAATATATCTTTGTCCTAACTGATTAACAGTGATAGAGCGCAGATTTTCTTTATTATTCTTATCATTGTTTTGACTCATTCAAGTTTAATTATCTAATCAATGCAAAGAAATAAGGCATATGAAACCTATGAGAATTATCCGCTCTCCCGCAAGTCCGGTAATGATGACGAGGCTACTCCAAGCCATTATAGTATGTCAGTTAGAAAAAAAATTTAACCTACTGATTTTTTTTTTTTTATTTAGCCCAAATAAGAACTACAGACTAGAGCAATTTTGTCTTTGTTTTATTTCTTTGCATTTTATTTCTAATTCTACCCTACCGCGAAGCTTTCAATGCCCGGTGCTATACTGACGATCGTAGATCACCCTCCCCTAATTTTCTATACAGCTTCTTATTTACGGTAAAGTTTGTGGGAGGGTCTGTTTGTGTTGACAATAAATTTGACTGCGATAACGTTTGGTGCGGAATTTTAAATTAAATTATATTCCTTAAGTTATCCCTGTGAGATGTGGCAACTTTTGTTTTCGTTTGCATAAAAAGTAAGTATAATAATATTCATACTTTTGTACTTTAGTATGATGCTTATTTGAGATATTCCATTATACACCAACTTTATGTACTATCAGCAACGCTGGCGGTCGACCACCTATAAGGTGAAAATTGCTTGGCGCTTACGTCTGTCATAACAAGCCCCGCCCCATTGTGGTCAAGGAGCTGGCAAGAATTTTTGGGTAGATATTTGAAGCAAGCTGAAAACTTGTCCTGCACCTCTCCTATTATATCCCAACACAAAACCGCAGACCTGGCTGAGTAACGGGGCTAAACCAACCCCCAAATTTGTTTATTTAAAAATATATTTTTTTAATCCAAAAATAAAAAATTGTCAGTTCACCTGACAGGTAGAAGTTCCATCGAAATGATTTGTCTATGTGAGTCTTATTTTTTAGTTATAAATAAAAAGATGAAAAATATTCTCGGGGGTTTGCTTTAGCCCCGCTACTCACCAGCCAGGTCTGCAGTTTCGTGCTGGGATATAATAGGAGAGGTACAGGATAAGTTTTCAGCTTGCCTCAAATACCTACCAAAAAATTCTTGCTAGCTCTCCTACTATTGGAACGTTTTTGCTTGGATTTTGACAGATTTTCTTCAAGTGTTCTTCTATTGGCCAGTGGGCGGGGCTAATGGCGTTTAAAGAAATCTGTTTGAAAAGTGTACTACCGCCAACATTTCCGGTTGTACGTACAGGGATTACAATTAATTTTTTTTTATTTTACTATTAAATAGTGGACCAGTTGAACTTAATATCGCCACTTCACAAGTTTACATTCCAATTTTGTTTTATTTTTTATTTCATTAAAACCTCCCACTTTGTTAGTAACAATGACAAACACGACAAAAAATAATTAGTAAAATCTTTCTAGTCGTTCACGCGTAATTTTGTGACGAAGGAATTTTTCACATTAAACATTTTCCTACACATTAACGGAACCTAAATTTTCCTAAATCAATCAGACAAAATCACCCACCTTAGTCAGATACAAAGTAGTAGCGTAAGCATTTACACTACAAACAGGTTAGAATACCAAAGATATCGCCGAGAATTAATCAAAGAAACCCGTGCTCAAATCTTATATTGCAAAAGCAGTGTAATTTATTCGGCAACAGGTGCCTACGGGAGTCACACTCGGCCCCCTGTTGTTTCTTCCATTTAATTGGATAAAAGTGAATTATACCCGACTTCAAAGTGGGTCCTAATGTAATTAGCAAGTCTCAAATTAGTCGAGAACTTTTGACTCGCACACAAATGACATTGCCATCGTTTGGTAGAAGGGGATTCACCAAGACTGCCACTTCATCTGCTCGTTTAGCTATATAAAGTGCAGAAGTTAACTCAAATATTCTTTTCTAGCTGGCTACATTGTCATTGCGAGTTTTCTACTTTTTCCCATACCATCCATCATATTCTAATGTCTTTATCTAATGGCACTAACTATAGCTCAGCCACTATTTAAATAATGACATATTTGCAGTGTTTGGCCAGCTTGTCAACTGACTTATGAGTACGTTTGCCATCGCTTCGAGACATAATTCATCATCATCATCAGCCCATACATGTCCCCACTGCTGTGGCATGGGCCTACCCTAAACTAGAGCGATCAGGTCTTAGTCAATCACGCTGGCCAAGTGCGGGTTGGTTGACTACACCACCTTAATTTCTACATAGGTGCGCAGGTTTCCTCACGATGTTTTCCTTCACCGTTAAAGCGTCGAATAATCGTACATTCGAATTCCAAATTTAAAAAAAATACAGTGGTGCGACACATTGCATGTCAAAAGGTTTTCCAACCCTGTGTACCATTCACACTTTGCAATATCATGATAATTGTCCGTATTTACTAAAAAACCTACCATACCTAGACTTATGTAAGACCGCAGAATATCTTTTTTTTTCACAATTTCACATACCTACACTGTTCTTCCTTACTTCTAATAGTTAAGCACTATTAAGTTATATCGTAGCATAATTCAAATTATGCTTCATTATTCTCGACACCCTCAAAAAGCACGCAATGTTTTAAATAGGCACTCAGACATTATCGCATGTGGAAGCCACATTTGAACACCAAAAAATTCTGAATCAAAAATTAATTCTACATAGACACACAGTTTAAATCAATTTCGATATCACCACATCTAAAACCCATTTTCCTATCCCGATGGGAGATAAAGCGATGGTCGCGATAAAACCGACAAGTGACTGAAACGTTTAGCTTTATATTTTTTAAAACTCCCGAACAATGTAACAGCGCGTGCTGGAAACAATAAAAATGCGTACATGCTCACCAATTCAGGGTCGTTTGTATTACTCCCATAATAAATACATAAAAACATTTCGGTGAGCCGTCACGCAGAGTCGAGTGGCCGGTACTAACTAGGTCATTATTGTTTTAGAATTCACTTACAAGCTTTGACTGTTATTAAAAAAGTGGATACTCAAATCAAGGTGTGCTTTATACTATGTAGTGATGAATAGGCTAGTTTCATAAGTCTGATTTTACATAAAATTTCACAATTAACAGTAACATATCGGTAAACCAATAATATAAGTGAAATCGAAATTATAATTTCTTACAAAATAAGACAAAAATATTAATTTGATAAAAATTTAATAAAAATACTATGCTAGTGTGAAAATTATTACTAATTCTGTAATTTATAAGATGATAAATTACAGAATTAGTAATAATTTTCACACTATGAAAACATATTCGTAAACGCAACATTTGATATAGCTGCTGAACAAAGTTCTTACGATATACATACAGTATATCGGGTGGTGACGTCATAGTTCGACATTTGTATGAAGCATTTTGAGCTCGCCCAAATGATGTGCTATTGAAACTGTAATATCTCCGCGAGTTTTCTAAATATCACACCATTCTTCGAACAGCACCTTTGCAAATGTGTGGTCCATCCATCTATATAAAAAAGACGTGTGGCACTCGGGGACTACCGCGGTATAGCTATTGCATAGCATCGTCCGATTTCGGAGCAGCTCGTCTCGATTCGTGCGAGTTTCGTAGAGCACGCACACAAACACCGTGCCGAAGTCTACCGAACTGAAACGACGTTAGACGATTGTGAGGTTTTTTTTCGTTACGGAATTTCTTGGTTCGGTCGCCGCGCTCAAAGCCCGCGATAAACGCTATGCAATAGGTTAAAAAGAAATAGGAAACTACCCTATTGTGGTTGACAACATCAACATTCAATCATTGTTACGTACAGACACTTTATTTACATTCAAACTTCGACTTTAATACACAAGCTAACGAACAAACCAAATACGAACAAGAAGTAACAATTAATTACCTTTTGTTATGCTCAATTAGGCAAATCAACAGAGAAACGCCTGCTCCATCTCAAACGTTCTACAGAAGAGTTATGTGGGCACCTTATTAAGAGATTCAAAATGAAAGAATTCTTATTCCACAGCATAAAAATGCAATTTAGAAATGTCACGCCACCGGAGGGGAGTTTAAAATTTTTGCAATTTTCGCGGTAGTGCCGGAAACAGTGGACGGATTAAAATTAAATTGTCAAGTGAAACTGAGATTTAGCCGTTCCAAAGGTATCTTAAATAATAACTCTTGTCGCAGGAGTGTTCTTGAATGAACAGAAGGAACTCAGTGATTGTGAGATCAAAGAAACTGAAACGTGAAATTTGTTGACGGGGTCGAATCTTGGTGAATTTTGTGTGGGCGTTAAATGAACAATTTCACAATGGATAACACTGGCTATACTCCAGAACTTATACATAGTTATTTACTTGTATCTAATAACAGCTAAAGTACAAGCATTATAAATTCACTGCATTATATCTTATACTGTAGTAGAAATGTATATCAAAGCCTTAGAGTAAAAACTTCGTAAGTGCAAAAATATACAAAACTTTCAGGAGGACAAAAAAACTGCGTCGTTGCCACGTGCTTCCAGCAGAGCAATAAAAAGAATTCGAAAAAACGCATTTCCGAGGTTTTCACTCTAAGACGATATCTATATAATGGTGGCATTTAATACCACAACACCGTACACACCTGGAAAAGGAATTTAGTTGTATCCGCATTCTTGAACTATACAAGCCTCTATGACGGTTTGCATACATAAAGCCTTTGTGATGCAAACGAGTCGCAAAGAGCGCGGGATCAATCCTCGGGAACTGTATGTATGGAAGCGTTAACGGCATCGGATTCCGCGAATTAATGATCTACTGCAGATTAACGCGGTATGAGATCCTTACGGTTATGTTGGAACCCATATTCTGTGTTAAAGGTTTTGTGTAATTTTTTAAAGCAATAGTTAGATAAACAGAAGTTAAAATATAAAATAATAGGTATATGGGTGATACAAAACATGAGCCAGTAAGGGTGTGTATAACCTAAAACCTATTTACATTAAAAAATATATTATTTTAAAAATTACTTTTTGTGGTTTTTTACCGAAGTTAAATGGTAAACAAAATACGAACATTCAACACACACAATTGTGAGAAATCATTATGTTGTTATGTAGTTCTTTAAGTTATCTTTTAGCAAAACACCATAGATATATGTAATTTTAATGTAAGTATGTAACAACACGAATTATTATGTTCTTTTCAACAATTTTCTTTCACAAGCTTTGCAAGAGAATTGTCACAAAGTAGTCAAGACGCGCACGACGAGAAAATGTTGAAACTTTTGCACATAAATGCAAATTATATTTTGAGACACCAAATTGTGTAACTGTCTCTTCTATAAAAATGCTAATTTAATTTACTAAACTTAATTTAATTTGTCAGCTCACATTGAGAACTATTCAGCTCCATTTGGAAAGAAATGGACGTCATTCGTCTACAAACTATTTTAATTGCTCGATTCTGTTCAAAACTTTTGGGTATACCTTTTTCCAGGAGTGGATAGGAATGGGCTGATGATGATGAGGATGATTTAACATTAAACTTTACATTTAAAGCTATCATTCGACTGGCTTTTCCAAGAGATTTGTGGCTTCGATTCCCGATTCGATATTTGTGCGATGAACATCGGTGTTTATTCCGTATCTGGGTGTGATTATGTATTTAAGTATGTATTGATAAATAAATATGTAGGTATATCAGTCTCTGACGCCCACAGTACAAGTTTTGCTTAGTTTGGTGGTAATAGAAACGTGTGTGAAAATGTCCAAGATATTTTATTATTATTATCATCCAGCTATCTATACTAATATTATAAAGAGGAAAGATTTGTATTTTTGTATTTTTATATTTTTGTATGTTTGTAATGAATAAACTCAAAAACTACTGGACCGCTTGCAATAATTTTTTCACCATTAGAAAGCTGCATTATTCAGAAGTAACATAGGCTATATTATATTTTTAAAAAATCAGGGATCCTTACTAAAACTTTAATAATGTAACCCAAGGTGTAAAAAATAGACCTGAAAATTCCTTACGTCACCTGCGCTGCGAAAACTATTGAAGATAGAAGAAAACCATTTACTAAGACTTTGCAGAACTCATCATTATCTACAAAAAGTGTCGCGACAACATATGTCTAAATATTATAGTTATGTCACAGCAAGCGGTTTTTTATTCTAAAAAATTAACTTATATGCCGCCGCTTGAAAGGGCTCTTTATTTGTACCTTGGTATTAATTCTTAAACAAATAAGTTACTTTATATTCAAGACGGCTTCAATACCTTTTTATAAATTTTTGAATTATTCAATTCGGACATTTAATTCGGAAGATATCACGAGTTTAAAAATGCAAGTATTAGAAAAAAGTCGCGTGGTTGCCGCCACCGCGCTCAGCTAGCCAGCATGCGATGTAGGCTCCATGTAAGCGTCACTGGGGTACGGGGGAGTCAATTTAATATGTAATATAATAATATAATAATATTATAAAGAGGAAAGGTTTGATTTTATGTTTGTTTGTTTGTTTCGAATAGGCTCCGAAACAACTGTACCGATTTGAAAAAATCTTTCACTGTTGGAAAGCTACACTATAGAGTGTCATAGGCTTTTTTTAGATAAAAAAAAATATATCTCTTACGGGGTTAAAATATATTACATAGAGATATAGATATCCCCGAAGCGAAGCGAGTCGTGTATAAAGACACACGATAGCTGGATAAAGTACCCGACATACAAAGGTATGTCGGGTACTTTTATCAAACTAGAATACCTATTATTACCATCACAGAAATATGTAAACAACACGTTCACAACTAAGGCTAATATCGTTCATACAAAAATCGGTGGCAGTTTTCGTTATAGTTTATTCAAGGCATCATTAGTAACGCCACTTAGGGCCTTCCTTGCGTGAAATATATCATGTGACAGAATGCAAATGAGCTTAAAAGGGGCCGCCGAAAAGAGTAAACAAAAATAATGGGCGCAGACTACGCGGAACACAGTTTCATTATAATATTACTAACATTTTAGAGTCGCTGCAGTGTATTTTAATGGCGCTACGTAGTTCCGAAAAAAGTGTATGGAATAAATTATGTTCGGGCTTTTTATGTTTCGATGTTGAAATAGTTTTTCATCTGATTGTATTTTACTTCTTTGTTAGGATTTTTTTTATTTTTTGTTATAATCCATTTTTGTTTATTTTGTTCATTAGATACAGTTGAACACAGTAAAAAAATAAGGTGTGGCCGACCGATGCCCTGGTTTAGGTAGGCCCGCCTCAGCAGTGGGGATGTATTGATAATGATGCACAGTAATAAAATAAGTGCAGCCGACCGATTTCAACCATGGCGGCCGATCTCAATTGACATCACTCTCTGTTCCTTTACTCTCATAGTTCGGTGAGACGGCAATCCGACATTACCGAGAGATCGGGCGCAGCACCACCGGTAGTACGCGCTTTCCGAGACACGGGCGTGCAATTGCCAACTTCCTAACTCTGGGTTATTAATTTACAAAAAAAAAAACTCAAATTTGCCCGATACTGGACTCGAACCGGGGACCGCTTGGTCCTTACGAAGCTTGCTACCAATAGACCAACGAGTGACAGTAAACAAATACATAAATAGAATCAGATTAAGTGTATATAATAAACATAACTGATTATATTCCAGATATCATATTATAATCAATTATTTTCAACATACTTACGTATAAACGAACAAGTATTTAGGAATATTATAAACAATATTACTTATCATAACTTATCCCAGTTCATCCAAAGTTCCGTTTAAATAAACGTTTCTTCGTTAAACCGTAAATCAGTAATGTATTTCCAAAAATAGAGTTGTTGCAAGTGGCTAATTTGTTCTTACATAGAATTCTCAACTTCCATTCGCGGAATGGTCACGATTTCCAAGTCACTGCGAACAAACAAAGCCAGAGTGCTTAATGCATGTTGCACACACAAGGATCGAAGAAATCTTATATATAAAATTCTCGCGTCACAGTTTTCGTTCCCGTTATCCTCCCAAACGGCTTGACCGATTCTCCTAAAATTTTGTGAGCAGTTTCAGTAGGTCTGAGAATCGGCCAACATCTATTTTTCATACCCCTGAGTGAAGAATTGTTGTCACTCAGGGGTATGAAAAATAGAAATGAAGAATTGTTCACGCGAACGAAGTCGCGGGCACCGCTAGTAAAGACATATATTTGCTCATCAGAGCACTAAAGAATAAATAAAACAATGATAATAAATAAATATTACACAGCACATTCATTGATCTGATCCCATGGTAAGTAGCTTAAGCACTTGTGTTGCGGATAATCAACAGTGGATACACAAAAAAACTTAAATATATTTGATAATTAACACACAGTCACGGAAGAAACACCGATGTTCGTCACAAAAATATTTGTCGCAGATGAGAATCGAAACCACGACTCTTGAAACCGTGGTGAGTGAACCTGGGTCACTTACCACTGTACCACCGAGCCAGTCTAGACCGAGTCAGTTTAGAAGATATCACACATATAATATCCGGTATTTTATACTAGCTTAACGCTTACTACTCTTTACATTACAGATATATTAGAACCAGAATTTTATTTGAGGATAAATAAGATCGTAACTGACAAAAAAATTGATTTTTTTTCAAAGCTACACTCACGCTTTCATTTCATGTGCGCAGGCTTTATGTCGGATAAATAAATACTATTAGCTGCAATAAAACAACTTTGGTGAACGTACATACTATGCTTATTTATAGTTTGAGGAATCTTATTTTCTTGTTAAACTTGTATCATAATTTTTTCCTGTTATAGTGTTATAGATAAAATATATCCTGAAAGTATTGCTGTGTTAAGACTAATTTTACGGATTCTAATTAATGTGTTTAGAATAACAATACACGCCAGTTTTATCTGTAAAATTAGTTTTTTCTCAAACATATTCAAAACGAAATCTTTGCTATGTACACAGCAAAACATTTGCCGGAAAGTGTCGAAGGCCGAGTAGTTAAGGTTGTTGCTTGCCATGCGAAAGGTCGCTTGTTCAAATCCTGGCACGTACCACTATGTTTTTTATTTAAAATTCATAAATGTATGCTTTTCCTCACTCGATCGACGTTTTAACGGTGAAGAAAAACATTGTGAGGAAACCTGCACACCACTGGATAAATTTTAAGGTTATATATGACTCTATACTATATCGATGTGCGTCACAAAAATATTTGTCCCGGGTGGGAATCGAACCTACGACTCTTGGAACCTCAGACAGGTCACTAACCACTGTTCCACAGTTCCACTCTGTCTCTATGATAATAGTTTTCAAAATTAGTAAAATAGTAGAAGTAGTAGATCTATTACTAGATACATATCCATAATGATAATAATGAAGTATTGTTCACGGCCGTTTGTACAATGAAACTAAGCGCAATATTAAACCAGTCGTTCCCTTCCTGAGTAACAAAGTTTCTTAATTAAACCCTTATTACGTTTATTGCGATTACCCTAAAATATAATATGGAGCAGATGACAAAATAAATTAATATTGTTTTCTATAGTTTTATGACAGAAAAAAAGGGACTGTTACTTTGATGTGTGTTGTTTTTTTTGTTGCAAGTTTAAAGAGAGGAACTATCGAGTTCCTTGCTGTAATCTTCTCGGTGGAATGGGGAACATGCACACATTTTTTTTATTATAAAAATCAATCTTCAATATCGAAGAAATATGAATGTAATTCTATTTTTCAATTTACTTTAACGACAAGCGAGATATAGCTGTTTAAAGTTCCCGGGTGGACAGAGAGATCCGATATGGCAGATGACGTCACAATTACACTACGGCCATACGCGATCCATCAAAAGAAGAAGAAAGAGATAGAAAATTAACTTTAATTACTTATAAATCCTTCGTTTGTGAACCGGTTTTCATTTTTATTTCACATTTTAGTATATGTTTAAGCCTTTTTTCATGAGTTGTTGAGAAATTCAAGATTGCAGATTTATGCATATTCCCTATTGACGTAGGTAGGCGATAGAATCTTTTACTTATTAAATAAATAAAATAAAAAATCATTTATTGCCTCAAAAAAAATATTTACAATTTACACATACATTATTAAGATACAAATTGTCAAGACAAACGGAGGAGGTTCAGCTTGTGCGGTCGCGGGGAGAGGCCCCGTGCCCGCGCTGGTTTTCAACTTCCCCCGACTCTCAGGGATGGTATGAAAGACCTAAATTAATGAGCTTGGCTGACATTTACAAATATAATCTTATGAAAAAATCTACATAAACAAGTATAAACAAAGTATGACTGTATAAGTGTGTGTGTATAAGTGTGTATTACAAAAAAGTAAAGAGTTTGGGTTTTTTAATTTGTTGTTCATGTCAGATTTGAATTATACAGGTCCAAGTCAAAGTATTATTTAGCGTACTAAGGGTATATAATTTTGGTCTTAACTTTGTGTTGCTTAAGCATATTACGAAGGAACTAGAAGGAAAACCTAGTGTATGTACGTTTGTGTGCAAATAAGTGCCCTAGAAACATTCTGACTAGTTTACTAAGAATTGAAATTAGCATCTATGATAGTTTAATTATAAGTACTATGAGTATAATTATCACCACAGAAAGTTATTACTTACTTGTCGAGTTGGCTTAATGTTAAGAGCCACCCTTCCCCCGCAAGTCCGGTGATAATGACAAGGCCACTAAGCCATCATCGTAGTCAGTTATGAAAAAATGTCATGTTGCATACACAACTCGTCCTCATTCGAAAGCCAGCCCATCCTTGCCAACACCTTGTAACACACATTTTTCTTTGTGTTCTTCTGTTACCCGAGACAACACGATTACGGCCTATATGTTTCCTTAGCCCGCAATAAAATTACTTTATTCAAATCGGGCATGAACAAAAAATCATTAGGGGTGAGAGCCACCCTTTCCCCCGCAAGGCCGGTGATGATGACATGGCTACTAAGCCATCATCGTAGTCAGGAAAAAATGTCACAGTGGAAACACAGAGTCCTCACTCGAAAGCCGTCAGCCCATCATGTAAACATCCTATTTTCATTTCGACGCCGCAAACAAAGGTGTCCAGAATTCCCACAGCTCCGTAAAAAGGCCGCAAACGTCGACTTGTTTTTTTTTATTCTTGTTCTACAAACAGACACACCCTTGTAACACGTAGAGTGAAAAGTGGGCATGAATTAAATTATAGATGATTTATAACGTAAGTTGGACACGCCATTGCGACACGCTATGACGATTTGGTACTTAATAGTATTAAATAGGTTAATATTCGTTGTTTAGTGTTGTCGGGTAAATGGTAATTTGTTTACTCGTGAAATCGTTTTGACTGTATCTGGTGATTGTGAAAATGTGATATTTTTTTATCAAATATAGAGACGGATTAGCTTAACTTTATTTGCAGGCACCAAAACTTCCATTTCAATGGGAATTGCATATTTATACGTACATAAATGCAAGCAGTTTTAAAGAACATCATAGTTTGTACGTCACGCTTACTATAAATAAAGTAAATAATTAATGACTTACTTTACATATACATTATGGTTATTGCTTTATATGAAAGCTTGCTTATTATTGTGGTAATAAGTTATAATATTGTAAACAAGACTTAATATTACTGTATTTTGAAAATGACATCAGAAAAAAAGGGTCAATATTATTTTAGAGTTAGTTTCTACATATGCAGATCTTTTATTTTGTTTTGAATATAGTTAAGTACAGTTGAGTAGCTTTGACTACTTACTCAACGCACATAACTCCGGATTATAAAAAATATAAAAAAATAAGTACAACCCAAGTGTTGTAGTAAATAAAAATGCTTTTACATGTATTTTACACCAATAAATGACTACAAACTATACTCATTCAATATCGTCAAAAAAATCTGACCTTAAATAACAAATTCCATTCGTGAGCCTATAAAATAATGCACACTGTACAGTAATAAACACAGTGAATAAAATTTTAGCTCTCCGAACGAGTTGAAAGTGCTTTAAACCCATACAAACGGGTGGGATTTCCACAATCGGCCGCGTTAAAGCAGTCGTAAAAACTGAAAGTTTCTTGTGTACAATAATTTATTCGTATTCCAGGCTGGACGTTATCGGCTGAAATTTAAAACATCGCCTCTCCATTCTAGTTTTACAAGTTATTGTGCTGTTAGATTGCACTAAAACGTATTTTACTTGTAAACTTTAATAGTTGGTCGCTCGGTGTTTTTCATTCGCTATTGCTAACCTCGTTCTGAATTTGAATAGGTATTATAAAGTGGGGATATTATACGTCATATTGCGTGGGGAGTTTGTTCGGTTGCGTTTTGATGGCGACTGTTTGTTTATATTGGGTTAGACACGTTTTTCACGAGTAGTCCAATTTATTTTTACGGTTTCAAATTTTTTTTTTGTTTCGATTTGTTGTCCAGCGATCTGCGCTACTCATACACTTTTACTTTCTACATCAAATAAATAGTATTTAAAGATATCCAAAAGGCTGGACTATATTTGGATGCATAGATATTCTAACGGACACACACTACATAATGAAGTCACTTGCCTCGCCTGTCCCTATGTATGCTTAAATCCTTATCTTCTAGTCTTTATGGGTCTACATGCGATATTAGGAGTAGCAAATTACATAGCTACTTACTGCCCGACGTTTCGACTGGGTTACACCAATCGTGGTCGCGAGCGAACTGAAAAAATATAAATAGCTAACTCTATATTCAGATAAGAGATTTTTGCCAGTGTATTGAAACCTTTAATGCAATCAAATATAACAAAAGATCGAATCTAAAACAACAGTAACAAATATTGAAGTTGCAAAATATTCCTGTTATTGCATTCATTTTTTAGGTACATACATACATATCTAAAAAATGAGAGTACTTCTGTACCATCGTAAAATGAAATTTGTATCTATATTGGATGCTATCATAACCGATACAAGTAAAGTGTAGTTTTTAGTGCTACAATCCTCTCCATATACTATGTATATGTTACAATAAGCAGTACCGGGAAAATCGTTTATTAAAAATATTGTAACATATTTACGTTAATAGGGGAATGACTGGATAATGGACTTGTGGGAACAGAAGCTTCAGGTTTTCTTTATGCTTAAAAGGTATATGAGTGCTATCGAACGGCATATATTATTATGAGCACTATCCGAATAATTTTCAAGGAGTGCATTCCCAAGGAGGGTTGGTGTCAGGCAGGCGGCCGACTGTAAAAGTTATGCCACACCTAAATGCAACATGGATGGTATAAATGGGAAAATGTTGTGCGATAGGGTTAGGGCGTACCCCACAGGCGACGCGCAAGGGCAGCACCCGGCCCCTGTGGGAAATGGACTAGGGTTGTTGCTTCACCCCGGGCGGGAGCAACGTAAGAAGCGAGCCCGGGAAGTAAGAATGAGAATGGTAAGCTGGAATGTAGGAACGATGACTGGCAGGGGAAGGGAATTAGCAGACATATTGGAAAGAAGACGGATAAACGTTGCGTGTTTGCAGGAGACGAAGTGGAAGGGTAGAAAAGCTAGGGAAATCGGGGCAGGGTATAAGTTTTTCTACTGTGGATGTGATGGTAAAAGGAATGGAGTGGGAATAGTACTTGACAAGGAATTGAAAAAATGTGTGATGGATGTTAAGAGAGTGAATGATCGAATTATAAGGATGAAGGTGATGATTGAAGGGTCAGTTATGAATATAATGAGTGTTTATGCGCCGCAAAGCGGGTGTGATGATGTGGTGAAAGAGAAGTTTTGGGAGGATTTTGACGATGTAGTGATGGACATCCCACTCAGTGAGGAAATATATATCGGAGGGATTTTAATGGCCATGTGGGAAGAATGAAAGAAGGATATGAAAGAGTACATGGGGGATGGGGCTTTGGAAGCAGAAACACTGAAGGGATATGCTACTACAGGCTGCTACCGCTTTTGATTTGGCCATCGTCAATACCTATTTTGAAAAACAAAATGAACACCTAATTACCTACAAAAGCGGGAGCCACAACACCCAAATCGACTTCTTCCTTCTTAGAAGGAAAAATATCAAGTTAGTCAAGGACTGTAAAGTAATACCCGGAGAACCTCTAGTAACCCAACACCGACTTCTTTTGTTGGAAGTAAAAATAATTAAAAGGTCAATTCGTAAGCCCAAGCCTCCACCAAAAATCAGATGGTACATGCTAGAAAAAGAAGACTGTGCGAAAGAATTTCGAAAACGTGTGAATGAAAAAATAATGGAGATGAATGATAACATTAAACTCAAATCTATGAACGAATGCTGGAATGAAATGGCTGCGTGTATGCGAAGTGTGTCAAAAATTGTGTGTGGTGAGACGAAAGGGAAGGGAAATATTGAAAAGGATACATGGTGGTGGAATGAAGAAGTACAGAAGGCTTTGAAAGAAAAGAAGTATGCATTTAAAGATTGGAAAAATGGGATAGATGTTGTCCCTGAGGTGAAGGAGCAGAAGAAGAAAGCATATGATGAATGTAAGAAAACAGCTAAAAGAATGGTTGCTATTGCTAAAGGTAAAGCGCAAAATAAATTATATAAATCACTGGAAAGCCCCCAAGGACAGAAAAACCTTTACCGTTTAGCAAGATTGCGAGAGAGGAATGCGAAGGATGTAGCCCATATTAGGTGTGTAAAGGACGACAGTGGAAGAGTTTTGACAGAGGATGCAGAAATAAAACAGCGCTGGAAGGAATATTGTGAGAGGTTAATGAACGAGGAAAATACTTGGAATGGAGATTTAGAAAACGTGCAAACAAATATAGGTTTGGTAAATGAAATAAGTGTTGAAGAGGTAAGACTGGCTGTGAGAAGTATGAAAAATGGTAAATCTGTGGGTCCAGATTCTATACCAGTTGAAGCATGGAAGGTTTTGGGAGCGGATGGATGTAAGTGGCTGGCTTTATTTTTCAATAAATTGTTGCAAGAGGAGACGATCCCGAAGGAATGGTGCAGCAGTTCGCTGGTACCCATTTTTAAAAATAAGGGTGATGTGCAGGAATGCAACAACTATCGAGGAATAAAGCTAATGTCACACAGTATGAAAGTATGGGAGAAAGTAATAGATAGAAGAATGAGAGAGGAATGTGAGGTAACCCACAACCAGTTTGGTTTTATGCCAGGACGGGGGACAACAGATGCAATTTTCGCCTTACGACAACTATGCGAAAAGCATCGTCGTGCGCATAAAAACCTCCACATGGTTTTTATCGACCTAGAAAAGGCGTACGACCGTGTCCCCAGAAAAGTCCTATGGTGGGTTTTACATAAGAAAGGCATGCCTGGGAAGTATGTAAGGCTGGTGCAAGGGATGTATGAAGGAGCGCGCACGAACGTCCGATCCGGAGCCGGCGTGACAGACGAGTTCAATGTGGCAGTTGGTTTGCACCAGGGATCGGCTTTAAGCCCATTCCTGTTCCTCCTGGTGATGGATGTTTTAACATCAGACATACAGGAGGAGGCACCCTGGTGCATGCTGTTTGCCGACGACATTGTTCTTGTCGGAGAAGATGCAGCTGAGGTGCAAAGCAGACTGGGAAAATGGCAAGAAAAATTGGAGAGAGTTGGCTTGAAAATAAGTCGCACCAAAACAGAACATCTGTTTTGCGGCTTTGGCGACTCTTCCAGTTTTTCTCCAATTGCCTTAGATGGTGTAACCCTACCGGTCTGCTCCGACTTTAAGTACTTAGGCTCACTTTTCCAAAACGACGGCAATATTGATCGAGACGTTAAGAATAGAATGAATGCTGGTTGGATGAAGTGGCGACAGGTCTCGGGAACAACTTGTGACCCACAAATGCCCCTTAAACTTAAGGGGAAAATTTACAAAACGGTCATCAGACCTGTCGCGATGTATGGATCAGAGTGCTGGGCAATGAAAAAGACTGAAGAGAGGAAGATGCATGCAAATGAGATGCGTATGTTGAGATGGATGTGTGGAGTTACAAGGTTGGACAGGATTAGGAATGAATATATAAGGGGAAGTCTGAAAGTTGCACCAATTTTAGAAAAGGTGAGAAGTGCAAGGTTAGCTTGGTACGGGCATGTTATGAGGAGGGAAGAAAGCCATGTGACTAGAAGAGCGATGAGTATGAATGTCAATGGACGTAATAGTAGAGGAAGGCCGAAGAAGACATGGATGGATTGCGTGAGAGATGATATGGGAGTGAAAGGAGTACACGCAGAGATGACGAATGACAGGCCCGAGTGGAAGAAATATACATGTTGCGCCGACCCCACTTAGTGTGGGACAAGGGCAGGAGAATGATGACTATCCGAATAATTTTCAGTTGAACTCGTACAAGTTCCGTACGTACCATGGTTTTTAATTGATTATATCAATGAAAAATATGTTTTATCTTGTCAATTGTTGATTCGTCTGTCTCGATTGCGCATTTGGTATTTCCCCTATTTCATACACCAGGGTTCAATCCACATCCGCCACAAATGTTTGTGTACAAAATTATTGTTTATTATATGTCTTGGTTTGTTACTTTTGATTTCAATGGAGGTATTCATTTTACAACATTATTTTTCTTGAATAATTAATTGATTCGATTACCCGTACTAAATTGTAACGGCTAATATTTTGTCATCATTTCCATCATCATCATCATCAGCCCATATACGTACCCACTGCTGGGGCACGAGCACTCCCTAAACTAGAGCGATAAGGCCTTACTGTCCAAGCGCGGTAAGGTTGACTACACAACCTAAGAATTTCTTCGTAGGCGTGCAGGTATCCCACGATGTATTCCTTCACCGTTAAAGCGTCGAATAAGCATACATACGAATTAGAAATTTTAAAAACGCTGTAGTACGTGACGGGGTTTGAACTGGCGACCTAAACCACTCAGCCATCGAGCTTTATCGTATGAGAATAAAGATACTAACATTAGTTTACTTTATGGGTCTACACGCGATATTAGGAGTAGCAAATTACATTGCTACTTACTGCCCGACGTTTCGACTGGGTTACACCAATCGTGGTCGCGAGCGAACTGGCGTCGCCCGTCGACGGCGGCGAGAATAAAGAGATCTTTAAACCTTTTAAAATCACCAAAGACCCGGTGAATATTCACTTTATTGGTAATATCTTGGTTCAATACCACAAACATAACCAAATAGTTCTGTTCCCCATAACTTAACCACATAAACCTCCTTTAACGCCGACTTCCATCTTAACCACCCTTGCTATTGACATAATTCGTGTTTCCCAGCGCCACGCCAGAACCAGTAACAACCACACCGCATTGTTATCTACAACATTTATGTAATGGAAATACAATATCAATTTATTGGGGCCTTTAACAATATAATCTACATATCAAAATGGTCTGATGTCGCTGTATAAAGTGTATAATTTGGAAGTAGCGATAAAGGTTCCCGAACAAAAAGTGTTATGGTCAACATTTGCATAAAGGAGGGAGTAAAAATTTTCGACGGAGTGAATGTACACTTTCACGTCGGATATTTTTTATGGGCGACTGAATTTTAAATTTACACACTTAGGTGGGTTGTGATTGATATACAAGTGGAGTGGAGAGAAAATGTTTTTTGAGAAATTCAATTTATTAAAAGCGTTGTTAAGTTGATCTCTCTCTGGTCGGTCCTTCATGTCTAAAGATCGGTATTATGGTGGGTTGCAAGTCGTGAACGGACGAACTGTTTCCAACGGCCCCTGTCAGTTGCAATGGTAGCCAATGTGTAGAAACTTGGTGTGTCGGGATTTTTCAGTCGGCAAGCGGCCTCTGGGTCTTCCCTTCAAAGTTGTTAGTAGTGTAGTGTTAGTGTAGTGTAGTGTAATGTCAGTTAGTTGTTAAGTTGATAGTATTGTCTATTATTTGTACCAACTGCTTGGGATCATGAATACCATACTAAAATTTAAAATGCAAATGTACGATTATTCGACGCATCGTCGACGAAACATTGTAATCTTATATATAAAATACTCGTGTCACAGTTTTCGTTCCCGTACTCCTCCCAAACGGCTTGACCGATTCTCATGAAATTTTGTGAGCATATTGTGTAGGTCTAAGAATCGGCGAACATCTATTTTTCATACCCCTGAGTGATAAGGATTGTCCACGCGGACGAAGTCGCGGGCACTCAGCTCAGCCCTTCAACGACTATTTTCCTTCTTTTTCAATCAATAGCATTTTTTTCCTAAACGTAAAATTATTAAACCGCCTTAACCGCTTTTAGCGACCACAAGGGATCGAAATCGAAGTTATTATAGAACTCCGGGGAAGCAAAAATAATTCGTCGCGGATTATCTCAGTCTTAATCCTACTATGGCCTTCCTGAAAGGCGGATAAAAAATTTAAAAAGTCAACCGTTTTGATAAATCTCTCCCAAACGGGATTTCTATTTAGGAAATGCTTTTTCCAGTTAAAACGATACTGCTTTTATAGGAATTCTTTATAAACATATATTTTACCTTAGTTTGTTACGTGTCTGGGTGTGTCATTTATATATTTAAGTGTATCTAATACCGCTGTTATTTCTAATATCACACAAGTGCTTAAGAAACTTATTTCGGAATCGGAAAAAAACTATGTGAGGTTGTGTACATCACACAAAATTTGTTTATCAATTCTAATAGATTTTCTTTTAAGAAATAACATTGAAACAATATAAATTGTACAAAAAACTAAAATTATACACTTAATCTCCAACTACAGACCACTTTGAGACCATAACCTCTTGTTACTGCTAATAAAACACCTCTAACCCATAAAATACAAAGAAATTTAACGTCGGAAAATTTAAAACAAACTTGTCCATCACGGAGGTGTTATTTTTATGCGCGCGTAAAAATCGTAATAAATTAAACCTGGCTCTTGGAAATTGGTTACTTTTGAGTCCAACTTAGTATTCAAGGTCTGCTCTCTTCCATAACAGTTTGGGAATACTTTTAATGAACAGTTATTCGTGGGAAAGTGAGGGTTGAAACAAAGGTTAACGCGAGTTGTGAAGAAACGAGAAATTAGCCGTTTTAGGGTATCGTAACTGAAGGGTTAAAACGGGATCCTATTATTAAGTCTGATTTTAGAGTCCCGCTGACCACACTTTGACCGTCAGCGCTAAAAGTCCCGTATGCATAGAGATAGAAAATCAGCCTAAGTGCCTGTTCACAACTAGCGATTTTTGGGCGATTTCGATCGCAGCGTGATCGCGGCGAGCTCGCGGCGAAATCACCCAAAACTCGCTAGGTGTGAACACGCTGTAAGACTTCGCTGTCCACGTGTGCATCTGCTACGAATGAATGAATGATAAATGATCACAAGAATTGCCATACCTAGACAGTCAAAACATCCACAAACGATGTATTTCTGATGCCTCTGTGATCTGTGAGTAGCGCACTCATCTAAAGAGTATTCTGGAAATTATACCTTTTCAAATTGTCAACTTAAGCATTTATAGTACAGACAAATGCAGCAAAAGTATTTTATTATCAAGTTAGTTAAGTGAGTCTTAGGACTCACTTAACTAGCCCTTAGGGGCTTGTTACGAGAGTATCTTTACAAGACCATCTACTTATTTATTCATTGCTCGTTTATTTAAAGCTTCATACAATGGATTTTACTGGCGTTAATCTTGCAAAACATGAAACAATCTTTTTAAATTAGATCATAGTAACTAGATCTTCATTATTAAATAAGTCTCTCAGTTGGGTTTGCAACACTCAGGGAGTACCGCCATAAGCCTTTTACGTATCTGTACTAATATTAAAAAGCTGAAGAGTTTGTTTGTTTGTTTGTACGCACTAATATCAGGAAGTAGTGGTTCGGATTGAAAAAATCTTTTTGTGTTGGATAGACCATTTATCGAAGAATGCAATAAATAGGGGGCAAAGAAACATGGAATGAAAAACATGGAAGAAAACTATTGAAAATAATTAATAACAACATTTAACTTCACCTCGATTATAGTATGAGCACCAGTAGTGTTGTGAAATAGTGCTCAATAAATAAAAAGTGAATGTAAAGATGTACATGTAACATCCTTAACTAATACTTCGCTCGTATTTCAAAACCTCGTGTTCCAAATAAACTTTTTAATTCGAGGTAGTAAATGTAACAGCATTTCCATACATTGTAAGATTGGATCAATTACTGGCTGTTGCGTACTTTTGTCTTATTACAAAGTATGACGGGGCTAGATTATTATTGCAGGTAATTTTCTTGCAATTTCATACCACAAAGTCACTACGAGTAGGGGTTTCAGTTATAACGTGGAATAATATAGATGTGAAACCTCATACAGAAGGTAATAACCTTTGTTGCCATCGTATTTTAATAAAACACTACGGTGTTTCAGTTGGCAGATATATTCGCGGAAATAGGAGTGGTTGTTCAGAACAACGGAAAATATATACAGGAAGCACAGATCATGGGATAAAATTTTCCTTAAAAGAATCTCCATTTTAGTATCATGGCTTTTTTTTTGGTAAAAGTAAGTAAGTATTGGACTTATTTTGCAGTTTTATTAGGAAATCATTTAATAAGATCGCCGAGTATGTAGTGTAGAATGAAAATGTGTTTTGTAATGCTCAATTTTTATAATAAACTTGTATAAAATTACATCAACAGACCACTTTCGTCCACTGCTGGACATAGGCCTCCCAAAATATAATTACACAAAAGCTTAGCTAAAATATCCTTTCTTAAGGCCATTGGGAAACATTGCATGTATTGTATTTACGTAGACGATGCTACCACTAACGGTTATCGCTACGGCTACGGTCAGTGGCTACGGATATCTTTTGCTACGAATCCGCTACGCTGCTACGAAACCCTGGCTGGTTTACTCTATGAAAATGCCTCTTTCAATTTCACTTTTATAATTTAATTGGAACAAATTATAATAACAATGCGTGGTTGGCTAAGTTTGTAAGGCGCTTATTTTAATGTGACCTAAAAAATATGGGCTTATTGAATATTAAGCTCAACGTACACTAAAGTTATTATTTAATGTGCCAATGCAAGATAGCCGAGTAATTTCAATTTAATCTCATACAAAAATAAAAATAGATTCAATGACAAACCTAAGAAAAGCAATTGATTTGACTTTAAACTCAAGTCAGATCAATGGCTTTCGAGCTTTCGAGAATTACATTTCTTCAGATTGGACGTGCTTCTTTAACATATTATTATTATATCTACGTCCCATTTCATATATCGAATGCTCAATAACGTGGAAAAGAAAAGGTTGAGATGCGCTCCCATATAAAATACGGAAGAAATGAAAGCATTAATAACTAAAACTCTTTAATATAAGTGCTTCCTTACTCCACTGTCGGTGGAATTAACGAATTGTTTCCGGTGTTGAAACGTGTCACAGAAAGCTCTCACTCCGCCACTACAATGGGGACTAAATTAATTATAATTAAGTATACGCGTTGGACATGCGATTCCTTGGGGTTGATGAAGTGCCATACATTTTGTATGGATACATTTGGATGCATGCCGAGGTAGGATGACAATACAAAAAACGTAATACCACTTAGAATTATTAAAATTACTTTGAGTTACTAGTTATTTATAAATATACATGTATAATGATATACAGTCTGTATAATGCTCATAGTATAAGCTCTGCTCTGCTTGGGGCCAGATGACCGTGTGTGAAAATGTCCCGGATAATCATTTTATTTATTAAATTAGTGTGTCATCGAAAAACAAATTTTGTACTAAATTCAGATAACGCCATCCCATTGAAGTTATTTTATAATCCCCGTCCAGTCAGGCATGAATGTGAATTTTCCCAATTTTTTATTTACATTAGAGCTCTGTGTAGCACTAAAATCACAATTTTTAATTGTGATTTTTTTCATTATTTTAGTGATATGTGTTCAGCATCGACGTTCAACATAGTTCAAATTAAAGTCGCTTCCCGCGTATGCTTAAATCTGTAAAACTACGCAACAGATTTTGATGTTTTTTTAATAGATAGAGGGATTCAAGGGGAAGGTTTTTATGTATTATACACTCAAAGCGAAGTGAGGGCGGGTCACTAGTCGTATTAGAAATGCGAAAAATATACACAGATTATTCCGGCAAATCTTAATAAATTCATACGTTTTAACGGACAAGATAAGTTACGTAAGCCGTCTCTTGGATATTAACACACATTTTCGTAAAGCCCTCGCGGAGTTTGAGCTTTTTAGGTAAAGGTAACAATTTTAAAAGCGCAAAGCTTCGCAAAGTGGCCCCGCCGGTTTCACGCCAACTCGACGAAATTTGGGACAAGTTCGTTTCAAGTTCCGCTTTCGGGACGTTTTCAGGAGATGGGTAATCAAAAAGTGTAATTAATATTTGGGAGTCTTCGGGTGAACTAACAAAAAGTGCTGGTTCAGATGGAGTCAGATACTGCTACGTTAATAATAATTTATCCAATTTGAGGATGTCCTTTTTATGTATATATTTAACTATTTTTATGTTCTTCCTTGAGATGTTTATTTACCTTAATAAGTGTTTGCTGGTTGAATGGTACTTTTCTTCTGCTTCTTCAAAAAAAGGGTAACCGCTGAAAATCAGCGTCGGGGTTTCAATACGAGAATTTCGTTACAATGTTGAGTGGGAGCCCTTTTAGCTCATAAGTCAAGTTTAAATTTTCATTTGTGTGCTACATAAAACATTATTCTATTCCATTCTATACTACGTATTTTATAGAGAAGTGGTCATTTATTAAAACTCAACTAAATAATGAACAGCTTAAAGAATTAAAAAATATAATATGACCCGTGATGATCATGGTGCTTACAACATTACCGAAATATCGGGTACTTGATAATCTAAGGAAATATCGTAAATACTTTCGACATATTCAGTACTATAATGTGTGGTCACACAATGACAGTTAAAAGTTTTCCTTATTAGGTAAAATAGTAATTAGTGAATTACTACCCTAATGATTCGATTGGGTTGTGCCAATTATTCGTTTAAGTCCCCCTTATTACATCGTTTAACCCCCGCATTGACGTGACAAGGTTTCTTCAACCACCCACCAACCACGGTAAAAATATCCAACATTTATCGGTTGTCTATAAAAAAAATGTAACCGCAATTGTCAAAATCACAAATGTTAATATCATTACCTAACATCACATAGATTGATCTGATCCGGTGGTAGGTACAGATGTTCTTCACATAAATATTTGTCCCGAGTAGGAACCGTACCCACGACTCTTTAAACCGTCAGCCAGTGTTCCACCGAGCCAGTCAATTGGCCAAACAATAATTTAATCACTTGTTTCTTTAAAAGTTTACATTTAACACTATGTAACGTTGAAAGTCTGCTCAAAAGATTTCTCATTTCTTAATTGAACAAAAATATTCACCTATCTGTAAATTTAGTCTCTTCAAGACCTCAAGAAAACGTTTAAACTAGATAATCTCTTCATATTTCCAAAACTCATACCTCGGCGTCTCTTTGACAAGCCGAATTCGCTGCAAGGCAAGTGTGCGACGTAAATCCAAGCTTAAGTGTACTTATCGTTTAGGTTGGGTTTAGAAAATAAATGTTTTTAATGAAAAACTCATATTTGAGACAATAAAAAAGTATTTACTTATTTTATACACGTTTCTGCATTAAAGCGGGCGTAGTTAATAAATAATTCAAGTTTGTAGGTATGTGAAAATAAATGTGAATTACGTCACATGGATTGTATTCTGATCCCTTAAACACTGGTGTTATGGATAACGGAAACAACAAATACACTACTAAGGCGTTCGACGGATTTCGGCCATGAAGGCCAATCTCAATTAAGCCAAGTACGCAGTCGTATTATAGTGCACAAGTATGCGCACAAACACAAGTGAACTCTCGACATAACGACATAACCGATGAGAAATCGGACGCAGGACCACCGGCTTAACGTGCTTTCCGAGGCATGGGCGTGTAAAAAAGAAATAAAAACCGCCAACTTACTCTGGGCTGAGTAATTTCTATACATAACGGACTCGAACCGGGACGTCTAGGTCCTAGGCGCTTGCTACTAATAGACCAACGAGGCAGTCACAAATAAGCCTCAATTTAAACCCAGACACGAACACGATTGTTCGATCTGTGTTTGAAACCAACATCACAGAAATATTCCCCATTGGGTATCAAACGCACGACAAGACATTTTCCCTATAATATAAATAATAGTTTAAAATAATCACGTCAGGAAATACGTTTGCATTGTGTTTTATTTTCTCGTATTATCTTGGTCTTAACATAATTTCATTCCACAATCCAGGAAACTGCATGCATGCAAAACATCTCAAACGGAATCCGACTTACATAACCAAATCCGTCCTTATAAAATTCATCAAACTGCAAGCCTTGGTAACTGCTTACTTTGTACACTGCATTATGCGGCGCACCCATAAAGTATCCCAAGATCCGAAGGACTGGCACAACGAAAATTTTGCTAAATTTTCCCGAGTGCCCCTCAAAGGAAAATCAATCGTACGTATTTGAGTTAGGGCTCAATTTCGAGTGTTGGCGGTATTGGAGAGCCGATGCAGAGTTGCATTTGCTAGAAGCGGACCAATTTGGATGATTTTGTTCAAGGCTTGTTAGGAGTGAGCCTGCTTCTCGGCTTCTGTTGCCAATTAAAATTGGTATGATTTAGTTTGCTTGCGATACATCACGTACGGTTCGCTCGATTAAGGTTGGATTGGAGCTTGTATAATGTACGTGTATGAATATAGTCTGTTACCTACTCGCTACACACCCTTGCAGGGTCCTTAAATGCTTTTACATTAAAATATAAGTTATTTATGTTGTCACTAAATAAACGTTTTCTTTCTTGCAGTAATGTATGCAATGACTTAATAAATAAATAGTTTATGCATAAATGACCGATTGAAAATTAGGTCACTTTTTACAAAATATGATTCGAATCTCTTTCGTCTCAGATATTTAATAATAAGAATATCCCTTTACCACTAAACTATAGCTAAAAATGTTCAAAGTAGCCGTAAAAAATATTACTTTGAAGCAATCTAGCATGGCCGCGGCCGCGTGCAAGAAAATTGCCAAATAGGAGCCGAGATCGAGCGCATCCACCATTTTTGGCACATAGTACTTGATAGCTCCAGTCTAAACGGTGAGTTGCTACACTGTTTGATTACGTAGGTTCGATTCGTGCATGGTACATATATTTTTTCAAATTTTATCTTTCTGTCTATGAAATTAGATGCTATGGTTTGCCAACTATATCTGTAATCCCTGGCTCTTCAGGCGGGGCGTGAAATGGCTTCTATGCAGGCCCTAGGATGAAGTTGACAGGCTTGGCAGGGTCTTTTGTGCTTTTGACTTCACATATATGACCTCACGAACGCTTACAATCAGGTGGAGTGAGGTCATCCTGGGAGTCCATCATAAAAAATAAATAAAAACAAACTTTACTTACCTAATGTAAGATTTTAAACTTTCGCGTTCCATTACACTGAAATAAGTCTTTATGGGTCTTCACGCGATATTAGGACCACGCGACCACGATTGGTGTAACCCAGTCGAAACGTCGGGCAGTAAGTAGCTATGTAATTTTGCTACTCCTAATATCGCGTGAAGACCCATAAAGACTTATTTACTTACCTTAACCTGTAGATTATCTACAGTGTAGAAGTCGATGAAGAAATGAGCCATGCGCTTCCCCGCAAGTCCAGTGGTCCGCTACTCAAAGCCATCATCGTAGTCATTCGGGAAAAACAAAATAACAGATGACTCGTTTTTATTGTCAGCTTTTCACGCATTTGTCTTTTTTTTGTATTTACACTTATCATGTAAGCCCATCAAATCATAAATTCGGAAAGTAAAAAGCTATGTTTATGCTACAGTATTTTTATCGCGTCGCAGACCCAGTGAATATTGTTAAGTGTTGTTGAACATCAGTCTTAAGTCTTAATGGTGGCTCTCTTACTGCCTTTCTCTATCTCTTTGTCTCTTTCTCTCTCCACCGTTCTTGTTTGTTTGTAAATTCTCTTAAATAATTGTATGAACTCACAAATTTGCATCAGCCTGTCAAACTTGCTTCAGTCCGCTGACGTCACTATTCCCTACTGCCGGCTTAAATGAGCGTTGGTCGAATTTAATTTGTTAATGCCCGTTCATTGTACGCTCTCGTGGTAATAATTAAATTGGCCATTCATAGTCAGGTCAGCTCAAGCGAACTGAAATCGGAATGAACGTTGACAATACGGTAATCCTATTTAAAACTTTTGTCTTGATTATATAAAAGTTTGAAGTTAACACTCACAGAAAATACAATGACCTATAAAAATACTTTTTATTATTCAGCAGCTGATAATCTCAATTGAGAGGTTAGAGCCAAAACTAAAGTAGGACGATACTATAGAAAACCACCGTGGTTAAGAGTGAGTTGGTCTTCTTACAAACAACCTTAGAATTCTTAACACGTGTGGAGGATTTTTCACAATGCTTTCGTTCGTGAAAGCGTTGAGTAACGTAGACATGAATTTCAATCTGAGGGACATTATTGAATTATTACGTTGTATCCAGTGATGGTATTTTTCTTCAGTGTTGTCACCTTTAGATCTTAAATTTGCTAACTTTTTTTTCCTACTGTCTGTCTCACTCCGATATACGCTTTCCAAAAAGGAAGCAAAAATTATACTAAATTCAAACCAGAATTGAATTTATTTCGAGCAACAACGACACATTCTAATAAATCCAGTATCCAGGTCAACTTGACTTTAAACGTAAGCTCAGAAACTTTTGGTATTTCATCGGAGCGTACTTTACTGCACTGTGGCAGTAAAAGTGAAATATATGGCGAATGCATCCACCTCCGGTGTAACTGATAATAATTCAATCATAAACCGTTTTATGTTTAACTGCATTTTTCACGAGCGTGAACTAAGTAGTAGACTTCCTGTTGCGAGAAGGAGATATCACCAAAAAGATCCTATTTTAAGAGGAACGCCATTTTTATTATACCTGAGAAAGATTGTGGAAAAATTAGGAGGAAAATTTTGCCCAACAGAGAAATTAGAGACAACACTACATAGTATAAAGCGAATTAGCTTCCCGCGTTGGTCTGTAATCTGTTTGTATGTATGTATGTATGCTTAGGCCCTTAAAACAAAACAAGGGAGATGTTTTTTTAATAGATAGAAGTATTTAAGATGAAGGTTTTTGTATATAATACCCGAAGCACAGGAAAAGGAAAGGGACCAGTTGGGGACTAGTGTAGATTAATTATAAAATATAGTTTATTCTACTACTTCCGTTATTTTTTCCTCAGCTCTCAGATTTTTCACACTGCCTCTTCAACATTTGGATGATTCAAAATTACATAATAAGGTTAAATTAAGTAACCATTTAACGCAAACAAACATAATGATTTTTGAATCGAATATCTATAAATTAGGAGACATATTTGTTTGTTTTGTTGAATAGAGTATTATAGATTCAAAACTTTTTAGGAGTTAAAATATTGTTGAAGATGGTCATGAAAAAAGCTTACCATCGACATACGTCTGGTTGGTATTAGTTGGGGGTAGGTACCCACTACCCATTCCATACATTTCCGTCCGTCTTCCTTTTCATAAGCAAAAAAAAATCACAGCCAAGTGCAAGTCAGACTCGCGCTCGAATGGTTTCGTGACAATTTTGTTTAAGACACTTAATATTCTTACTTTTTTTTATTTTTAGTATTTGTGGCACCGGAAATACACCATTTGTAAAAATTTCAGACTTACGATTTTTAAGCTATCACGGTTTATGAGATACAGCTTGGAGACAGACAGACGGACGGTCCCGTTTATACCTTTTAGGTACGGAACCTTAATAAAGTAACTTATGATCATACTTATGCACAAAGTGGCTACGCGCTAATGTATTTAGCGATCGATATTCGGAAAGTTGGAATGCGATTGGCGACTAGTTGGCGCAAGGAAAAACTTGGGTGTTTAATAAGAAAGTTCCAGCTTGCCATTGTCCGTCGGGAACTATTTAAGAATTTTATGAGATTTACTCCCAACTCGCCTGGTGCTCCCTCGTTTTCGCCAACAACTTTGCTAAGTTTGAGCACCGTTGCTTTTTGTTAACACTTGACAAAGAATGAGGTGGGAATGGTTGTTTTTTTTTATTGCTAGCTTAATAGCTATTGAGGTTTTGTATGAGTTACAAAAGCGTTGAACTGGTTGGTTTTAATGTAAGTTATTTAACTCTATGTTGTACCAAATAAATTCTCAAAAAATATAAAGATTGTTATTTGTCGTTTCTGTGTTTTTCAAAATTTGAAATTCATTATTCGTCGCTTTAACGATGAAGGGTAACATCGTCAGGAAACCTGCACTCTTACGAACAAATTCTTAGGATTTTAAGTCGACCAACCTGCACTTGGCCAGCGTGGTTGGCTAAGGCCTTGTCACCCCACAGTGCCCCAGCAGTGGGGACGTATATGGGCTGATGATAATAAAGATCGTTATACATTACATGTAAATCTATAAGACTCTAAGCATTAAACCAGTTGGTTTCAATATCAGATACTTATAAAACATTTTAAAGAGGTATTTATCAGTCAAACTATAAAGTTTCAACTTCAAACTTCATCATATTAACTTATACATAAATACGTTATAGGGAATAGAAATAGGGGACAGAGTTCCAACCCAGTTCCAAGAGGTTTAATTATTGATTTCCAAGGAAGATCTATCTTCCTCCTTCTATAAGATCTCTCTCTTCTAGAAGAGAAGAAAAAACAGACTATGCATTTTTTTCCATTAAATAATTCCATTCCATTTGAAATATCTTTTCATGACTATCATCATTTTTTAAATTTACCACCTACCTATTTATAAGAAGGCTCCATCGTGTCCAAATAAATAAGTATAAATAAAATATACGTAATTTATACGTTCAAAACTATGCACAAATATCAAGAGAAACCTCACACGAACTTCCAATTTAAATAATACAATTCCATCATAGTAAGTGCAGACGGAATCGGGAGATCCACAAACTGGCGTGATCCAATCAGAGCAATCGTCAATTGAAACCTGCTGAAATCTGGAAAGCTTTTTAAAGAAACGCTAGGAATACTACACCGGGTTCCGACTGAACCAGCAAATTGGTTAGTTTTGAGAACGTCGGGTTTGTCGGGGCGACGGTACACTGAGTGCTATTATATAGCCAGGACATTTATAATGTTTATGTACAGTTAGCCAAGAAAGTGGTCTACCACTTTTGAAAAAAGTTTCTGTGAGATGTAACTATCGCTAAGGTTGACAATAGTCACTGACACAATCTTATTGCCAGGGAAAATCCCACACTTATAGACTTCAAATAATAATATACCAGTTTGTCAATCAGGCTACAAATAATTGGATTAGTAAAATAGTCCCCAAATCACCTTAATTTGTAAAATATATATTTTTTTCGTACTAAAAAAGAAAGCGAAAGAAAGAACTAAATATCAGGGACGTTTTCACGAACGGTCATAATAATATGACCCCAAACTAAGCAGAGCTTATACTATGGGCGTTAGAGACTGATATACATACATATATGTTTATAAATACATACTTAAGTACATAATCAGACCCAGACACGGAACAAATACCGATGTTCATGGCACAGGTTTTTGTCCCGAGTGGGAATCGAACCCACGACTCTTGGAACCGCCTGTCAGGGTCACTATCCACTGTTCCACCAAGTAAGTCAATGATACACATACACATAGACGGAAAATATATATGTTCCGTGGTAGCATAGCATGCACTGTAATAAAACTTCTTTGGTTATAAGATTTTTCACCGGATTTAACTCAGACAGTTTCCATGAACACTGAAGCTCAGGGATGATTAAATTAGCAAGAAACATGTTCTAGATAATTTATTTCAGGTGCATTTTCATGGTAATATTAAATTATATTTGCTTGACTATAATTTTTCTTAAAGATGTAATCAGTTCGCGGCTTCCTCTCAGAATATGAGTTCTTTGAGTGAATTATTTTTAAGTTACATGGTAATTTATTTATATGAAAACTGTATTAGAATTGAAGTGGTTAATTATGTTAAATATTAATATTTCGGGGCCATAACGCGATATTAGGAGTAGCAAATACATAGCTACTTACTGCCCGACGTTTCGACTGGGTTACACCAATCGTGGTCGCAGACAAACTCCGAAAGTGCGAAAGTGTTTAATTATGTACCTAACTAGTTTCACTAAATGTCGTTTTTAGGCTACTTCAATAGTATTGTTTTTTTTTATAAAATATGATTTTGGTATAGGATACGATTTTGGTGATTGTGTTGCATTTTAGTTATTTGACATTTAACATCTTTGGCATCGTGTAAAAATAGAAGGTGCTATGTTTTTATCTCTTCAGTACATGCATTTTTTACTACTATAAAAATGTAACCAGGCTAATCATACACAATGTCCAAATGAACACAAACCGTAAACTCCTCATTTCATGCAGTGCAGCGCAAAGTCAATCGTACGAGCATACACATGCTGGAAGGACCTTAATAAATAAATAAGCAAACAATAATTAATCCGCACATTTCCACTTCAAACCAAAACACTTCATCGCCTCACATCACAATACTAACCCAACATACATAACATCTTACCAAAACAATAGCGCCGCCCGGAGCACAGAAATGATTTAAAACAAAGCGAATCGTAGGGGTAGCAATAATTTGCGTTCACAAGTGAGACCGGATGTAGCCTCTAGTTGTCAGTTATTATCCCGATTTTAGTGTTTGGTAACAATGGACGCCTTTCAAAGACCTTTCTTGAGTGACAAATGGGAGTAAGGTTCATTTCCTTAATCCGACGCGACTGGTGTAGGGATATGAGGTGGAGTATACGGGGGTGGATTGTGACGAGCTGGGAAAGTTTTGATAAAGGTGTTACGTTTTCAGCTTAATCTTCGTGGCCCTTTTTTCTGACACTACTTAACTGACATACGATGATGGCTTGGAGTAGCCTCGTCATCATCACCGGAGTTGCGGGGGAGCTGATGGCCCTAATAAACTTAGTGGTAAATTTTTGTATCGCTATGTGATGTAATATAGATTTTAGAGCTATCTGCTCCCCCGCAAGTCCGGTAATGATGACGAGGCAAATCTAAGCCATCATCATATGTCAGATAAAAAAAAATGATTAAATCCACCATAAACTCATTTGTTTTTTCATACATCTTTTACGTCTAGGGAAAAACATCGCGTAGTAAATTGCATATTTATAGTGAACTATGTACTTTGATTGTTACCGTGATTGAAATAATCTGCTATATTGCAATTTTGTTCACTTGTATATTTTTAAAATGATTAGAAATTATTAAATTAAATTAAATTTTTATTAAAATAAAATAGATTCGTATGTTTTCACCAGTTCCTAAGAACGCTTTGCTCCAAACCAGCCTAAAAGGCTTTGTGGTTCTCGCGACCAAGTTAAGTTACTGACGGAAACTTATACAATTATTGTTAGTCCCTAATTGTCTTGGTTTTAATGGATACCTTGGAAACGAAGTGGGTTATATACCAAGAAACTGTAGAATGCTAGTAATCCTTCAATATATAAATAGTACAAATAGTCGTAGTATTAATGTAATCGACATATTTCTGTACACTCCTGGACATAGGCCTCTCCAAAATGCTAGCTCTTTCTTTATATAATATCTTTGGCTACTCGCATCCAGCCCCTACGAGCCGTCCTGCGCAGATCGTCACTCCTAGGCGTCCTAGACTACGCTTTGCCAGATACGGTCGCCGCTATAGAACTCGTATACCCATCGTTTGTCGTGTACCCCGTCGTTGTTGGTTCTGTGGCTGATGTGGCCAACCCGCTGCCACTTCAGCTTGCTGATACGATGAGCTATGTCGACTTTGGTTCTTTGCCGGATCATCTCATTTCTGTTTCGATCCTGCAGAAAAACACCGAGCACAGTTCTTACGATAGCTGGCTGAGCAACTATGAACTTGTGGACCATCCGTGCCGTCAGTATCCACGTTTCGGCTCCATAGGTCATTACGGGCAGAATTCAGTGAGAATAAATGTAAAATGGAGTTTCCTGACTACAATGATGGCTTGGAGTAGCTTTATCATCATCACCGGATTTACAGGGATGTGGATGGTTCTCAAAACTTAATTATGGAGTTTTAAGATTATGCACCCAAAATTTTAATTTATTGTTGTATTGAAAAGTGGTTAGAGCCCCTGGTTGGCGGTTCCAAGAGTCGTGGGTTCCCACTAGGGACAAATATTTGTGTGAATGTTCATCACGGTGTTTGTTCCGTGTCTGGGTGTGAATATGTACTTAAGTATGTATTTATCAATATATATGTATGTATATTAGTCTCTGACACCCATGGGACAAGCTCTGCTTAGTTTGGGGTCAGATGACCGTGTGTGGAAATGTCCCAGATATTTATTTTATTTATTTATTTATGAACAGAGTTATATAATTATAAACCTTTGTGTGACTGAAGGTATAACACAAAAACATAGGGATCACTTGGATATCTCGAAAGCACGCCAAGATAATACATGCTATTCAGACGCGGTTACAAAAGCTCTTTAATTAGAATACATACGTAGTACACGATAGTGAATTTATAGATAAGTATTCTGTATGCAACGCGTAAAAACTATGTCCGGAAGTCTTATGAAATTAACGCAACATTTACGTATATGGTCTCATAACAAAATATGTTACTAATCTGTTATTGAAATTATAATATTATTGCTTTAGACTGAATAAATCACGTTTGTACTCGTTAGATAGTAATATCCGGTAGATCTCTACACTAATATCCAGCCCCATCCCTTATTTCACATAAAAAATCTCTAGGGCATTATGTTTATTAGGCTTTTAATCCCACGCTTCCCTTTGAAAGAACTAGAAAGGTATATATTTTCTGTGAAATCTGCAGGGAACGGAATCGTTCTTACCATTAAAAAAATTATATTCGACGTAATTCAGTTTCTGAGAAATCGAATCGGACATGTTTGTCGAATGAATTTTGAATGGATAGTATAAATGGGTTAAAAATACGTAAAAACGAACACCAATCTAGAAATTTAGGAGGTCTAAGAGCTTGAAGCAAATCGGTGACTAGTTATTTTGAGGTTTTATCGATGTGGGCAAACAATTAAAAGTTAAAAAACACAGCGCATTAAAATAATATCTTATTAATCAATGTGATTTTTTAATCTTGTATAATTTACCATATTACAGTCTGAAAACTGAGCAAAATTGTAGCCTTTTTACGCATTGTTTATCGTTCGTGGAAAAAATCAATGCTCCACTCTGCCGTCCTTTAGCTATAATGCCGTTATGTGACAAAACCGCATTCGGAGAAAAACGGGTTTAAAGAGCGCGAAAGAAAAAAAAATCGCTAAACGAAAAGGAAAAGGTTTATATACAAGTGATATATATCATTACACAGGTATTTACAAGAGCTTTAATATGCTCAAACTCTCATAATTTTATGTGTTATATATTTTAAAATATTTTAATTTAAACGTTTTAAATCAGGATTGCTTTAGATTTACTTAATAGAAAACATAGCTAAAATGCCGCTATAGATACCTTAACGGCATTTAAGTGTTTGATTTTGAATAACTTTGATACATTTGTAAAATGAGTTTCTATCTAATATATTTACTAAACTTAAATGCCGTTAAATGGAATAACGGCGTTTTAGCTCGGTAATCTTATTCTTGTGTCAGGGCATTACTTACCAATAGTGCAGCTAACTGTTCATAACGGCATTTAAGTCGAGCATTTCCAACATAAATTACATAAGTTTTACTATGCATCTTTTACTAATGTTTATTACTAGACTAAAATGCAGCTAAAATCAAAACCTTTTGCCGTAACGGCATTTTAACTAAGCATTCATAAGTTGATAATTTAGAAATTACAATGTAGTGCATTTATGTAAAAGTAATAAAACCGTTTTAAATCACTATTTAATTTAAAAATCAACTGTTTCACATTTTTAAAATAAATTGAGATCAATTTGTATCAATTAATCATCAATTTAACTGAGACTGAAACGATTTCATTCAATCTTGGGCCGTAAAAAATTATAACTTGTAATAAGACGAAATCGGTATTAATCGATAGGCAGGATACCTTATCAGCTTTAAGAGAAAATTTTGCAAGTATTGACATACGAGAAATGAGATAATGGAATCGGAAAACACGAAAAGAGTGAGCTAATTCCAACGGCTGGCACAACGCCCGTCAACTGTCAATGTCAATAATAAAGACAGTCGGGTAAATAGACCATAGATCCATTTATTGGAATTGAAATCAATTAATTATATTATCATCATTGTACCGATATTATTGTTTTTTTGCAATTGATACGACACATCACTATGTTTGAACTTGTTGTGTAACGTTTAACGTGCATTTACTCACAATTTGGGTTTACTTTCACTATTGCAAAATACTTTATTCCTGTAAATAAATCGATTAATATGAATAATCGATTTTTTTACGAAAAGTAGAATCTTTTTCATATTTCTCAGCACGCAGAAACTAATTTTTTAGACTATATACCAATCCATTACAATTCCGGCCCACCATTTTCAGTCTCCTTTAAAAGGTAATCAATATAAAAGCCAATTTTTATTCTGAGAACTGCAATTATCTAACCATAAATGTATATTTGGAACATCTCAATGGAAGAGAAGCAAAAAATTATAGAAAGCTGACTATATAATTTTGTTTTTTTTACAGCAATTGCGTCGTGCCAAATAACTGTCAATAGTTTAAAGTGAGACGTGGTTTTCCCAACAGGAACAAAAGTTTCATTAAAACAGTAAACAGTAAAAGGATATATTTAAAGGTTTCCATTTTATGGTAACATTATGGCTTTTTCAAGATTTACACTAAAATATTTCTCATGATCATTGTTGATTGATTTGTGTTCATTGTACACGTACAGTTCCCTTGCTTTTTTATATTTTTCGCGTTGTTTAGCCCAGTCTACACAAACAGCACATTCATAAACAATACATTATAAAGTTTAGCATCATGTTTGGATTACTTTTTTGTACCCTATAGGCTTCGCACAATTCACTCTCTTCGTTTCTGAGCTGAATAAGACTTATTTTCATATTTTTTACGTGTTTTCTATTAGATTCATAAGATACTTTTTATCTGGGTAAGTTTGAATAAAATGCAAATGCATGAGTTTTACATTAAAATCGTTCTGTAAACAGCGTGGTTGATGTTCGTTGGCGTTTGTAATAAGGTGCCAATGGGTTAAATGTTCCTATATATTTGTTAATAAATCCCGGTCAAAGGAAGCGATGTTTGATGCTTGCTGCGCTAATCTTTCGATTTTTCGGTAAAATTATCATGCAAAGGTTTGTCATTCGTTTTTTCACAGACTGAAGATGTTTGTTATTTCTTTAGGCCTTTGCATGATAATTTTACAGAAAAATCGAAAGACGCCGCAAGCATCAACAATAGCTTCCTTTTGACCGGGATTTATTAACTCACATATAGAAACATTTAACCCATTGGCACCTCATTACAGAGGCGAACATGATCCATTGCGACGCTGTTTACAGAACGATATTTATCAACCCCCAACTTACCTGATAAAAAGTTTCTTTTAAACTTATAGAAATCACGTAAAATATGAATCGAAATGGGAGTGAATGGTGCGAAGCCTGGGTCACATAAAAAGTAATCCAAACATGATGCTAACCTTAATACTGTTCATGAATGCGCTGTTTGTGTTGACTGGGCTAAACAACGCAAAAAATATAAAAAAGCAAGGGCACTGTACAATGAACACAAATCAATTTAAAATGATTGAGAAATATTTTAATGACGATCTTGCAAAAGTCATAATCTATAATATAAAAATGAATCGCAAAATGTGTTGGTAAGCGCATAACTCAACAACGCATGAACCAATTTGGCCAATTCTTTTTTTTTAAATGTTCGTTGAAGTCCAAGGATGGTTCTTACGGCGAGAAAAAATTTAATAATTGCCGGGAAAACCCTAGAAACAGCCCTTTTCTTTTTCTCATTTTTTTGACAGGACGAAGTCTGTTGGGTCAGCTAGTTTTACCATAAAATGGAAACCTTTAAATCTATCATAATATTATGTCAACGACTTGCTGTTTAAATGAAACGTTTGTTCCTGTTGGGAAAATCACCTCTCACTTTAAACCATTGATAGTTATTTGGCACGACGCAATAAAATTGCTGTAAGAAAACAAAATGATATATATGTAGTTAGCTTATTATAATTTTTTTCTTCTCATCCGGAGAGATGTTCCATATTTATATTTATGGTTAAAAAATTGCTGTTCCCACAATAAAATTAGGTTTGGTTTCATAAAAAAGAATCCGAATATGATGCTAAACTTTATATCGTTCATGAATGTGCTGTTTGCATCACAAGTTTTGCGAGTTCATGTGCTCTGTGATACATCCTCTCTTTCATGCCCTTGGACTGAGACTGCGACTTCTTTCAACGTTTGGTACATAGTCGCATTATAGTTAAGTAATGTGGGTTAACCGCATTTAAGTCGTGCAAATTGAATGACAGCAAATTTATTAAACAAATTTAAAACGCCGTTATTGGACTTTAACGGCGTTTTTGTTTAATAATTTTACTTAACGGCGTTTTAGTCTTGAAATGCCATATAAACGCTTTCCGAAGAACAGCAAAACAATATTGCCGTTAAAGTACTTTAACGGCCTTATTGAGAAGGAAATTCAAATAACGGCAATTTAGTTATGTAATTTCAGTAAATTTTTATCATTTTCAGAAGTTAAAATCCTTTAACCGCGTTTTAGTTAAGTATCTTAAGGTAACTGCATTATAGCTATGTAACCTCGCAAAAACGGGGCACTCACTCGTAGTTAACGGCATACTATCTCAGAAACTACTCAAGATATAAAAAATTGGGAAAGATGGTTAGATTCCGCATATTTTTCTTATTCGGATAGTATTCAAAAGTCAAAAATGACCAAATGTTAGTTAACGGCATTATAGCTAGAGGACGGCAGCACTGTTAACCAGAGATTTGAAGACCCGTCCTTCCGGGAATCGCGCCCAGACGTGCCAACCATTACACTAGCCAACAGCTGCTATTGAAGCCATTAGATTATCCCGTATATCGATGCCCTGAGAAAAGACAAAAAAACTCACACAAATTTTGCCCGACCCCGAAGACCTGTTAGTGCTAAAGCAGTACTTGCTGCCAATAGACCAATGAGGCAGTCAAAAACAACACAACTACACAACATGCCATGTGAGGATTAGATAGTAAAACACCACGGAATAAGAGGAAAGTTACGGCGTACCCAATCCTCGATGCACAGAAAGCCTCCTTCCACACAACAGCATTGAAACTGAAAGAAAGTTGCGAAAGTTCACGAGGAACAAGTAAACAACTTTACTTCCTATTTGGGGAACAAACTCAGTTCCTTTAGTATTGAGTTTGGAGTACGCTATCCAGTGTTACTTGATTGGAATCTAGATTCACTGACTTGGTGACGTGACATTCTCTATTGCTGTTATGAGGAGAAGAATAGTTCATATTTTGTTTTGACTGGCTCGGTGGAACAGTGATTAGCGACCCTGCCTGGCGGCTCCAAGAGTCGTGGGTTCGATTCCCACTCGGGACTAATATTTTTGTGATGAACATCGGTGTTAGTTCCGTGTCTGGGTGTAAATATATATTTAAGTACATGTGTATGTTTATATTATCAGTCTCAGACGCACATACATAGTACAAGCTCTGCTAAGTTTGGGGTCAGGTGACCGTGTGTAGTGGAAAGGTTCCAGATTTTTTTTTATTTATTTATTATTATGGTACAACCTGCCCTCCTTAAATGGTTTTTTTTTCTGTTGACTTACAATAGCATTAAGCGCGTAAGGTTTTACAGTAAATATCAAGGTTTGTAAAGATCCTACGTAATTTATCACTGAATTATACAGTATAATGTCAATTGTTTTTAATTAAGTTTCATTTATTTCTGAAACTAGTCCAGCTGTAGACAGGAATGGGCTGATGATGTTGACGATGATGAATAACATAAAAAATTAAATACTAACTCAAAAAAGAATACGGTATTAAAATAAATATACCAAACAAACATTTTGATTCCAAAAACTTAAACTGCACCATTGTTGTATCTGAGAGAGAAATATTTGACGTTACGAAATGTTCTGAATTGTCTGTGCAAGCGGTACTCGATAAATATTGTATGGAGCCACCAGTTTCCACAGTGACAACATTGAAAGGTACACAGTTAAAGTACTTCTCCCACAAGCTTTGCGAAATTACCCATAAACCACTTTACTTGTTTCGATGTGATTTTATATTTATTATTTAATTAATTAAGTTTAGTGTGTAGCATTTTATGTCTCCCGAACGATGATTTATTGTCGCTATACAAGTCCCTAATACAACTTTACTTTTTTTTTAAACTTGTAGTATACTTAAGCAGCAGAATAATCATCATCATCATCAGCCAATATAAGTCCCCACTGCTGGGGCACGGGCCTACCCTAAACTAGAGCGATGATAAGCAATAACCACGCTGGCCAAGTGAGGGTTGGTTGACTACACAACCTAAGAATTTTTACGTAGGTATGCAGGTTTCCTCACGATGTTGTCCTTTACCATTAAGGCGTCGAATAATCGTACATATGAAATACAAAATTTTGAAAAACACAGTGGTACCTACGTGGCGGTGTTTGGACTGGCGACCTTTGGCATGGCAAGCAACGACCTTAACCACCCTGCCATAGACGCTGCTGCTTTTCGCAGCAGAATGCGCCAATAATTTTCCCTATGAAAATAAATAGTCTGAAATATTTTTGCGCGATCTTTGAATAATGGATCGAAAATTCCATCTTTTTATTATTAAGGAAATATCCCACCCGCGCAGCTACTCAACAACCAATAAATTACTTGCAACCGCCATTTTAAATTCTTCCCTGCAACGCACCCGAGTTAATACAGCTAAAGAGTTATTGGAATAATGAAACCTTTGTGGGATTGCTAAAGGCGATGTAGCATTTTATATTATCCCCGATATTTTCCTGCAACAATTGTAATAAAGTGCCGGTATTGGTGTTACAAAAACTACCGCATATTTATTTATGATGGGAAAAAATTGTGAAATACCGTCTGCATATGGTATTTCCATGAACATTCGGAGTTCGTTTGGCAGTTGTAAGGAACGGTGGGTTGATTAACTTATTACTGTTGACCTGCTAATAAACTTTGTCAACTTGTTTGGTAATAACTAAGTTTTGATGTTATGTTGACATATAAACGGTTGAACTTTCGCATAACATTAGCAAGTGCTGAAACTATAAGATGGATCTACCCCAGCGCTACAGAGTAGCGCTTTGAATGAAGATCCTATAGAGAATTACATAATATGTATATAGATAGGCACATACTATTACGCTTATAATCAGAGGAGAGACAATAGAAGATATAGACCATAGATCACTATAGCCTTAAATTAACTTTTAGCCGGCAAAAAAATACAAACCTTGTACACTTAGTTGCCTTTAACGATATTATGCTACGCAATAAGGAATAATATGAACCATTTCTTAGTCTCTACAACATTTACGGACATGATAAAGTATTCCAACTAGGCTAATATAAGAGAAAACATGCCTAGAAAGATTAACGGTACATTCATTTATGTAACTAGCGCGGGCATATAACTAAAAGGCGCTGGTGAGAACGGCCATTTTAGTTGTGCCCAGTTCTGTTAATGTGAGCAAATATATTTTATTACTCATAAAAAGCGGTAACAGTTGTCTAGAGACCCCACTGTGTCTGCACCGCAACTTTTACAGTATTTGCACAAAAGTTTTATGTATATTACAGTTTTGATGTGGTTATGCTCATTGTCAAAAGCTTTTGCTAAAGGGTTTCATATAATTGTATGAAATTGTGGTCGTGCATTTGCAAAGGTCGTGTACTTCGAAACACTACAGATCTTCAGTCCTCGTAATTATAATTTTTTGAAAATGTAAGATTTTAGACTTTCGCGTTCCATTACACTAAAATTAGTCTTTGTTGTGGTCGCGAGCGAACCGCTCGATTTGTGTAACCCAGTCGAAACGTCGGGCAGTAAGTAGCTATGTAATTTGCTACTCCTAATATCGCGTGTAGACCCATAAAGACTAATTTTAATTTGTTGAAAAAATAAAAAAATTGTAAGCAGAAGAAATAATTTCTATGCCATCACATTCAATCACACAGACAAAGTTTCTTGTTGCAGAACTAGTGATATATAATGATTCAAGCATGATATTTAATGTGAACACATTCTCACCAGTATAAAACACCGCTAAAATTCTACGGTGCAACAATTATATTTGTGATATCTTGGGTCTCAGCAGGACAAAACTCTCGAACTATGGCTTCAAATACCAGAAAACTGATAGATTTAAATAACTAGGTTTCCACCCGCGACGGAGTCACTCGGTCAGCGTGAAATCATGTATCGCAGAAGACAGTACTCGTTTTATGTAATTTTTCAGGCTCTAAAGTTTTGATGAGTTGTGCACTAAATTCCATTTATATACGTTCAGTAATTTTAGCAGAGGGTTCATACAGGGGTAGGCAGAAATCACATCCTGCCATGTGCTACGGTCCTGGCACACCACTTGCGCTTCTTCCACATTCATTAACCTCTTCATGCACGATAGTCGATAACGGGTACTTTTTATTAACCTCTCTTCAAGATGTAACCTAGTGAATGATTAGTCTTATTTTATAAAGTGCGAAGTTAATTTTAAATCAATAATAATAATAGAGCACAAATAATCACATAATAATGTAATCCATCTGCTATGTAAACTTCTGCGAACCAGTCCCATTGTTGTTGGTTTCGATTTCACAACCGAACGGTTTGTAACCAAATTACTGGACTGTTATCATCTCCGGACGCCAACCCATTCCCCTATCCATACATGAATAGGGCAAAGCGTTGAATAGGCTTTTAAAATGCAAAACTTGTTATACGCCTCTGTTGATTTTGACACTCTCTGTACGTACGTCAAATACTAAAAAAACAACGCTCGTTTGCTATAAAAATTGGCATCAAATTCATATGGTCTGCTTCGAAAAACGATGCATACAAAAAAAAACAAAAGACTGGTTGATTGACAGTTAAAAGTAATGATTAAAATTATTTTGGAAGAAACTGTATAATCGGAAACTGAAAATACAAGGAAAAAATATTTTCCTTACCAGTATATAGGAATAAGTGTAAGAGCGTATCAAATTAAAATCGAACTTTTAAAACTACATACAAGATTTAATTCAATGTGTGTTTTTTTAATTATTTATCTTTTTATTTAAGGCGCAACGATAACATGTATTGAGTTTACAACAGTAACATTTAAGGCCTCGTGCATATAGCCTAAAGGATATCATCATCATCATTATCATCAGCCCAGTTTGTTGGCGACCTCTCGCATGGCAATCAACCACCTTAATAACTCGGTCATCGAAGCTTTTTTTATTTGTGGCTCAAAACCCTCTTAAAATAAATCCTTGTATTGTAACCATACGGAACCCGCCTCTAATGTTCAAAGCACAGCCTTGCGTGTTATTCGCGACCACTGAAGTCGTAAATATGAATTTATTGCTACTAATACAGGGTGTTCTCTATAGAAACTGCATCTATCGCGATACTATCGCCTCTAATTAGTATTTTTAGAGTTTAAAAGGCAAAGTTAACTTTGTTGGGACAACTTGCTTCGAATCGATTTAATGACACAGAATCGATTGTAATCGTTTACATTAAAATGCCTGTCTGAAGTGGTTTTAATGGTTGACGGCTTGTGCTCAGAGCGACAATTCAAATTTAAAAAAAAGAAGTTTGTTGAATAACAAGTACCTACAATTTAAATATGAATCATTTAAATTAGATTCCTTTCAAATAAAAAAAAAATACGTAATCGCTGACAACTAAACTACAGGTAGTGTTGGTAAAGTCTTCACCAGCTTAAAAACTTGTATTGCAGAGTCCAGACCACTTTTGACAAAGAGAACCATTTACTGAATGGACTCAACCCAATCTATGATAATGTTAATCATTTATTAATTCCGTATATAAAAAGTATACATAAAGTTAACATTTTGTATGCACTTATACTATTCTTAGTGTATAAAGTAAAGTTACTTATCATTCTGCGTAGTATTAATACTTATCTGCTGAACTAGCTGTACTTAACTCTACCTTACAACCAATATTGATTTATATACCACACACACACAGACTCTCATTCACATATGTGTGTGTTTATTTACATTATTGTGTTCACAAACAAGAATGTAAATAAATAAATAAATAATAAGTTAATTAAGAAAAAGTGGCTCCCTCTGGTACACATGCTTCTTGCACTCAAAAGAGGAAGTCTACTCTACATTTTTGTTTCTGTAAAAATATAAAATTTAATGTACAAACAAAAGTTAAATATCATATTACAGTGTATCGTACGTTTATTCTGAATTATAGGCTTACAACCAATATAGTATGTCAAAGTAAAGACTACCACCGCGTCTGCCCATACAAAATGTATCGTTTCCAGTTTGAACATTAACACGCAAAGTTATGCACATACGAACAGAGAGTTGTTCCGCGCAAGAATTCGCCAGCGCGGAACTTCGATAATAAATTCACCAGTTCACTGAACAGTTTATTACACTTTAGATATTGAGAGGTATTGTGGAACTAGCTACACCGTGCTACGTTGTTTTGCTGTTAATGCGTTTAGTTCGGAAAGAAAGTGACTTATTGGTGTCGTGTGTGATAACAAGCCTGCCAAGCGTCAGGTCACCAGTTCAAACCCCGCCACGTGCCACTGTGTTTTTGAAATTTGACATTCATATGTATGACTATTTGACGCTTTAACGGCGAAAACATTGTGAGGAAACCTGTACACCTACGAAGAAATTATAAGGTTGTGAAGTCAACCAACCCACACTGGGCCAGGGTGGTTGACTGAGGCCTTTCGCTCTAGTTTAGGGTAGGCCCGTGCCCCAGCAGTACGTATCCAGACATATCCATATACGTCCCCACTGACATTAGCCTATGCTTATGATGATATAATAAGTTCAAATTCGATAGCGCATTGGATTCCCTCAAGTGCCAAGAGTCGTGTTCGGTCGACAAACATTTGAATGAAGACCAATCTTTATTCCGCATCTGGAAGTGTTATTACCTACTACAAAGTATCTCTCTATGCATACTTAAATCTTTAAAACTACACAACAGATTAAGATGCGGTTTTTTTTGAATACATAGAGGGATTTAAGGGGAAGGTTTTTATTTACAATATACCCGAAGCGAAGCGAGGCGTGTCACTAATTTTATATAACAACGAAACCAAAACAAAAAAAACAACTCTCCCTTTAAAACCTTCAGCAAGTCTGCAGTTAACCATCTGAGAAAACGATATAACTTTACAAAAAGGCACCGACGACGATCAGAGACAATCCAGTTTCGCCACCATCACTCATAAAATGTACTCTTCAGCTACAACCGAGTTTCGAATCGTTTTCCAATCGGAAAATATCAAGAACACTACCCCCTCTAAACTAGGGCTGAGGGATCTAAAACTACTTTGATGAATTCTTCATCGACTTCTCCGACAGACTCGAAACTCGAAGTGCAAGCACAAAAATATTGTGTCACTCACTTGCTTGCACTTTATTAACGGCAAAAATTATTTGACTGCCTTAACAGCGATCCAAAATAAGACGATATTAAAAATAACTGATAAAACACTTAAATGTATACAACTGAACTGTCGAGGTTTATAATTCAACTCTCGAAAATCGGATTGTTTGAAGATTTGTTTACAAAAAAACTATTTGTTATCAACTGTATGGTATATAATTTGCGTGTACTACACATTTAAATTTAAATAATTTTACCGATTAAAGTCGCGTAAGTGATGAAAAAGTGGGATATAATAAAAGGTTGATGATGAAGTGATGAAAAAGACTCAGTCCTTTGAGTCGTTTAAAATAAGACTAGCCTCTTTTTCCTTTTCAAATTCACGAGACTCGAGTCCAAAGAAAACCAAACTATTCACATCACTAAAAATAACGTAAGTAAAAAGTGAAATGTTTCAGCGAAAATACCAACCCGTGCGCTGAGCGTCTATTTCAGAGCTTGAATTTGGTTCACCGTTCAAATTTTATTGCGTTCTGAAGGAATACAGTCCATTGAATGTAACTAGTCTTTACCGTTGCACTTTCATAGGTATACGCTCTCTTTAACCATCGTTGTCGTTCCTTGACGAAAGAAATAAAAATCTGTATTATTTTTAACCAAAAAAAGGTTTAATTAATTAATTTATTGTGATAATAAGGTTCTCATTTAAATAAACCGTACCATAAACATTATTATTTATGTTCTTAATTTTAAAAATCATACACTGAATAACCGTTTTGCATCATGCGGAATGAAATGAAATATTTTTCTTACAAATGAACCTAATTATCGAATGAATGGTGCATTTCATGTGCAGCGAGCATTAACCTACTTTAAAAATAAACTACAGGCCGATTATACTTAACCGGAAGGTATATACAGGTTAAAGTTTAACCAGTGTCCAATTGACATATTGTTGAAAACGGGTTCATGCTCGGAATACATGCCCTGGCCCTCTTTTAACGATTTTTTTAATATACTAAGCTTATGTGAAATAAAAATCCATAAAAATATATAAATATATAACATCTCCTTCTTTTTTGCCCGAATACTGCTGGGGTAGTTTTATTACATTTACAAAATGTTACAAAGCTTCAAGGTGTTTTATTTCCTGAGAAAAACTATTAAAGCTGCCTACAAAGTGGTTTGTAAGTAGTATTCAGCGAACTTATTTAGTTCAAAAATATATTTTCTGCAAGTTTATGCTCAGAAAATGTTAAGTTGTGTGTTAAACTGAAAAAAAAATTGTTTTAATGGATATAGAAACCACTTGATTGCCAGCCAACTCATGTCTAGTTGGAAGATGCAATGAGATACTCTTTTACAAGTATAATTAAACAAAACAAAACGAAATATTTTAATTTCCAATGAAAAACACACTGCAATTGTATTTGAATTAATTTTTACGTACAATTATTTACATCAATCAAAACCACTCTCTCTTGAGAGTGGTTGTGAGTATGAGAATCAAAAGGAATAAAAGCATATCAAAGTATACGATTTACAATGAGAGCATTTCTGGGAACCCAATTTGGTGGAAAATCATCATATTTACAAAATAATTTAAAGCCATTGCCTACTTCATTTTCCAACTAAAAATATGGAAAACGTTTTTGAAACAAAGAAATATTGAAAAAAATACAATTTATTTCATTTCATTCTTTTTTCCTACTTTTATTCATATAAAAAAACGATTATTCGACTATTTAACGGTGAAAGCATCGTAAGGAAACCTACACATCCACGAAGAATGGAAGTGTAGTCAACCAACTCGCACTTGGCCAGCGTGGTTCACTAAGGCCTGATCGCCCTACTTTAGGGTAGGCCCGTGCCCCAGCAGTTTGGACGTATGAGGGTTGATGACGATGGAGATCAATAATAATCATAACTATGACTATAATCATTTCTTTTTTGATATCCAATAATTAAAACAATAACAATTAATGATCTTGAACTCTATGAAAAATGTCTCTGTAAATAGATCCGAAGTACGCAAACACTTAGCGTGTTACAACAGTAGCGCTACCATGAGATTAAAAGTTACGGACTCTATATCGCCTACGTAAATATGTCTATGAAAACCTTGTACAGACAGCGCCTCTGGTGGTCACGCTAAGAACTAAAATCGGTCGTATGAAAAAAACAACTCGATAGGTTTTAACGTACGTAAGTTTTCGATAGCCAACTCGATGGCTCCGCCGAATAAACGTGCATGTGAAAAACGTCAATTTTACAGGAGAGAATAAAAACGTTTAATCCTTACTATCTCGGGTATTATTATAGGTAGGTTAAAACAATGTAAAATGAAATTAAAGAAAAAAAAATAATCTTTTAGCTGATATAATTTATTTTAAGGAATAGTCGTTAATTTAGTAAATAATCAAGAAAATCCATATTATACAATTACTCGAGTGAAATTAGAGTAGTCAGTTGACTGTTATAGATCATTACACGTTTATTCGTGTGAATTTAAACGATGTTGATGAACATAACGCAATGATACACTATTATTCTAGGGAAATCTCGCGTCTTTTGATGGCGGCTGCAATTGTTTGCACGCTTTTATTACAGAAATATTTGGTGATCTATGGATGGTAATAAAAATTACATTTATATTCGTGTCATTAAGTTAGCTTTACAATGTGTTATGCATATTAACATTATGAATTCACGCTATGTTATATTAAAATGTTGCTTAATCTTCAAAGGGAAAATAAACAAAACTTCTGTTTTTATATATTATTTCTATTTATTATCATAATAAATAAAAATAATATATAAAAACAGAAGTTTTTTTTTTTTATGAAACTATTTTTTATAATTCTCAGCCTATGACATTCATGGAGATATTTCTCATTACTATAGAAATTGAGCAAAAATCAACAAAAAAAACAAACAGCTTATCTTATAAGCATTTTGAGAACTAAATAAATTCCAACAATGTTTAAATTCCAATAATCTTTAATGAAATTGTCGTCATCTCAGCCCATTGCTGCCCACTGCTGAGCATAGGCCTCTTCCGAAGCTTTCCAACAAAACCCAGCGATTTTCACCAGGTCGTCGGTCCATCTGGTAGGTGGTCGTCCCACACTGCGCTTTCCAGTACGTGGCCTCCACTCCAGGATCTTTCGGCCCAAACGACCGTCCAATCTTCGTGCTATGTGGCCGGCCTATTGCCACTTCAGTTTGCTAATCTGGTGGGTTATGTCAGCAAGTTTGGTTCTTCTACGGATCTCCTCATTTCTGATTCGATCACGTAGAGAAATGCCGAGCATAGCCCTCTCCATAGCTCTCTGCGCGACATTGAGCCTTCTAAAAAGATCTTTTGTGAAGCACCACGTCTCAGCGCCGTAAGACATCACAGGTAACACACATTGGTTGTACACCTTTGTCTTGAGACACTGAGGTATTTTGGACGAGTACACGTTGTGCAGTTTCCCGAACGCTGCCCAGCCGATTTGCATCGGCCTACTGACCTCTCTCTCTAAAGTTGATTTTCCTAAACGGATTGCCTGTCCGAGGTAGATATATTCGTCCACAATTTTGAGAGTAAAGTTCCCAACAGTTTGTACGGTGGGTGCAACATTAAACATATTTTTTGTTTTATCCATGTTCATTCTAAGACCCACTTGTTGGGAAACTTTATCGAGGTCATCGAGCATTTGTCCTAGATCTTCCAGCGACTCGGCCATGACTACGATGTCATCAGCAAATCGAAGGTGAGTGATGTATGTCGCCTTGCCAATAATATTGATACCAAGTCCTTGCCATTCCAGCAGCTTGAAGGAATCCTCCAGAGCAGCAGTAAACAGTTTCGGAGATATGACAACTACCTGTCGTACTCCTCTTTGTAAGGGGATTTCCTTCGTGCGATTTTCCTGTACTCGGACTGACATGGTGGCGCTGTTATACAAACACTTCAACACTTCAATGTACCAATAATCTACATGGCATCGCTGTGGGGATCTAAGAACCGCCCAAATTTTGACGGAATCGAAGGCTTTTTCATAGTCCACGAACGCTAAGCATAGTGACCGATTATACTCCTCCGTCTTCTGTATAATCTGCCGCAGCGTATGTAAGTGCTCTATGGTACTAAAGCCTTTTTGGAAACCGGCTTGTTCGGAAGGCTGGAAGTAATCAAGCCTGCGTTCGAGACGATTCGTGATGACTCTAGAGAACAGCTTGTAGACATGGCTTAGCAGTGTTATGGGCCGGTAGTTCTTCAGTAAGGTTTTGTCACCTTTTTTGAAGAATAAGACCACAACACCCCTGTTCCATGCTTCTGGCGTTTTGCCGTCGAGCGGGGAGAAATAAAAGAGCTTCTGAGGGACTTTTAGTACCGGTGTTCCACCCGCTTTCAGGAGCTCTGTAGTGATTCCATCCTCACCCGGTGTCTTGTTTTTCTTAAGTTGTTTGAGAGCCATTCTTATCTCGTACAGGCTGATGTCCGGGATGTCTTCGGTATAGTGTCGGGTTAGCTTGGCTCTGGGGTCTGTCGCCACAATAGCTGGCTCAGCACAGACCGAGGTATATAACTGCCCATAGAACCTCTCTATCTCCCGTAGCACCTGTGACTTGTTTGACGTCACGCGTCCATTTTCAGTCTTCAGCTTTGTCAGTTGGCTTTGCCCAATAGACGCGTCTCTTGCGAACACTTTGGAGCCTTGGTTCCGTTTAACACGCTGGGTATTAAAGGAGCGTAAATCATGTCGCAGAGATTTCCTAATCAGTCTATTCAGCTGCCTATATGACTCAGCTTCATCCGAAGTTTTCAGCGTCAAAAAACGTCGACTAGCCTGATGAGGATGAGGTGTCGGGTATGGTCGGATAGTTCTTGAGGTTTTTTTTTTACGGTGGCTTTTGAAAAACTAGGACCGTACCGTATGAACATTTCAGTTTACAGCCTGCTATTTATATCTTCCACTGATGAACAGCCGTCCAGCCATTGAATTTGATTTGACAGTTCAAGCTGAAAGTTCTCGGGGTTTTGGATATGTGCCTTCGATGGTCGGAGCGTAGACTTCACCAGACGCGTTCTTTCCAGTTTGACGTTGATATTCAATGTGCCTCTAACTATACGGTGATCACTTCCGGTTTTAATCCTGTTGAACACAGAGACGTCGTTGAAATGACGTCTCCTAATGGTCATGATGTAGTCTATCTCATTTTTAGTTCAGCCGTTCGGACCCAACCAGGTCCATTTTCTGTGCGGCGACTTTCGGAAGAATGAATTCTTCATAAAAAGTCCTTCTTTCTCCATAAAGTCAGCTAACATCTGTCCCCTGAGATTCCGATGTTCATATCCAAATCGTCCCACTTTCAGCTCACCATCGCTTCTACGGCCCAGCTTTGCATTGAAGTCTCCCATTACAACAGTGAAATGTGTTTTAGAGCTATGTATGGCCCCTACTAATGTCCTCATACATAGCTTCCACTTCAACACTTTGTATTCTTACGCCGTCACCACACGGCTGGTGCTTGATTTATAGCAATAAATTATAAAACTTATCTATTATTACCCTGCGAGACCCGATTGCAAAAATTGATTGTCGTTTATATTTGGTTAAGGCACTTTTACTCTACTTTTCATTTTATTAAGAATAATGAAATACTGGTGCTTGATTTATAGCAATAAATTATAAAACTTATCCATTATGGTAAGAAACAATGCAAAATTATTTGCCAAGTTACTTCTCGTGCAAGACACATTACTCAAAAAAGCACCAAAAAAATATACACGAATAAACGTGCAAACGCATATTGCCTATACTTAACAACAAAGAACTAACAATATCAAACGTTTTGCTGTTTATACACGTTTATTCTTGTGAAACAGAGAAAGTATGAAGCATGTAATAGTCACATATAATAATATTCTTGTGACAAAAAAATATATTTTTTCCGTGGAAAAAAAGTTTTTAATGCAATTACAGGCTTGTTTATGATCAAAAAATTCTAAAAAAAATTTGGGAGGTAGAGGAGAGGCTAATGTAACGAAATACCAAAAAAAAATTTTTTTGTGCAATGGCTATTACACGTTTATTCGGTGGGGCCATCGAACTCATGGTACCGCTACTGGTATGATTAGTGTACGTTAATTTCGAGCTAAAACGACTAATAATCTGCATTCATTACATACGCGTGAAACCAGCAGCCATTTCATCAATCAAAATCCACGTCATTGTTTTTATATGTTCTAAGCTAAATTAATTAGTGCATTCCTATGAGGTAGGTATCATGGGTTTCCACAAATTACACTCGGACCACATGCTTTTAATGTAATTAAATTAAAATGTTGGGTGTTGGAATTTTCAACAGAATTAAAGCGGCTATTTTTATTTAATTTACGATACGAAGCTTATTAAAAAGCTTTCACAAAAGCTGCGATAAATAAACTTTTCTTAAAGCGCGGAAGCTTTCAGGTTTAATACCTGGTTAATCAATTTTTAGATCTTCATTACACTGCATTGGCTTTTTCTGTTTCACATTTTTAAATATAAAAACTACTACTTTTAAGAAGCTAGGTTTAGGTGGCGATTTATTACCAATTTGATAATTTTATTTAGTCAATCATCATCAGCCTACTACCGTCCACTGCTGGATATAGTCATTCCCAGATCATCATCAGCCCATATACGTCCCCACTGCTGGGGCACGGGCCTACCCTAAACTAGGGCGATAAGGCTTTAGACGACCACGCTGTGCGGCCAAGTGCGGGTTGGTCGACTACACAACCTTAGAATTTCTTCGTAGGTGTGCAGGTTTCCTCACGATGTTTTCCTTCACCGTTAAAGCGTCGAATGATGGTACATATGAACTTCAAATTTGAAAAACACATTGGTACCTGGCGGGGTTTGAACTGGCGACCTCTCGCATGGCAAGCAACGACTTTAACCACTCGGCCATCGACGCTTTTTACCTTCCCAGATACTTGTCACTTATTTCTATCTTCGGCTACTCGCATCCAGCTTTCCCGCACAGATTGTCACTCCACCGCTTATCGCCATTTTAAAACAATGCACATGATTCATAAGTCTATTAAAGTGAATGAACGTATTTTTTTTTATGTTGCATTTGTACTAGTCAAGAATGAAATGATAATAGAAAATTACTATTATTAAACGTTATTGTTTTAAGTTTTTTTCTCTTATGAGACTTTGAAACTTTGGTCTGTCTTGTACTAGTAGTGTCTAAAGAGGAATAAAAAAAATCACAGAATTCCACGGAATGTTAGAAGTAGGGGCCTCAAGGTTTTACTTACTTATTTATCCGCTACTGTCTATAATACTTCCCCAATTATGCGGATCAACTGTAAGAATCTTTTCCTCGAAAGACCAAAGTACTGTAATCTTGACACATTTCTGTTAAGTGGAAAAAGAAAGAAAGTAATTAATATAAATTGCTGAAACGTTAACACAAAGCCTGGATTACTCACTTGAGAAACTTCTAAGGTCAAACACAGTTCTCAGAATGTTGATTTATCCTTGAAAGCAAGCTTAATTGTGTTTAAGTAGAGGAAATACAGCCAATCCAATTCGCAATCAAAATATAAATACTGATTACCGATTATAACGTTCTCGTACTAACTACAAATCGTGCGGTGGATTAGGGTGCGACCTTTTAAGATTACTTTAAGTGGGCATGTTCACAACCAAAAAAAAACAAAACATGAAAGTTGTAACTTTTTTTATTTTTTCGATTTATCTAATCAAGAAATACCGGTTTAACGAAACTCGAAAGCACGGTCAAACCGCTTTGTTACTTAGGGCGTAGAGCTTCTTTAGCTTTTATCATCAATTTCATGCGGCAAGCAGTACCTGATTACGTCACATCACTTATAAGAACTAACGCTTTACACCCGAGTAGGATAGTAACTTTTTAAAAAAATAAAAATAAAATAGCATGATTCGATACTACTAAAAAGGTAAATCATTCTGCTACTGGGAAACAACACTGAAATTTCACGGTGTATAATGGTACAAAGGACCTATATATGCGAGAGTTTCATGAATGCATGAAATGCATTTGACAATGCCCTTGTCGAATCGAATTACACGAGTGGCGAAACGAAACCACTTTCGTTTCGCTTTCGCTGAACATGGACGCAGCCTTAACGCGACCGAATGTGAACACAAACCGCAATCCCGCAAACATATTTTATAGCTTTCCGCCAGCGACTTTGTAAAAAACATTAGGTATTCTTTTAATCTAGCTGATCTGCATACAAAGAATAATTCGCTGGCTACAATAAGCTTTTGGTTGGTGTAATGGTTTCGTACGTCTGGGCGCGATTCCTGGAAGGGTGTTCAAATCCCGGTCAACAGTGGAGCAATTGATTTTTTTCAATTTTTCAAAATATTACATATATATGTAGATGTTTATAAATACATTTTCACACTCGGACACGGAACAAACACAAATGTTCATCACATAGTCCTCTCCTCTATGGGGATCATACAATTCTTGGAACTGTACCCAGGATCACTAGCCACTGTTCGACCGATCCAGCCAACCGCGCGCCTTTTGGTTTACAACTCGCATTAACGCATCGGAACGTAAACGTAACGTTAACCACTATCTTGCAAACGCACCTTCGTCAGCCGAATAACAACAAGCGTAGCTAAACTAGGATAGGCTTTAGTCTGCATCTCGACCTAACGCGACGAAACGTAAGCGCCATTCAAACAACATTATAGTGAGAGATGCAACTATAGAACGACTTTCGCGACAAAAACCGCATTCTTTATAATTAAGTTATTTATTTAATTCACCTTTCTTTCTCAATCAATGTCTTGATTATCTGTATACCAAATGTCATCAAAACCGTGCAGTGGAGCTGTGAAAGCGAGCGTCCACAACAAGTAACACGACGAAACGTAAACGCAAACCGCAAACCCGCAAAAACGCGAAAACGCACCGTCGTCAGCCGTACAAACAACACCGGAGACGAACGGAACGAGTGTGCCCGCGTTAACAAGCTGCGTTAGATCGGACGTGATTCCGCGCACGCCAACTGATTTATTTGTGTTCACGTGGAACTTCGTTTATAGTGAGATCCGACTATAGAACGACCTTCGTGGAACTGGCTGGTGGATGAAAAAATATTTTAAATGTACTACTTCCTTTTTTAATTAACTGACTTACGATGATGGCTTGGAGTTGCCTCATCATCATCACCGGATATGCAAGGGATCGGATCCTTTTGAAAAGTTTTTCTTGTTTTCTCGTACTCGTAGCCGAGTGGTTCAGGTCGTTGATTGCCAGGCGAGAGGTAGCCAGTTCAAAACCCGCCACGTATTACTGTGATTTTCAAATTTGAAATTCATAATTATGTACGAGTAAAGTATGCGTTTGCGTATTACTTTTGATAGGATGAAATTAGAGGCGAGAGCAACTACAAGCTATTAACGTATTTTGTGAGCCAGTTAAAAAAAAGATAGTTCATAATATGAATAAAATCCTTTTCCTCCACTGACCAATTCATGAAGGTAGTTCTACGGCTGGATCTTTGACCATTATACGATACCCTTTTTCAGCGTTTGTTATTGCTCACCTCTCCTGTTTTATAGTTAGCGTTTCGAAAATGTTTGATTTTTACCCCCCAACTTGTTTTATTGAGTAGTAACTTTTTAGACTGGCCTGCTTTTGGGCGATCGTGAATATTTTACAGCCGGAACAAAGTTGCCAAAATGGGCCTGGCGTAGGATTGGCCGGTGTGAGGCAAGCTGGTTCCAGTTTTATATTTTTCATATCGTATCTCTTGAATGACGTAAATGTAGCGCAGGTTTACTTTGCATTAAAAACAAAACATTCATAATATGCAGCACTAGTGGTCCCGGCGAATTTCATACCGCCAATACTATAAACCTTCCCTGGACTATCACGAACATTTTAAAACCAAAATTACCTAAATCGGTCAGGGCGTTCTCGAGTTTTAGTCAGACTAACGAACAGCAATTCATTTTTATTTATAAGATAAGATGAAGAAGAAGATGCAGTTTAGGTTTAGTATCACGCCAAATTTTAAAGGCAATTAAAAATAGAAACAAAGATATTAAAGTTTCAATACCTATTCCATTTTACCCCTTTCCTCCACACTTGAATATCACATGCAAATCCGGCTTTTTGCCGTCAATTAGGAGAGCAGTATATACCAATTGTGTAATCTGGCGGTTTTTATTCTGGTTCCAGAATAATACTGGCTAATTATAGCTGATCCATATAACTGAATAGGTTTATTTTTGGTCCGTTCTGTAAAATGTACATTTTCGTTCGGATCATTCTTAAAAGGGAAGCATTGGATTGTTCTACATTCAGATTTAGGTTAGATTGTATTACGTTAGTATGTTCTTTAAAGTAGCGTCACAATTAAACTTGCCGGATCATTGATTTATTCGGATCTGGGGGCTTAGACAAAGTAACAATATCGAAACGATAACGAAGTTCGAAAAGAATAAAATGTATGGGATTGACATTAGACGCGATAAATCACGTGGTCAATCCCATACATTTTGTTCTTTTTCGATAATGTTACTTTGTCTACGGGGCCTGCATTATTATTTTATCATTTACCTACCATACCGTTCTACCATTTTGCTTGTCCACTCAGTGAACTTAAAATAAATCCAACATACTTTTTTAATACTAGGTATTGACTTAATATTTCAATGAACTTCTATGAAATGACTACACTTTTTTTTTAAATCTTATAAGGAACACATAATTCATAATCCATATACTCTACTTATTTCATTGTAAGCTAAGAAGATTACGTACTTATGTTACGGATAAAAGGAATATTAATTTCCTTTATAAAATCGCGATTATATTATCCCGGATGGTTTAAATCGCAAAGCTGCAAATACGAAAATAGAAAACTATAATATATATGAAATCAACTACAATGATTTTGTAACAGACTTATAAAATATTACTTTCTTGTAGAAAAGTTGCTAATAAAATAACTTTTACCTACTCAAACGGCCTACGCCTCACTCAGTCTTTTCACTATTTGGTAATAGTTATGGCGTTAAAGCGCGACAGTCAAACTAAGTAACTTACACATTTTTATATTTGTCAGAATTTGTAGTCATCATCAGCCCATTTATTTATTTATATACCACTGCTAGGGATCGGGCCTACACTAAGCTAAAACGATAAGCCTTAGTTAACCACGCTGGAAAAGTGCGGGATTGAGCTACCACACAACCTTAGAATTTCTTCACGGGTGGACAGGTTTCCTCGCGATGTTTGCCTTCACCGTTAAAGCGTCAAATAATCGTACATAATTATGAATTTCATTTGAATGACACAGTGGTACGTGGCGAAGTTTGAACTGGTGACCTCTCGCATGGCAAGCAACGACCTGACCACTCAGCCATGGACGCATTTTCAAGATTTTTTTAAGAATTTGTAGGTTGATAAATCACTACATAGTATAAGGCAGAGTATGTATATATGTATGTATGCTTGCTTAAATCTATAAAACTACGCAACGGATTTTGATACTTTTTTTAATAGATAGCCCTCTATTCAAGAGGAAAGTTTTAATGTATAATATATCCGGAGCGAAGCGAGGGCGGCTCACTAGTAAATAATATATGAATCCATCTTAACTCGTCTTGCGTTATAATTCAGTGGTGGAACTAACAAGATCTACAGTGATCGCATTATTGACGGCACCACCCATAACGTTGGTGAGATCAACATCCCGCACGGCAAATTGCCTCATTACCCGGCTAGTGAGCCTTTTTATTATTTTTGATTTAGGGATGATTAGAGAAGATAGTGCTTAGAATTGTTTTTGTTGAAGTTCAACGTGTTTCATTTTGTTAAGTTGTTAGCGATATTATATAAGTGGGTAGCCCAATAAACACCGTGAAATTTAAGTGGTTGTTTACTGTAGTAGAACGGTTTACCTATAATACTTAGTACTATCGAAGCATGCTAGTTATTTCTTAAAAAAGAGTTTTTTTTATTTTCTAACTCTAATCTAATCTTACTTATTGTTATTTCTTTAAATTTATGGATAAAATTTTGTTGAGTTAGCAATATTAAATAAGTAGATAGCTCAATAAAAACCATGGAATTTTAGTGGTTGCTTTCCCGTAGCAGAAGGATTTATCTTTGTTAGGTAGTACTATCGAATCATGCTAGTTATTTTTTATAAATAAACAGTGCTTTTTTTAATATCATCTAACTCGAAAGCGTGAGAAGCGATCTTTTTCTATGAGATGTGAAGTAATCAAGTAGGTACTGCATTCCGTATGAAATCAATGATTAAAGCTAAAGAAGCCCTACGCCCTAAGTAATAAAGCGCTTCGAACGAGCTTTCGAGTTTCTTTTATTACTTTCCTTAAACAGGTATTTATTGAATTGAATTTTAAAAAAATCTATAAAAATAACCACTTATATTTTAACGTCAAACTGTCCTGCTTACACACATTAGAAAACTGAAAATTTTCTCGAAATATCGGAAACTCGATTATAAAGTGAAACATGCTAAATATCCCAAAAGTTAATGTAACCCTATTTTTGATGGTAATTTGACCGGACTATTTTCATTAAAGTAATTTACATAACAAACACATTACATGGGAAACGTGCAATTAGTCTTGACCGGTCGCCAAAAGTGATACAAGTCCGAATCAAGTACTTAAAGGCTATATTGCCCGAAGTACGGTTGGCGAAACCGTCCATTACCGATAACAAAACGAAAAAGGGTGTTAGGGACACATTTTTTCCTCTCATGACGATTCCGGTTTGGCTGTCATTAATCAGGAGTACAATACGAATGGTCATTGTCAGGGATGCATTTGTCATAAGCGTTTCTCTTGACAAAAGGGAGCAGTGACAATTTAGGAATTTCCACAGATACCGATGGTGTTTTGTTTGTAAGTGGAAATTGTTGGTGTAGATACTTTTACACACCTATCTTTCAAAGTTGATGTGGGTTCAATTTGGGGACGATACTTTTAAATGAACGATGGTAAAATCTCTCTTTCTCTCTAGACGGATATATAATAAATGTTTTATGTATAATATAATCGAAGAGAAGCGAGGGCGGGTCACTCACGTGTATTGCTATAAAGAATATTTCCCAACATATAATTTAGAGACGACACGTTTAGTGTTCTTTACAATACTTTTATAAATAATAGACTATACTATTACGTATACTCTATTATTACTCTATTATTTACACAAGATATCAAAATACGAATCTCAGTTCAATACAGACTCTGGCTTACAATTATTTAAGCCACGTTATTTCATCTGCATCAACATCTCAATTTTTATATCTACTGCTGAACATAAGGGTCTCGAATAGATTTCAAGACTGAACAGTCTACAACCTCGGCATCTAGAGGGACCTAGCAATCTTCACCAGGTCATCGGTCCATCTGGTCGGTGGACGTTCCACACTGCTCTTTGCAGTTACTACATTGGTACACTCAAGAATATTTTTGCCCCAACGACCACCCAATCGTTGTGCTATGTGGCCGGTATAACAATATACTTCAGTTTACTAATCCCTTAAACTGTCTTTGACAAGGTTTTCAAGAAACTTCTACGATTATGTGATGATGAAACCAAACCGAGTGAAAAGAAGACAAAAAGAAGCCGCCATCTTTGACATATGAAAGAAGTTACCTAAAATAATAACAATAATTCTATTGCTGTCTCTACCACCTAAATCTTAGCCTAAGCTCACGTGAGCCTAACTCCATGTCCTTTATTAGTGTAGTTACTATAAACAGAGGCTATTAAATTAACGACATTTGTCCATTACTAAATCAGGCTAACTGAAATAAAGTACGCGACATCACGCAGTTTAGCCGGTGTTCCACTAAGCTGTTATTACGGGCTCTCATTAAGTGTGTACAAGTTTTAATAAGCACTTGGAAGTAGTCGGCCAGATAATTACCGTTCCTACTTGTTATAACACCTAAAAAGTTACCCGGTTGCGGGCGAGAGGCGTCGGGCGCACGCCTGGAGTTGCGGATTTGTTATTGCTTGAAGATTATTTTGATTTTTGCTAGTATATTATGTAGTGACGGGCTTAAAAGTTTGATACAATTGTTGGTAGCAGCGTATCTATCATCATAAATTATCAGCATCATGCCTTATTTTTTATTATTGAAAACTACCCTGTTCAGTGTCAATTTTTATGAGAAATGTTAACCAAGGTAAATTATCATTTAACAAATACTTATCTTCTTGTATTCATTTTTACAATTTCATTATACATACTTTGGATGTTTCTCTTCAATGACAATTTTAAATATAAAGTATTTTAAATATAAAGTAACTGAAATATTTTCCTGGCAAAGTTGAGATTCTCATCGCGATTAAGATTTCCGAGTCCAATTTCTTAGTGTGTGAAATTTATTCAAAATGTTCTGACTAAACTTACAACCCCCACACTTACTTCATTAGTGTAACAGCCTATTTTACCAATGAATACTCTACCACATGTTTACCAATGTATACTCTACCACATGTTTACCAATGTATACTCTACCACATGTTTACCAATGTATACTCTACCACAGATCTCTAGTACATTCCCTTAGCGCAGTCGCCGAGCGGCGCCGGAAGTTCGCCGTTGCTGACCGCAAGCTCCCGCCGTCCGGGCTGACGCGTTCGGTTTTGGCCAATTTCTTCTGCTTTTCAGCTCTTGTCTTTATGTAAGGCTTTACAGTAAGTAGTTTTACGAGCTTTTGGTTAACAAGCATTAATGATAGTGGAAATCATGTACCACTTCGGATGCCCACTAGCCTTTTAGTTCATTGAGGGACCCGAGCATTCCCTTAACAGGGTGATCAAGCCTTAGTCAAGCCTGGTCTATCAACAACTACCTACAGAATGGCGTCTTATGTGTGCAAATTTCCTCACGATGTTCTTCCACTGTAACAGTGTCGCGTTAATTGCGAATTTCTAATTTGAAAATTCATTCTAACAAAATCGTAGAGAATTGAACTGACTACTTTTCGATCGACAATCGTAGCATACATAAGACAGTCTAAATCACATATTTTATGTAAAAATAGCTACTGTTATGAAATCTCCATTAGAAACTAAACTTAAACTTAAAAGACGGGTGAAGGACTTTCTGTCTATAGAAATAGCCTGATTCACAATGACACGAGCTAATCCTTACATTCATTTCCTATATTCATTTATAAGTCTACTCCGCTCAATTTTAACCCTAAAATCTGTGCGCAATCATATTAATTTAAAATTCTGGTCACACAATTTTCCCTGTTCGTAGCATAATTTTATGAATCACCCTGAAACTCGTTCCCTTTAAAATGGAGTCATTAATATTATCTATACATACAACAGACGGTAAACCCAGCATCAGTTCAACGGTGGGCAAGAGGAAAGAGGGTTTCAAACAATTATTTTTGCATCACCAACGGAACCGTTCCGGACACGATAAAGAATCTCCCGGAAAAAGATATTTATGCTTGCAAACCAAACGGTGCCGCTAGAAAAGCGAGCTTTCACAAATAGAGTTCTAATCCCAAAGAGGTAAGGTCGGTTTTTGCTAAGTAGGAGGCGAGCAAAGGCAGAATTCCATTGTGAACCACTCCAAAGTTTCGGGGCGTGAGTGCAATAAAACACCTAAAGTTGGAGGCGCGAAATCACAGACTAATTGTTAGGCTTGTTTCGATAAAATTAACTACCTCGACCGAAAGGTTTTATCGAGAAGTTGGAAACTTGAGGCGTCGGGCCTGCCCGATACCTTGTGGTCAGATTGATCGGACGAACTTTGAAAGGGTTGGAATATCGAATTTGAGAGTTTACTAGGTACGTCTTGATAAATGGATTATAATACTTTAAGGAGCGTGAGGATAGGTGGCAATAAAACCTATTTTGGAAATCCTATTTTATGAACTCTTCACCGTAGTAGTAGTTCATTATTTAGTTGACAGTTAATGTAATAAAAATGTAGTTGAAGTATTTTAAAAGCATTTTATAGTGAGAAATGTATAGTACATTTATTGTGTTTTGTGTTAGTTATAAAACTTAATATTATGTATGTTAAACTATCACAGTTTACAGTTACGTATAAGGTGTTCAATCTCCGATATTAGTGTCATATAATTACAATCGTTGTACAAATACCTAAAAAAAACGTTTAAATATAAAAGTAATATATAATGTTTAATAGTGGTAATCTCAGTAATCTTATTTTTTTTAACCCTCTCTATATGTTGTTTAGCGCAAACGCGTAAAACCTATATAATGTTCCATAGATAACATTTTAGAATTAAAAAAAAATACTTTTTTTTTAAATCTTATATTAATCCTATATTATTAACGAAACCGTGCGGTTCAAATTTTCCATCTACGTTACCGTCAGTGGCCAGACACTTTTTATTTTCAAATATATCAAGGTACAAACCGTACAAAACCCGGACCTATCTATTTCACAAGTGGAAAAGATAACGAAACAGCCAGAACAAAGAAACGAACATACCCTCTTTCAGCTGTCATACGATAAAAGGGCAACCCTTTCAAAGTTCGACGATCAATCTGACCGCAAGGTAGCTATCGTCAAGCACATTCGATCGTTTGAAAATAACTTAACAGGTTACGGAGATAGCGAAGCTAACTGTCGATTTACGTTAAAGGAAAATTAAATGAATTTCCACAACCCCGACTTAAACTTATAAATTATAACTGTGGGTTTGCTTTAAGAGACCGGCGCAATTGTTTCGTTTTATTATTATGATAATGCCAGCTTTGTAAATTGTATAAAATACAACAACCCTTACAGATAATTATAAATGTTAAAGTAACATTACAGTAAAAAGTTTATCTGTATGTGTTTACCTGCTTTATAGTTGTTTTATTTTTAGGAATGTAAACAATCCGAAAGTTACTCTACATTGAGTCACGCCGATCAATCTCCTAACTGAACCGATATGATTAAAATTTAATTTACAGTAGACACTGATAAAGAACGAACGCTACTTCTAAGGGCACTAATGTAATACGGTATAAACGATTTCAATTAGAAATAATCTCGAACGAAAAGCTAGGTGCAATAAAGTATACCTACTTATCCTTTTACCGTGGTTCGACAATTCCAGATATAGTTTCGGATATAATTCGTTTGTTTTTGTCTATCTGTTTTTCGTAAAGATTTTTGCCTATCTGTTTTTCATAATGATTTTTGCCTATCTGTTTACTTTCAAGTAAGTATTAACAATGGAGTGAAATAAACAGGTTTGTGGGTCGCAATACGTTCGCAATGGATTATCGCGAGCAAGGCGTTGCGTGTCTGAGTAGATGCTATAAACGGTCGTTTTAACTGCTACCGGTGTAGTACGACTATCATAATCATTCCTATAGCACTTTTCACTGAGCCTCGAGAATAGGGGTGTCTGTAAGAACGGTGAAGTAACGATACGAAATGTTAAATTTTTTTATTTTTTTTATTTAGCCTGTTCTGTCCCACTGCTGGGCAAAGGCCTCCCCTAACTCACTCTAAAATCGACAGTTAACAATTAGGAAGTAAAAAAAAACACCTTCGAACTTTCGCCCTCTTTTATAATCTCAATGGTGATCAGCCAATTGCGTGGGCCAATACCTTTAGGGCTCGGAGTACACTTACAGTAAAGAAAAGGATTTATTTGTTTGAGAGAGAGAAATTTAGGTACATTCATTAATTCCCTAATTTTAAATGGTCACGCTGACACACATAATTAATATCCTGAACTTTTTCAAATCCCACTTCATTTTGACAGTTAAGTGTGATTTTCGTTTTATGTTTTTATCATTTTGTACCAGTTTTACTTTTATGCATTTCCTTCTCTTATGTATAAAACCACGAACTGTTCTGTAATATCCTTAATCTTGGCAATACACACTGCTGTATGAGAAGCAGCTCATCTTGTTTATCTACCGGCTAGCCCTTTTCGGGATGTAGTACGATCAATTCACATTCAGAGCGCGCGTTCCGCAAAATTATCGGTTTAAGTCACACCGCGCGATATGGCCTGTGGCGGGTAGAGCCGCATCCCCATTGGTAGTGAGCAGCTGACTGCACAACGGTGACTTTAAGCAGTGACTAACTGACTAAATTTTAGTCTTTAAGCTTAGGCCGCACTACGGCTAAACCGCCGCGGTTATGAGTAAAAGAAACTAATGGAAGCAGCCGCACTGACGATTTTTTTCCGCGACTGATTTTAAAACCGCGTTTTGTTACAGAATTGATAGCGGGAAAAAACCGCGTCAAAATTTTGAAATCCATCTTCAAACTGTGAAAATCGTGGCTAGTTTCGCGGTTTTTAACCGTAGTGTGTGCGTCTCGGGCGGTTTTGCGGTTTCACGATTTACCGCTTGCGGGAAAAAAACCGTAGTGCGGCCTAAGCCTTATGCGAGCGAACTGGCGCCGCAAGTCTTCGTTACCTCCTCCTTGCGTCGTTTCCTCAATGCTGAGGGTCGTGACCACCATTATGCATCACTTTCTCTTTTATGATGTTTCTCCATCTACTCCTGTCGTCGGCGGTGTGGAGGGCGTTGTGTATTGAGGAGTCGAGTGTGGCGCGGATCTGGTTGGACCAACGTATGGGGCTGCCGTCTTCGTCTGCCACAGCGTTGAAATTAATATTTCTTAGTTCGCTCGCGAACATGATTGGTACAACCCAGTCGGGCAGTAAGTAGCTATGTATTTGCTACTCCTAATATCGTGTGTAGACCTATAAAGACTACTATTTAGTGTAATGAATAAATATTTCACAACATCACATACATTTATCTGATCCCGTGGTAAGTAGCTTAAGCACTTGTTTTACGGAAACCAAAAACGACAGTGGATACACAAATATACTTAAAATTAATGTTCGTCACACAAATATTTGTCCCGAGTTGGAATTGAACCCACGACTCTTGGAACCGTAGGTAGTGAACCTGGGTCACTTACCACTGTTCCACCGAGCCAGTCAATGTATAAGGAGGCATGGTACAAGCTACTGAGTGACCCTAATATGGATGCGGCTTTAGTGGCACGGTGCGATATAGCCGGCGGCGGAGAGTCGGCAGGCGATCTGATTCATGGTAACTGTAAACAGACGTCTGTTGACCCAAAAGCTATATTGCTATGCCTTTCGGTTGATAGCCATTTAATCTGTAGGCAAAGCTTATTATTTGTAGTTTCAATTTCAGTTCAGTTTCTATGGTCTAAATAGTAACTTTGTTATTTTGTCTTAACTGCCGGTTTGTAATTGACGTACGCGCTAACATCCGGTACACGGTCCAAGGTTGATACATAAGTGTTTTTTTCACCAAATGTCCGTTGGTTATCGACAGTCATATTATGTGAAATGAGTTTTATTTCAGGTTTGTTTATGTTTATTGTCTTTGTTTATGATGTTTTAAAATATACTACCTATTACAAGAAAACAATCTAGAAAGAACGTATACACATAAATTAATTCGTTTTTTTTTCTAACTGGCATACGATGATGGCTTGGAGTAGCCTCGTCATCATCACCGGGCTTGCGGGGGAGCTGATGGCTCTCACCCCTAAAATTCGTTATTAAGTACATCTTGCACATAGCTATAGCTCACACATAGATACTTACTGGCATTTGGATGACGATACAACTCAATCGAAATTCCGTACTACATACCATACTTACTACAGCCAAACGACCCGCCGTACATTCCACTGTGTTTAAAAGCTATACTTAACACTTTCATGGCTTTAAAATTAAAATTTCACTGTGAAATCGTTCCTCAATTACACGATCCAAAATGGGTCGTGAATGAAGCAGTGATAGAGTGTTCTTACGGGGCTTCAGAGCGCTTGCAAAATTATCGTGTCATATCGTAACTAGTGATGGTATTACTGTAGGTAATTTTAGTTTTAATGGGTCTACACGTGATATTAGGAGTAGCAAATACATAGCTACTTACTGCCCGAAGTTTTGACTGGACACCAATCATGGTCGCGACTATGGTGATATATACCAGTATATAGACCCAGACTCCAGATATCACGAGTAGATAAATCGACGGTCCCTACGTATATAAGGACATGTAAAAAAAGTGTTTTTTTTTATTGCATTTTTCGCAATGATTTATCTTTACGCATACGCCCATACCTATATATTTTTTTTTCTAAATATTAATACTTTTGCCAATTTAAGGAACGTATAAGAGAACAAGTGTGATAATTACAAAGAAGCAATGTCGTAGATGCGGATATCTAGACATATCCTTTTGTACTCTGTTTTAAAATGCGCGCCAAATCTAGCGAGCGCGGTCATGTCAAACATAACGTTATTTACGGGAGATTCCCAAAAAAACGTGTCGATTCGTGTTCATGTGGTAAAAAGATACAAGTTCTGATAAATTTTTTTGGAATAAAATAAGAGAAGTAAAAATTTAAGGGGCTCATCCAGACATTGTTAAATTTAAATACAACTTCTCCGAAGAAAGCTATAGAAGTCTAAACTGCGAACATAACATAAAAAAATTGTAAACAAAAAAAAACCGCCTTCAAAAACCCGACTCACTAAAAATTACAAAATAATATAATACGAACATTAATCTGGGTATGAATTTGATATGTTGTTGAAGGCGGTGCCGTTTATATTTCACGCAGTTTTCCTCAAAAATTTAATTGGCACCGCCTTCAACAACATATCAAATTCATACCCAGATTAATGTTCGTATTATATTATTTTGTAATTTTTAGTGAGTCGGGTTTTTGAAGGCGGTTTTTTTTTTGTTTACAATTTTTTTTCATCCTTTTTAGTGTTACATTTTTAGCACCCTATTAGTTGAACTCACCTATAATTCTACTGATATTATAACTAGTACTATTAATATGTACACAGATTTGAAAGAATTATCCCTTTACTCCCAACTATTAAGGAGGCGACCTTCCATCATCAGCTCAGCATCATAAAATTATGATTGCCAGAAGCAATTGCCAATATCACTTCAGAAAATATGTAAAACGCGGTACATGCCTATAAAATTTGAGGGTTGCCCTCGATTTCTCCTGGATCCTATCATCAGATCCTAGACTGGTCAACCTAATAGTTTAGCTCACCTGTAATGCTACTGATATTATAACTAGTAGTCTTAATATGTATACAGTATTGAAATAATTATTCTTTTACTCATAACTATTAAGGAGTTGACCTTCCATCATCAGCTCAGCATCATAAGATTATGATAGCCAGAAGCAAATGCCAATATGACTTCAGATAATATGCAAAACGCGGTACATGTCCCTATAAAATTTGAAGGTTGCCCTCGATTTCTCCTGGATCCCATCATCAGATCCGAGACTGGTGAAAATGGGACCACCTCGGAAGTGAACTCTATCCAACCAAAAAAAAATTTTTGAAATCCGTCTATAATTGACGAAAATATCGGTGAACATACATAAAAAAAAAAAAAGAATATTATACATACAGACGAATTGAGAACCTCCTCCTTTTTTTGAAGTCGGTTAAAAATACTAGGGGAGTATAGAAAAAGAAAGATCTGATTCTAGAGAAATTATACAAAGAGGCAATTCCTATCACTGAAGTAAAATACAAAGACTTAAAACATTTATGTGATACAATGATTATTCCAAAAAGGTATCATATTTTCTATAAGAATCTTAATCATGGTAAAGAAGAGGAAGGTCAGGCAGGATGAAGAAGATTAGAAATTGATTACCTCTATGTGCTTTATTTATAAAAATTGTGTTCCTTTTAGAACAACACTACATACAATTAGTAGAATAAACCTGTGATTATTTTTTGTTACACATACTGAAATTACTTAATAATTGTTAATGATAAGAGAAACTGTGGTTCACGATGAGACAATAATTGTAAGAATAATAATCATCTTTATTATTATTATTATAGTCTGAATAAATACATACATACATAAAATCACGCCTTTTTCCCAGAGGGGTAGGCAGAGATCACTTCCTGCCATGTGCTACGGTCCTGGCACACCACTTTCGCTTCTTTCACATCCATCATTCTCTTCATGCATGCTTGTCGATTACGGGTACTTTTGATTTGACCCTTCTTCAAACTTTGGCCTATTTGGTCATGGAAGGTCTTTCTTGGCCTTCGACATTTCCATTTATGCTTCTTCTATGTTTGCCTTTCGTTAATCGTCTCTCATTCATCCTCTCAACATGACCAAACCTTCAAAGCATACCTTTCTCAACCTTAGTCACTACATCTTCTTTCACACCACAACGTTCTCTAATTATTTCATTTCTAATTCTATCACTCAGTTTCTCTCCTAGCATACTTCTAAGTGCTCGCATCTCCACTGCGTTTATCCTACTGTCGTGCTTCTTCTGCCATACCCAACTCCCGCTTCCGTACATTAGTGTCGGGATCAACACTCCCCTTTGAACCGCCAGATGTGCCTTTTTGGACCCTTTCTGACAGTTCACAAAGGTGTACAGCGCTCCGTCTGAATAAAGCTGTGATTATTTTTTGTTTCACATACTGAAATTACTTAATAAATTATTAATGATAAGAGGAACTGAGATTTACGATGAGACTACAAATAAATATAAAAAAAGTTGATTTGTTAGATGATTGTCACTTAAAATAAATAACTCTTTAATATAAAAACTTGTACTTTAAATAATTAATTAATACTGAGACTAAAATAAGATTTTATTTATAAATCAGTGTCTCAGTATTAATTTTATTATGGACTTGTCTTTTTTTACGTCTGGCTCTATACTTGTGCCGTATTAAACACTGGCAACGTAAAAACAGACATGTGTCCATTAATGTATAGTTCATACTTAAGGATAGCTATCTAAAGGTTTTTAAGGTATGGTTTTGAAAATAATGACAGTAATTTATATTTTCATTAAACATTGACTTGAAAAATAATTTAATTTATTGAGTTGGTATTACCCAAGTATATACAGATATCTTAGATTTGTCATTCATTCATTTTGATAACAATGTGAAAACGGTCAACTGTCAGTTTTATCAAAAAATTAAATATGTACCAATACCGTGACAAACTTCCTCAAACTAATAAAACTTTGGAGTAAAAATATAATTAAAATTGTTCAAACTATAATTTGTAGAGAGATTTGAACCTTTATCACGCTCTCCTGTAAACCTATGTTTTTGACATGTCGCTTTATACGTAGGGACCGTCGATATACAGGGTGTAACAGGGGGGGTGGATCATCGTAAGTCAATCGATGGGGGACTTCAATACCTATCGATATAACCCCCATGTATGTTCAGCGATTTTCAATAGTTCCAAAGTTATTGAGATTTTTGTGAAATTTTTGTAAGAAGCCGGAATTCAGTATAAAAGTCTTCACTGTAGCTTAACTACTGGACCTGCTTGCATGATTTTTTTTCTAGAAATAGTTCAATAGTGGGTCTTCATAATTACGATAACGATTTGAGTCATAACCATATCATATTGGAGTAAAAAAATAATTCTTCACAAAAGTTTTACGAATCGAATTGTGTCTACCAACTTTCAAAGCCTCCAGTGAAAAAAAAGTGCCCGTGTTTTTTTTCTAGAACTTATTTTAAAAACTACCTACATCCATGGATAGTATACCCTGAAAATTTCATACCGCTACTGCCAGAGCATCAGAACGAAAATTGAACGCGAATGGCACAGGTGCCATAAATCAGTGTTTTTATTTTTCATGTAAAACTTTAATTTTAAAATAAAACGATATGTTTCAGCAAATTTATGCTATGTTAGTAACATTAGTAGCAGTAATTTTACAGAATTGAAAATTAAAGGGGTGAAAATCAAAAAAAGAAAATTTACATTATTTTTGTTAATTATTTTTTTACAGTAAGAGTTCATAATGGGCATTATTATTGGCTATGCGTAGCTTAGACCTTCATAAAAGCTTCTTTGGAGGTTGTGGAATGCTTCTTTTTTAACAAATTTTTCAGGGGCCCGAATTGTGATAAGGCAAAATGTAGTAGTAGCATTTTGCAACATCCGAAAAACCTTTGTAAAAAGGTGTTGTATATGCATAGCCAATAATGGTGCCCATTATGAACACTTACTGTAAAAAAAATAATGAACAAAAATTATGTAAATTTTTTTTGTTTGATTTTCACCCCTTTAATTTTCAATTCTGTAAAATTACTGCTACTAATGTTACTAACATAGCATAAATTTGCTGAAACATATCGTTTTATTTAAAAATTAAAGTTTTACATGAAAAATAAGAACACTGATTTATGGCACCTGTGCTATTCGTGTTCAATTTTCGTTCTGATACTCTGGCAGTAGCGGTATGAAATTTTTAGGGTATACTATCCATAGATGTAGGTAGTTTTTAAAATAAGTTCTAGAAAAAAAACACAGGCACTTTTTTTTCACTGGAGGCTTTGAAAGTTGGTAGACACAATTCGATTCGTAAAACTTTTGTGAAGAATTATTTTTTTACTCCAATATGATAGGGTTATGACTCAAATCGGTATCGTAATTATAAAGACCCACTATTGAACTATTTCTAGTAAAAAAATCATGCAAGCAGGTCCAGTAGTTAAGCTACAGTGAAGACTTTTATACTGAATTCCGGCTTCTTACAAAAATTTCACAAAAATCTCAATAACTTTGGAACTATTGAAAATCGCTGAACATACATGGGGGTTATATCGATAGGTATTGAAGTCCCCCATCGATTGACTTACGATGATCCACCCCTCCTGTTACACCCTGTATAATAATGAAATATTTAGTGTAATGAAAGGCGAAAATCTAAAATCTTACATTATAGTTGGTAATACTATACTGTGTGGGTGCTTTCGGTAAGTTGAGGTAACTCGTTGTTTAGTTAAGTCTCCTTGGTTAAGCAAATGAGCACTAAATTCTGGATATTATTACCTTATGTTACTAACTGGTTCAATATATATATTTAATCCTACGTTCAGGGCCTCACCGCATCTCATAGTAAGTGGCCCTGTGGTCCACATAAAGGCGACAGGCATAAAAGGCCTAAACTCTAGTCAAGTTCTAGTCAACCACTTGCCAAATTTAGGTTGGTTGACTAACCTTTGAATTTTTTCAAAAGTGTGCAGGTTTCCCCACCGTTAAAGCGTCGAATAATAAGTACATATATGGACGCTTAACTTAAGTAAACACCCAGCTCATAACACTAATACTCAATACGTATCAAACTGACTGCGCTTGCATATGTGTGCTCTATTTCCTTTATGTAATGCAAATGTCAGTGGAGCGTTGTTTGCTTGTCTATAAGATTAATGCGACTGTGGTGCCACTGACGCGAACTACTTACGACTACTTACGACGCGAAAAAAAATCATATTAAGGTGTCCGACTGATTTCTGCCATCGCATCTGCTACTTCCTTACTACGTTATTTTACTTACAGAAAACAACACAAATGTTACCTCACCCGACGATCTCAAGAAACTCAAAGGCAGGACCGCGGATTCGAACCAGAGACCGTAGTCCATACGCAGCGCTACCAATACAAACGAGGCGGTTAAGTAAACACCACTCATAACACCAATACCCTGTATCAACTGCGCTTTGCATATGTGTGCTCTATCTCTTCGATGCAATGCGAACGTCAGCGGAGCGTAGTCCGCTTGTCTGTAAGATTGATGCGACGGTGGCGCCGCTGACGATATGACGCGAACTATAAATCAATGGCCGGTCAGATTGTCTTCGGTAAGGCCTATTTCCCATGCAATTGGGAATTGATATTTTGGTGTAGGTAGCCAATTAAAGGCTGAGAGCCATCCGCTCCGCTGCAAGTCCGGTGATAATGTCCAAGCTATTCCGAGCCATCTTTGTAAGACAGTTAAGAAAAAAATATTTAAAAAATTTAGGTAGCGGTAAAAATATTTAATAAATTTAAATTCAGATAATGTGATAATGTTTCTTTGTTTTAATTTTCTTTTTTTGGAATCTATTTAGAAAAACTGAACTATCTGATCTGAACTAAAAAAAAGACGTGTGGCACTCGGAGACTGCCGCGGTAAAGCTATTGCATAGCATCGTCCGATTTAGGAGCAGCTCGTTTCGATTCGTGCGAGTTTCGTAGAGTCGTACAATACGTCATATCGCACGCACACAAACACCGTGCTAAAGTCTATCGAACTGAAACGACGTTAGACTATTTTGGGGTTTTTTTCGTTCCGGAATTTCTTGGTTCGGTCGCCGCGCTCAAAGCCCTCGATAAAAGCTATCCAATAGCTTAAAATAAGTGTAGTAATATCACCTCGTTATTCAGCTATGCTTATTTTTAAAATGACTGGAATTAAAAGGCCCTAATTCGCCCCCACTGATGTATTTTAAAATTTGATTTGGAAATACTTCTAAGAAATCCTTTTAAATTACATAAATGCTTAATGTTTACAAATGAAATTGAACCTCATATCAGAGACCTTAGTTTGGTGCCTAATGAGATGAAGTTGCCATCCTAAATAAACAAGCGATTTCCACAATTGTGTAATTGAGAATTATTTTCATACTATGTATAAAAATCTAAGCTTCTAAATGATTTAACTTAGTGCAAAACAATTAGAGCAAAATTTTCCGAATGATTGTATTGCGTCACATTGTCTAAGTTTGATTTGGTCTTGGGTTGTAAATCTACCTAAATAAATCTTATAACTAAAAACATGTTTAGGGTAATCTCCTAAGGTAAGATAAGGCCCCAAGTCAGGTCCACAAGCAGACATTTCAGCTTGATACCTCTTGGAGCTCCAGGGTAAAAGGGATTTGACACACAGACTGACGGACGGATGTTATTCTATAAGGGTTCTGTATTTTAAGGTAAAAATATGACCCTATTACTAAGCCTCCGCCGTCTGTCTGTTCGTCCAAGCTGTATCTTATCTGAAATTGACAAACGATCTATTTCCGTTGCTATAATAACAATTAAAAATCAAAAAAGATAAAATATTGAGGGAGAGTTCCCATACAATAAATGTGTTTTTTTTACATAATTGCTACGAAACCCTGCGCGAGTCCGACTTGCACTTGGCCTGTTTTTATTTCTTTCCAATGTACGTACGGAAATTTAGAAAAACGGAAAAAATTCAACTGCCTCACCGCGGCCCGGGGATTCGAACACCCGTCCTTCCGGGAATCAGCACTTTTACCATATCGCGCCCAGACGTGCATTACCATCACACCAGACCAGCAGCTATTAATAATTAACGGCTTCAAAGCCGTCGAATTTTTCCCGTATATGACCTGTTAGCCACAGGTGGCGCCATCTACTATCAGTGATACACACTGACAGCCGTAGACATCTCATTGCAGAAATGTAAACTACAGAAAATGATGACACACTGGCAATTAATGTAAATTTAAAATTTTTAAGTGCTAAAGCTTGCACTAGCTGTACTAATATTTAGAAAAACGGAAAAAATTCAACTGCCTCACCGCGGCCCGGGGATTCGAACACCCGTCCTTCCGGGAATCAGCACTTTTACCATATCGCGCCCAGACGTGCATTACCATCACACCAGACCAGCAGCTATTAATTGAAGCCGTCGAATTTTTCCCGTATATGACCTGTTAGCGGAAGGACGGGTGTTCGAATCCCCGGGCCGCGGTGAGGCAGTTGAATTTTTTCCGTTTTTCTAAATATTAGTACAGCTAGTGCAAGCTTTAGCACTTAAAAATTTTAAATGTACGTACGGAACTCTAAATACGCAACTCCATTAATAATATAAATATACAGGTCAAACCATAACCCACCTTTTTGCTTCGCCATGGTCGGATAGTAAAATAAATTCAACCAATCCATTCTGGAAATAGATTATCACAGCGTTCGGCCAGTATGGAGCCATCAAACCTATGTAAGCTTCAACGTATTAATGACACGGCCCACGACCGCTCGTAAAATCAAAAGGTCTAGCGACAAAGCTTCTTGCACATATTAACGGTCTACAAGATCGATCCGAGCTGAGGTGACATCGATAGAGTATATTAATAGGATAAGGATTTCGTCATAGAATAAATTTATTTTCTCTTTTTTTCATAATCTTGCATATTACTCGTATAAATGCGGAAGTGGAACTTTCACACCGAAACTGCTTTGGAGTGAGAGCCTTCCGCTCCCCCGCTAGTCCGATGATGATGACAAGGCTACAAGACCTAGCCAACATAGTAGCCATTTAGAAAACAAAAACACCATCGCTAAATAAAATCTGAATCAAGTGCAATTTTGTCTATTCCCTGGATGCAGGACAGGCATTTAGATTATACAGAACTGTCCTGACTCTTAACGTAGCAGTGAATTACTCAACATAGCAAGCTTTTTTTGCGTAATTACAAAAACATCTAATTTACTCAATTTTATAAATTGGCGAAATTATATCGATAAAGCGACACACATTAAAATGATTTCAAAAAATTTGAACAAGATAAAACATGATTAATAAACTACACTGTTGACATGCTCATACGAATCAATTGCATGATGAAACAGCTATGGTCAATTAAATTATTAATAGCCACAAACACTGATATGTGGTGTGAACAGCAATCTAATCAATTATCGACGACCTAATGACGACAACTAAGCGTGTAAGAGATTACCTACGTTTGTTCACAATATGACGAAAATTATCGAGAGCATTAATAATGACGCGTTAGACTGCGAGAAAATAAAGAAAAAACGCGTCTGTTATATAACAGACGCGTGTATGTAGATAGAAAGAAAGAAAAAAATTATCCTTACTAATATCCTTACCAATATTATAAATGCTAAAGTAACTCTGTCTGTCTGTCTGTTACGCTTTCACGCATAGAATACTGAACCGATTTAAATGAAATTTGGTACAGTTATAGTCCAGAGCCTGAGAAAGGACATAGGCTACTTTTTACCCGACCACGCGACTACGCTATAAAAAAGTAATATTTTACCCGTTAAACGTCTCTACGCAGACGGAGTCGCGGGTGGAAAGCGAGTTGATCATTAAAATAAAAATACAAACCAAAATAAAATAAAACGCACATATATATAAAATGATCAAAAGGTTCTGCCTCAGCATGTGCCGTAGCAGCCGCGAGGACGCGACGGCGCTGATATTCCATCATTTTTATGGAAGCCCTCTTTGAAATTTGTTGTATTTTGTTTATAGTATTTGTTATTATAGCGGGAATAGAAATACAACATCTGCTAAAATTCAATTATCTGGCTATCACTGATAAAGAACGAACTTGTGAACTTAACATACCCTAATGACAAGCGGACGGACAGACAATCAAATCTATGTAATATATAATAATAGGTCCCATTTTTACCCTTTGGCTACGGAACTCTAAAAGTTGAACATACTCATTGAGCTTATGAAAGAGGCTTACAACAAATAATTCGATTAAATACTCAGCCGCATATTTAATAAATAAATACTGGCCCAATTAATTATTTATTTGATTTTGTTTATTTGCGATCAAATCGTACAGTTTGCTTTATCCGGATCCTTAAACATATAAAAGAACATTATTGCGGGTCAGAATTGCTATGTAAATTAACGATTGAATGAGCCCTTTGACAGTGGTGTACTCTTTAATAACGTAATGTTAAATTTACATGTTGACTGCACTTTTTAATTAAAAATTACATCAACAAAGAGGAATAAAAATAAAAGACCTTAATCACTACATAGTATAATGCAAAGACGCTTCCCGCGTCTGTTTGTCCCTTTCTATGCTTAAATCTTTAAAACTACAAAACGGATTTTTTTAATAGATAGAGGGATTTAAGAGGAAGGTATTATGTATAACATACCCGAAGCGAAGCGAGAGCGGGTCACTAGTTATAATTATAGGGAAAGTAGATCGTTTCCTGATTCATTTTCCGCCTTTATCCCAAGCCACCATAAAATAATAGGCATCCTATATTAGCCTAGTCACATATGACAGGTCCACACGGAATCGCATTAAATTTCGGACAAACAAGTTCTACAAGTGGGGTACAAGAGACCCCTGCTAGTGAATTGTTAGTATTATAATATGTCAGAGTACAACTTACCCTGAATGCCATTGCTTTGATTTCCGGTGTTTGACCTTAACTTACCGATCGGACAAGCATAACTCAATGAGCATTTTCATTTAAATAAAACTAAGCTATACTTTAAAAGAAAACTTTTCTATCTTTTAAAGAAAAATATTTTGAACAAATTCTGTAATTTTTTAATGTTTTTACAAAAATTTATTTATTATTGTAACCTGTTGTGTCATAATAATAAATAAATATAAATATTGAGCTTTCTATCTCGGGAGATACGTACCATTGCTGCGTTCATTATGCAATTATGCATACCTGTAAAAAGTCTAATACAAGTTTCATAATTTTTCGCGTTCCATTAAATAAATATTACACAACATCACATACATTGATCTGATCCCGTGGTAAGTAGCTTTAGCACTTGTGTTACAGATATCAGAATCAACAGTGGATACACAAATATACTTAAATATACTTAATACACACCCAGTCACGGAACAAACACCGATGTTCGTCACACAAATATTTGCCATTACAATTAAAATTTAGCAACCCAATCGAAATGTCGAACAAATTAGATAAACGTACTTGCGACTTGACCTCATTACGTGTTAAACCTTTTGTTTCATAATGACAAAGTAAAAGGAATTAATATATGTGAGCTTTTTTAATGCCAAGCTTTTAGCCCCAATCAATCTTCACTCATTTGAGATTAGCGAAGAGCTTTTAGCTCGTGTTTAAATGAGAATTTTAAACTTAATTTGGAGTAGGCAAATATTTAATCCTTTTTCAATAACATTCGTCCATTCGGTGCCAAACGTGAAATGCTTCAGTAATACGATTTCGATGTGTTTGGGATTATGTTACGCAATGCACACAAAAATGTTTTTGGAATACATTACATTAGGATGTTTTCATGTTTCAGAATTCTTTTTTTTTTCTCTAAACCTAGTTGGATTTATGATTTTTTTCCTATTAATAGCCATATTTGAATACTTGAGCAGCTTCTTGATTTATCTAGACATTTATACAACTTATTAAAATTGAAGTGTCTGTTTGTAATATTAAAATAATGACTTTTTTCTTAATTAGTATGAATTTGGCACCAATATCAAAAATACAATTTAAAAATCTTTTATCTGTCTGTCTGTTTGTTCTCGCTAATCTCTTATACGGCTGGATCAATTTAAATAGACGTATATCATCTATCACTAACAAATAGCAAATTTTACAAGGTATATTAAAGTAAGTTTAAAAACATAAAAAAAAAATCACTGCCAAAAGTTATAATTCTACGCGGACAATGTTACAAGCGACCGCTAATAAACTTATATTTATGGTATGGTCAAAACAATAAAAGTCTGTACTATTTATGAATCATGATTTTCTGCCACTTTCGCCAACGAAGGAAATCATTCTATTCAATTTCCCAACTCAACTCAATAAAGAACAAAATATTTTCCGGCAAAAGATTACAAAAACTGCACAACATACAGTTATAGTACTTTCGCATGTATAATTGCACATAAAAATCACTCAATTGCACTTTGCAAGATTGAATCTAGAATTAGTGCATAATTTTCTGCGCAAAAGTCGCCTGGCTTAAATAACCTACAAGAGCTTGCAACGATAAGGATGCAAATTGTGTGAAATATATTATACAGTTCGTACCATTACTGCAGCCTTACAAATTATGCTCACTTACATGAAACAATTTCGCTAGATTGATGTAAATGCATTTAAAACAAACCAGCAACGACTCTTCTACTATAAATTGTACTGTAATATTTTAAAAGTTATACTAAAAAACAAGTTGGTCGATGTACATTTCTTGAACAACAATGGCTTGTTAGAAAAAAATGGTGATTTAAAGTAACCAATCAATACATAGTCAATACATAGTATAAAACAAAGTCGCTTTCGCTGTAACGGAAAACTACGCAACGGATTTTGATGCGGTTTTTTTTAATAGATAGAGTGATTCTTAAGGAAGGTTTGTATGTAAAATTTACCCGAAGCGAAGCGAGGGCGGGTCACTAGTAAAATATAAACTACACAATACTTCATTAACATTAACATTTTTCAAGTTTAATTTAAATTCAAAACAGATGGCGAGATGATCAAGATGCTCCCGATAGAGAGTGGGACAGCAAAGGCTAATTAAAAAAAAAAACCATTCAAATCACGTATTTAATTTTCAAAACTCATTCTTCTGTACAAAATAAGTAAAGAATCTATTACATAGAACAAATACGTATATACGTAGATCTCAACATACGCACAATAATATTCCTTGAAAATCTTCTTAGCGTTTTCGAAATTAGCCCAATTAACAGAGAGTAATAATGTTAATAATTACTTGCTGGAATCAACCATACCCTTTGCGTGGATTTGAAGGGATTAAGGGTGTTGTTCTAATAACAAAGAGGGACAGTAAAAGCGGTAAAGGTCGTGCGTAGTAGGGTTTACAACAAAAGTCGCTTCATAATTTGATTGCTGACCCTTACGTCTTAGAAAATAAGGCCTACTGGTATTTACCTAAAATGTACTTCACTACATACGTATACATACATTTTGTAAGAGGGTTTTGTACAATTACTTTCATGTTATCATAGTTGTTGATTGTAGATATTCTTGAACCGTTGGCAATGCCACCAATCCCCATCAAAAATCGTCCCAAAAAAATGATGACATAAATGTTGCTACTAAACAAAAATACTAATGTCTACAGTTTTGATTAGATTAGATCGCGACTGAAAAGGCATTTTTCATACACTGTAGTAGGTCACAGTTCACAAATGTATATTTTTGATAAAACTATTACTTAATATATTCATGTTTTATTATCGTTAACTAAAAGTTGGTTTACTTTAACGAAAACAGTTGTATCCCTTTTTTATACTTGATCCTATTTCGCATACCTAAAAAGTCCTCTGCAAAATATTTCGAACTTCACCCACTTACTTTATTTCCATCGGCAAATATTTGCTGCCTGGAAACATAAAAAATATGTTGGCACACTTCCTCCAATCTAAAATGAGAAGCAAACGGAACGGCAGTAATCAAATATTTGGTTAAATATTTATTTAACAAGCCTAAATGTTACGTATCAGGGTAATTGCGAAACTAATTTGATTACGTAAAATGCTCGCGTACTTACTGACTGAAGTTGAGACGTTTACGTGCGTATTCTGAGATTTTGAAATCACGATGTTTATTATAGAACTCCCAGTGGTTGGGGCAATAACGTCATAACTACCTTTGGTCCCTTATATTGTCCGTGTTATGTCTTTTATCACGTAAAACATTATTTTTTAGCGTAGTGGGTATATAAACTTTTTTAAAGCCTATGTTTTTCTTGAGCTCTAGATCTTTTGAGGACCAAATTTAAATAATTATTAATGCAAATAAGATATTTTATCGTGTTTAATAGTCAACTGTCAGCACCTTACTCTCATTAAATTATTACCTGCCTTGTCGGTCCATTGGTAGCAAGCGCTGCGTAAGGACCGAGAGGTCCCCGGTTCGAGTCCGGGGTCGGGCAAAATTTATGTGAGTTTTTCTATAACGAAATTACTCAGCCACCGCACTATGAGAGTAAGGGAACGGAGAGAGCACTTGTGCGCATACATGTGTAGTTCGAGTATAGTATGTCCTGCACACTTGGCTAATCTTGTGCCGTAGCCAAAGAAACAATATCGAAACGATAACGTATTTAACGATAACGATAACGAAAAGTTTATTGTTACTTTGTCTAAGCCCCCTTAATAGAGATCGGCCGCCATGGCCGAAATCGGTCGTCCGCCTTATTATTTTTCATTTAATTAAATAACGTTAAATGTGAGAACAAAGGAACAATCACACATTGACACTGTTGCGCAGAACCAAATGGAGAACCCCTTTTTATGGAGTCGGTCAAAAACCAAAACCGATTGGAGCATTCCCAGCCAACAGGACAAAAACGCAGTTTGGTTCCCGACAGCTTATTATTAAAACTTGTAGAACGAGAACGTCCCATTACAATTCCGAGTTAACTGCCTTCGAGAATCGTTTCTTTCCAAACTAATTGGTTTAAAGGAAAATTTGTAGGCGAAGAACTGAATTGAATTTCACTCGTGGAGAAAATTCCATTGTGCTAAAGATGCTATATAAATACCTAAAAAGTGCAAATGGCTTCCTCTATATTAAATACTTTACACAATTTAATCCGCATTTATTAATTTTTTTATTTACAACACGATTTTAATTTTCAATTTGTCTGTGGTTAAGGGTTTAATATTCGAACTTCCGGTTAGAGCACCATGAATATATTTGTAAATTTAATATTTTAACGTGCTAAAGCTTGTAGGTATGTTTTAATTATTTGGAAAACGGAAAATATTCATCCATTCTTGACCGGGGATTTGAACACCTGTCCTTCCAGGAATCGCGCCCAGATGTGCGAACCATATGTAATTTATTTATTTAAATTACCTACTGAATGTTTTCCTAAACAATCATCTCGAGAATTCCTCGAGCCATTGTCAAAGTCACAGTCAAACTTTGTATGGCCAGTGAGAGGTTTTTACGATGATCTTATATGTACATGGAACTTGAATACTTAGTTGCTCTTTTTAAGCCTTTTGTTATTTCCGTTGTCATCAAGAGAAAGTTCATAAAATAGTATTGGGATCTTTTTTTTTTTTTATAATAAGCTAACAAGATGACCTCACTCCACCTGATGGCAAGCGGTAGCGAGATCCAAATATGAGGTCGACAGGCACAATAGACCATATTGAGCCTGTCGCACTCACCCTGAAAGCCCGCTTAAAGAGGAGACCACTGCTGCGGCAACAACGAGACAAGGCGTGGAGTCTCACATTGGTATTGAGCTGTGCGGGTCGGAGTTGGCCAGTCCGCCGGACGGTAGCGCCCCCGTTTCCACGGGTCTCCCTGGCTGCCGGGCTGACCCGCTCCGCCCGCACAATACCGCCGCTAAGACTCCACTGGTCCGGCGCTTGCCGCAGCAATGGTCCCCCCTGGCTCCGGTTCGTACAGTGCTGATCCCGGAACGCGACCTGACCGAGAGAGGTCAAAGTCACTTGGCGGGTTTTACGCAATTGTATGGTGGTAACAGCAACCGGTCGACAAAATGTCTCCCACCTGGTCACTTAATTGTCCCCGTTCCATGTATTGTTTTAATACACTAATAACAAATATCATACTTTTCATAACTTGATAAAGTGTTAGTACAGTGAACTTGGCACCATTTAGATCTCACTTCTTCATATCATAATATTGAACTTGGCTCTCATTTCACATTGATGTTTTTAATTGGATCAGTCATAAATGAATTGTCTTCGTTCTTTGTATTATTTTAATAATTACAATCATCAATTTTTTTGTAACCTGATAAAGTGTTACTACAGTGTAGCTTGTCTCCCTACTATAGTAGAGTTATACACCGTGAAATTTTTAGTGGTTGTTTTCCCGTAGCAGAAAGATTTTCCTTTAGTAATGATATCGAATTAAGCAAATTATTCGTTTAATTTTTTTTTTCAAATTTTCAAAATAATAATTTTCCAACTCGAAAACGAGAGAAGCTTTCGTTATTTTATAAGATGTGACGTAATCAGGTACTGCTTGCCGCGTGAAATCGATGCATAAAGCCAAAGAAGCTCTACGCCCTAAGTAATAAAGCGGTTCGAACTTGCTTTCGCGTTTCGGTTAAACCTTTCGTTAAACCGGCATTTATTGATTTTAATAAAAAAGAACTGCACAAATCTATTGTGCTGCTAAGATAGAATCATTTTACTGCGGGAAAACAACGACTAAAATTTCACGGTGTATAGAGTAAAGTTTATCAGGTAATATTGGTACAGACCAATTATGCAATACTTCACTAACAGTCTTCAAAATCCAATAACATCAGAATAAGTCTTGCGCCAGCCGCGGGCTTTCCGTTCGGAATAATTTATCAAGGGGCAATTAATTATGAAAGTGGAGAACATAAGTAGCTCATTACAGGAGTTCAAGTGCCGTGGAAATGAGGTACGTAACATAATTACTATATTATTGGGAGTCGGGTACAGTTGTATCGTTCTGAATGTAGGTACTTATTCGTTTAGTTTAATGTGACTTGAGTGATAATGCAGTTTGATAATAATATACCTGTTTTGTGACATGAGTAAATAATAATTATATACACATGTCACAAAAGATAAGCACATAACAATGTGTTTACCTGTCTGTGGCGCTGTCGCTCCAAATAAAGAGCAGGATAAAACTACTGAAACGATTTTAATGAAATTTGGTAAACAGATAGTCTTCAGACTGGGAAATGAATCCACGCGGAAGGAAATCAAGATAATAATAAATATTGTTAAGTTTTTAGGTAGAAATGTTTTCGAAAGCTAAACTGTCAAAGTTTCAATTGAAAAGAAATTTGATTGTGCGCTGTTTTCTTTATCTTTTACCTTAAATTATCTGAATAACTTCTGTGTACATGTGATATCGACATCACTATCTCTGTGTTTATTCGAACTCAAGTAACTGTGTAATTTACTTACTTCAAAATAATTTTATAAACACGTGTACTAACTATTACTAATAAGCTTAAAGTTGATGTTGCCTCTATACATTACAAACACCAAATCTCCGAAATGATGCGTATTCATTATTTTGATAAAGCTTATGGTTACACTATTGAAGCCATATCAAAATGAGTTGCGGTCCAAATAATTTATTATTGGTAATAATTTCAAATGTAATAGTATACCGCGCTTGTAAGTGGCGCCCAACGTGGGGCAACTATAATAATCTATTTTCATCCCTGAGAGACAATAATAATTGACTGGCTCGGTGGAACAGTGGTTAGTGGCAATGGCTACGGTTCTAAGAGTCGATGGTTTGATGTCTACTCGGGATAACACTCATGTGACGAACAAGTGGGTTTGTTCCGTGTCTGGGTGTGAGTATGTATTTATATTATTTTAATAAAATGCAAATTGATAAGTTGCCGTTAGGATAAATACACCTTTATTGCATAGACAATTTGCTTGTAATCTTTGAATTTCAAACAGACTTTAAATTTTAGTTACAAAACGTTTGTAAGAGAAAAAGAAAGGCTGTTTTCAGGGATTTCCCGGCAATTGTTCGATTAATCCTCTCCGTATAAACTAAGCTAGGACTTCTACGTATATTGTAAAAAAAAAACAAATTGACAAAATTGTCCCAGTTGTGTTAGTCGCTTACGAACACATTATGCGTAGCCGTATATAGTAACCTTATTTTAATGGTTATTTATTTGTAACCGTAATTTTAAAAACCACTCGCTGTCATCGCTGTCAATATATGAATCTCTACCTACACTTTACTTATAAGACCATTAAAGGGTACCCAATATAAGCTCTCTATGTGCGAAAAATATTTTTTCGGGTCCCATCTTCCCTTGCGGGACAATTACTTAGTAAGGCTAAGGCCGCTCTACTTCAACTCTAATGACCCCGTTTCTATTTTCAAGCAACATCAACTTCGCAAACATGGCGTTTTTCTTCTGTCCACTGAAATAATGGATTGGATACCGCCAATCAATGAGATTATTTTTATTGAGTTGTTGTCTTACTGCTTCTATACAATTCTAGGGCCCGATTGAAAATAGAACAAAGAAGTGATATTTTAGTGGCGTGTTAGCTAAATTCGACAGGGTCAATACTTGTGCATGATTGTCTCGCGTTTGGCTGAACCGATTTTGATGTGGTTTTAAGGAAAAAAAATATGTTTTATTGTTAATTAAATTTTGTTTTTGCCTATTGCAAAGGAAGTTCTTAGAGTAAAAACATATTAGTTATCAGCCCCAAGTTAATTACTAATATAAAGATAAGATGACAGTAGCTACCTCTTATTATACTTTTACTTACTTAGATAGTATGTAGGTACCTCTCGGTACTATTAAACAAAATTGCTGTGATATCGTTGCAGATCAAAAAGAATCATCCACATGCAGGAAAAAGGCTACGAGAATGATGGAGCGACAAAGTGTAGGCGACATTCGAAAAGGAATTTTTTAACATTTCCCACCGGTGCTCGAATAGTTTTGTGGTGTGAGAAACGCTTTTTAGCACTGAACACATCTATTCAATTATATTATGCATTTTGACGGAAGATTGGCTTGCGGGCTTTTTTACTTGGCTTGTTTATTTCGCATTTGGCTAACCCGAGTTTGATGCGGTTTTTGGAAAAGTATGTGTCATTTTTGGAGAACTATTTGGTATTTTCTGATTTAAAAAGGAAGCTTTCTTCGAAAACTATACTTATGATCTAGCTTGTACACATTGGTAACAGTAGGTGACTCTACTATAATTATTATTGTCAAATAGTATGCTACAATTCTATCGTAGATCAAAGTGATCGTTCCTATTCAAACAAGGAAAGGGCTACAAGTATGATGAAGCGACAAAGGACAGACGACATTTGTAAAGGAATTTTTGAAAATTCCCACTGGAACGCGGATAGCCTTTTGGTGTGGGAAACGTTTATACAGAACTGAACACATTTATAGAAGCACATGCAACTTGACGGAAGAATGCCTTGCGGGCTTTTTACTTACCTTTCTATATTTTGTTACGACAGACATTTCTTTGCTGGAACCGGTGTTGAAGCTCGCTCGGAAAATATTGTGAAAAGTTATATTTATCTCGATACTTTTTGTGGACAGAGGAAACGTTAAAAATAAGTGTGAACAGTATTAGTATGCTAGCAAATAGATAGATAGACTTTGTTCATACATTTGTAAAAAAAATCATTTGCTTTTTGTAGATTTGCTTTTAGATAAAATTAGCGTAGTTATGAGATTTCGTAGGTTTGAGCCATGTCAGAGGCCTACAGGCGGTTTAAAATTTCTGACACCAGTGGGGCTACCATGAGTTTAAAACTTACGCGCTCGATATCGCCTACGTAAATATGTCTATGAAAAACTTGTGCAGCGCCGCCTGGTGGTTACGCGAAGAACTACAATCGGCCGTATGAAAAAAACAACTCGATAGGTTTTTAACGTAAGTAAGTTTTCGATAGCCCACTCATGGTAGGCGCTCAGGTTGTTTATCAACCATACGATAAGAAGAAGAGTATAAGATTTTATATAATTTATAGACCCGAAGATATGAGCTTTGTACAGGTGCTTAAGGGATTAATGTGTAACCGTTAGAATTCTAGTCGTGTGTAACATTTTAACCACTTAGTTTGGTTCGTGTGATCTATGTAGTTTCGTCTATTTAGCTGTCCAATATTTCTTATATCCATGTCACCGTTCCTTCTTAAATCTCTCTTGTCATGGCATAGACCTTACGACCTTCCTCCACTACTCCAACAATGACCAGTAGCGGTACCATGAGTTGACTATTGAAAACTTACGTACGTTAAAAACCTGTCGAGTTGTTTTTTTCATACGACCGATTTTAGTTATTAGCGTAACCACCAGGTGCGCTGTATAAGTTTTTCATAGATATATTTACGTAGGCGATATCGAGTCCGTAACTTTTAAACTCATGGTAGCGCTACAGTTGAATCGTTCAGTATAATTCTAAACGCATACATGCCCTATTGATAGAGTGGCGAGTACACCGCTAACGGCCTAGTGATTAATTAAAGGGTTTATTGTGAACATGTGGAACCTCCCGCAACAATGCGTCCCGGCCCTGACGATTTGTTAGCTGTCAAAATGATCGTTTTCCCGTATCGTTCAATTTACGGGGTCTGATCGAATAAGAATCGGTAAAAAACGACACCGCCACGGATATTAGGGATTTCGTACAAAAACGGCTTTGAAAAAAAAGGTCTGCGTTTTAGGGTTGATTCGGCGAAGGTGAACTATTTATTGATGGGATATTGTTTTGTCGGTGATTTAGTGTTAAAAATAAACTTGAAAATGAAAATAGGTTGTGGTTTTTATCTAAGCTGTGTAGGGCGGTAAAGCTGTCGCTTTATAAAAGTGATTATTCAAAAATCAGACTGCCTTTCTCTCCATCAAAATTGACAAAATTATAATTTACGAAAAATACCCACTCAAATTTTATTTAAGTAACATAATATTTTGACTGCATAATCTTTATTTTTTGCAAGTGAAAGTGTTTTTTTTTTTTGTCTGAAACAAGAGATCCTTGATACAGACGTTACATTTCAATCATCATCATCATCTCATATACATCCCCATTTTTGGGGCATAGGCCTACTTTCAACTACGGAGATCAGACCAGAGTCATAAGCCAGCTATGACATCCCGTAGATCCTACAGAGAAACACCGAGCATAGCGTTTCAATAACACGATTTTATTTTATTTCTTTTTTAACCTTATTATGGTTAGTATAACAGGGTTTTCGTAATATTCATATAAGACCGAACCCTAAAAATTAAGCGTTTGCGTCCTGAATACAACAAACATTAACTTAACGGGCAATACAGTCGAATGGAAACCGGTTAAAGCGCATTTTGGATGGAAAACACTTTGGTCAAATTGCCTTTTTGTGTGATAAATGAGATTCTGATAACAATTCACAGTCACACCGACCAAACTATTAGAATTTCGTCATGCATAAGCATCATCAGCCCATATACGTCCCCACTGCTGGGGCACAGGCCTTCTCTTAAGGCCATAAGGACTGCCTTATCGCCTTAGTTAAGAGTAGGCCCGTGCCCGTTAAGAGGAGGCCTGAGTCATAAGCATGCCATGACATAATTAAGAAAGAGCTCCATGTGATCAAAAATATTGGTTCTTGATCGGACTTAATATTCTAAAAAACACAGTGGTACGTGGCCATAAGGACTGCCTTATCGCCTTAGTTAAGAGTAGGCCCGTGCCCGTTAAGAGGAGGCCTGAGTCATAAGCATGCCATGACATAATTAAGAAAGAGCTCCATGTGTTCAAAAATATTGGTTCTTGATCGGACTTAATATTCTAAAAAACACAGTGGTAGGTGGCCATAAGGACTGCCTTATCGCCTTAGTTAAGAGTAGGCCCGTGCCCGTTAAGAGGAGGCCTGAGTCATAAGCATGCCATGACATAATTAAGAAAGAGCTCCATGTGTTCAAAAATATTGGTTCTTGATCGGACTTAATATTCTAAAAAACACAGTGGTACGTGGCGGGCTTGGAGCTGTCGTCCTCTTGCATGGTAAGCAATGACCTTAACCACTCGGCCTTTGCCGATTTTTTTGATTGAAAGTAGTCAAATTTGGTGCTTCTTATTTGCTAATACATAATTAATGAGTTGTCAGTTCTATTCATACGGAATTGGTTGTGACATTATGTCAAACACTTGTGTCTGCCACTGTCAAATTACAGTATAAAGGTACGGCCCCACCTACTCACGTCAAACGTCCATCATCGTGCCTTTTCCCTTCAGTGTGTCCCAAGCATAAGCCTCATAAAACAACCGTCGCATTGATGTTAACTTAATTTGTATAATCCCAAACAAGGGTGATTGAATCCTAACCGCATTAGATCGAACCTGGCTTAGCGATTAGATGGCAGCACTGGACAATTCGTTGAAGGTCAATTGGTATCGGTTCACCGTAATGAGTTCTAGTGATAGGTAAACACGTTGGGGTCCCTTGATTTCGTTATAAGGGACAACCTTTTATCCGTCACGAATATTAAAATAGAGCTGGGTTTGCGAAAACGCTGGTTGTTTTTGAAGAGTGCCGGGACGATATGTGTGAAATTTTCAATTAAATATCAAGGTTAATCTTAATAACAAAGGACATCAGGCATTCAGGTCTAAAAAAAAACAGCGGAATTTTGGAGTGGTGGTTTGGACAGTTTCAATTCTATACATTTTTTTTTTCAAAACATCTATCGTTATTATGTGAATTTTAATTTATCGAGTTAATATATCATAGCACATTTAATTTTTCGGGTCCTAAGCTATTTGTTTCCAGATTCCGTCAAATCAGTTTTAGCGTTAAACATTCAGACAGATAGAGTAACTTTCACATTATTAATACGAGTAATAGGTTTTACCCAATGAAAACTATACTGCTACACCACATTTTGGCGGTTCAAATATACCTACAAACAAAAACTACACCCAAGCTTGGAATGGCAGAAAACGACAAAACGGCAAGCCCACAGGAATGGCCGGTACAAATTGAACTATCTGAAAGATTGGATCCAAACTAGAATTCTGTACGAGGAATGTAGTTGTCTCATAGCGAGAAAAGGACGCACGGTTTATACTTATCCGGTTATTTTTTAGGTTATATTAACTTGATTTTTTTTGGATTCATCAACATTATCATCAGCCCATGTACGTTCCCACTGTTGGGACCGCCTACCCTAAACTAGGGCGTAAACTAAACTCTAAACTCTAAACTACCTATCACTTGGCCGGCGTGGTTGACTAGTCAACCACGCCGGCCAAGTGATAGGTAGGTTGACTACACAAGATGGTTGTCAGGAAACCTGCACACCTAAGAATTTCTTCGTAGTTCAGTAGGTTTCCTCAGGATGTTATCCTTCACCGTTAAAGCGTCGAATAATCGTACCTACATATGAATTTCAAATATGAATTTCAAATTTGAAAAACACGGTGAAACGTCGCCGGGTTTGAACTGGCGTCCTCTCGCGAGAGGCGATCTTAACCACTTGGCTATCGACGATTGTTTTGGATTGAAAGTAGTCCAATTTAGTGCTAATATTTGTTTTATAGGGTTCGGAATCACAAGGTTAAATAAATAAGAACCACTTTTTGATTAGGTATCAGAACTCCGCCATCCGACCATAACGGTGGTGTACCTATAAAACTTTCCAGTTATCACACAAAACTTGCAAATACTAACTTATCCGAGCGAACGAATAGTCAGTTTCGTAATATCGACGCAAAAATACAAATAAAATCCCGACCATCAGTTCCCACTCAACAAAGTTATTACAGATACGAAGTACGAATTTCCACCGCGCGAATTACACACTTAACCAATTTAACACAAACTACAAAATTGGAAAGCAGTTTAAAAGCGCGAGGTCGGTGAAATCGTTAATCAGCCGTTTAAGCTTCACTGTAGTTGGGAATTACTCAAGTTTGATCCGGAGTGGCGGCACTGAGCTGATACTTTTGGATCCTTATAGCTTGGTTGTTTTAGCTAGCATTTACGACACTTTGTTTCGAGCACTTAATCTAGGCGTCTACCTATCTACCTATCCTCTGAGTTGACAATCCTACATACATAAAATCACGCCTTTTTCCCAGAGGGGTAGGCAGAGATCACTTCCAGCGATCCACATTTTACCTCTGTGGGAAACGTGACGTGACGGGTTGTGGACCACGTCGCCAACATTATGCCTTGTGCATTGTTTTAACAAGGTCGTTGCGTTCCCACGAGTAGCAAGGATGTATGACGGGGTAAGGAAAAGGGGAGGAAGGATTCTATCGCCTCGGATGATTTGGACTAAGTCGATAGTAGCTCGAGGAGCCGGGGTCGCTTACCCGTATACCGTTCACCAACCACCGGATAAATAGTTGTGACTGGATGACAATCCTCCACCAAAGATACTCGTCAGGAATAAAATATTGCAAGTTAAGGTGTTTCTTTGTTATAGTTATTGTGTTACTAAGAGCAAATCTCAAAATCAGCTACACGGTATCTCAAGTACTTCTTTTGTTTATAAAGTTAGCCGAAATAAATAAAAATCAAATGCGCAAGAACGTCCTTATTACGTTCTTGCGCATTTTATTTTTAGTAATTGTTTTTTTCCCTAATTTCCTTAAATAAGCATTGGTTGTATGAAGTTTACTGGAGCGATTTCCCAGCCAGCACTGTCGTTTGACCCCATGTATAAAATAACAACCTGAAATGTACGCCAAAATGTGTTAGACATTTTGCGTCAACGTACCATCAATGTAGTAAGTATGTGAACGGTAGAATACTCGATCAGGTGGCTGACAAGCGCTTTGTTCGACCAAACTTCCTTATACAGCCTTCTGTTTTGCAAATTCACGCGCTAAAAATTACTAGCCATTTTCGTGTTAAGGATAAACAGCTTCTGAATAACAATGAGAGTAAGGAATTTATCTAAAGTCTTTTTTGTGTTTACATTGTTTTTAAGAGATTTGGTTAAGAATTTTTGATCGTGCCAATTGTTATTTTTATCAACCCCCGACGCAAAAACGACGGGGTGTTATAAGTTTGACGTGTGTGTGTGTGTGTGTATGTATGTATGACTATGTATGTGTGTATGTATGTATGTAAGACAGATTGACACACAGTCAATCTGTCTAATGGCATCTTAGTCCCTGAACGGGTGAACCGATATGGATAATTCTGTTTTTTTTTATAACTGCAAAAGATTGTAGCTCATTGAAGCTTCGACAAATTACCTTCGCAGATATACAATCGCATGAAAAATCTGACTGAATTAAAAATCCACTGTTATTTTGACATAAAACAGCCACTATTTTCTTTGTTTTTCAAGTAAATTTTTAAAATTAGTTAATTGTCACACAATTCAAACGATTGTTCTGGTTCAAAATATATTAAGCTAATCAAATCACTATGTTATTAAAATTCGACGACTTCAATAGTTGTTAATTGGTGTAATGGCTCGCAAATCTGGGCGCGTTTCCCGGAAGGAAGGGTATTCGAATCCTCTGTTAACAGGAGAGCAAATATTTTTTTCCGTTTTTTTTTCAAAAATATTGAAACAGTTTTAGAACTTGAACAAAAAAATTCAATTTACAAATTACTGTTATTATGTATTGTTTAACTGTCTTTAATTATGTTATCACATCGTCCAGGGATATTTTATAATTAACAAACTTATACCGGCCTAATGTAATATTCATCACATCGGAACTTTGTAACAAAGGTAAACGGTTCACAACAAAATCCATATTTAATGACTTATACGTTTCCCCAAAAAATAATTTCGAATTAATTGGCCCGAATAACGAAACAGTGTACAGTGCCGAAGCGAACAAATTCGATTCAAAGCTTTAGTATGATAAATATTCAGCAGGCCAGAACTCAATATCTTTGGAGCTGAAATTACGTAAATCGTCTTAACAACTTCTCTAGCGTGGTAGTTAGTATCTGCACTATGGTACTAAATTTACCATACAGTTTACTAATTATATGAAAGCAATTTGGGTATACCGATTACTGTGTGCGGTGAAAATTATAATTGGACTTTTGCTTCAACTTGCTTTGATCAAATTAGCATTATTTTACATCAAACATTAGGTTTTCACCGTGAACGTAAGAGGAGAAGCAAAAGTGTTACTTTCAACTCAGAAGTAGGTAACAGCAGCGAATGTAACAGTTTTGCAGAAATGTAGAGAATTGGGTTAGGCCTTTGCCCAGCAGTGAGACACAACAGACTAGATAGAAAAAAGAATCTCAGAATGACCTCACTCCACCTGTCAGTCGTGAGGTCCACATATGAGGTCAACAGGCAGAATAAACCCTATTGAGCCTGTCGACCTCACTCTGAAGGCATGCTTAGATGCCGTTTCACGCCCTGAAGAGCCTGCAATTATTTGAGGGAGGGAAAACATGAGACTGAACGTCTTATTACGGGCCACCAGTGCCTGTATGATAAGTGGATGGCAGCGCTGACCAGCACGTGTAGTCTAGGAGTGGGATGGGGAGTGAGGAACTAGAAACGTGTTACAGATGGTTCGATCCAAGGTTCAGACCCGCCCCACTACTTTTGTGCTAGGATCCACACGGCGCATTGCTAATTGGTGATTAATGTAAAGGGAAGATGAGGTGCGTCTTCGTGGGTTGACCAATATATATTTTCCATAACTGCCTCGTTGGTCTATTGGTACCAAGTGCTGCGTTAGGACCGAGAGGTCCCCGGTTCGAATCCGGGGTCGGGCAAAATTTGTGTGAGTTTTTCTGTAATGAAATTACTCAGCCCGGAGTTAGGAAGTTGGCGGTTGAACGCCCGTGCCTCGGAAAGCACGTTAAGCCGGTGGTCCTGCGCCCGACCTCTCATCGGTCATGTCGGATTGCCGTCTCACCGAATTATGAGAGTAAGGGAATAGAGAGTGCACTTGTGTTTGCGCCCACACTTGTGCACTATAATATGTCCTGCGCACTTGGCTGATCTCAATTGAGATCGGCCGCCATGGCTGAAATCGGTCGGACGACTTTATTTTCCATAATTATGAATGAATACTGATGCGAGTAAGTAGTCAAAAGCATCATACAAAATCATACTCAAACTCAAAAACTTGAAATAAAAGTGTATTTTTCACTTGATTACTATTTCCTGTGCGAAAATTTTTGATTGTGGTAGCTAACAGAGGTATCAATGATTAAATAATTTGTAGGACAATATGACCGTTACATTATATAAATATTAACTAAGTAAAATAATAAAAATCAGCTGGTTAGTAATCATTTTTGGTGATCTCCTCCAACTTGTATCGATAACGAGATCACCAAAAATGATTACTAACCAGCTGATTTTTATTATTTTACTTAGTTAATATTTATATAATGTAACGGTCATATTGTCTACAAATTCCGTTAAATATTTAATCATTGCGGCGTCTTATCAAAATGAAGCTACTCACGGAAAATTAGCTTGATAGTAATCAAGTGAAAAAATACACCACGGATCCTGTACTATAAGTTTACGCAACAAAGGGTTTCACTCACATACGTTATACCTATGTTCGTTCAATAGAAAGAAGGTTTCATCTTACAACTCCTTATTCTGTACAATCGCTTTAAAAATAAAGCGTTCACTCGTTCACCAGAATAAGGACGTAGCGAGGGCCGTGAATAAATCGCTGGTTATTTTCCGCACCGTCAACGCCGTATTGACGTTGACTCTTGGCGGTACATAAATCTGCCCGGTAATAATTAAACAAAATTGCCAGTTAGGTTATTTTGGGCACGTCAGCCATTTTGAGACGTCTTTTGGTGCATACTTTGTCGCCTAGAGCCTAGAGCTATACCTAACACCTACGCTATAAAATTACGAAGGTAAGTAACTCAAAGCAATCTCTTGTTTGAAGTTGATTTGGATGTCTTATTAGAAAATGGATTTAATTCTGTGTGGATTTAGTAGTTGTAAAGATCAAGGGAATAGTGGTTAGTGACCCAGGCTACGGTTCCAAGAGTCGTCAATTCGATTCCCGCTCGGGACAGATATTTGTGTGATAAATATTGGTGTTTTTTCCGTGTCTGGGTCTTATATAATGAAGTATATTTGTGGGAGTACGGATATCAGAATCAACAGTGGTGTTACCACTGTTGATTCTGATATCCGTAGTTCAAATGCTCAAGCTACTTACCACAGCATTAGATCAATAAATAAATCTGGGACATTTCCACACACGGTCATCTGACCTAAGCAGAGCTTGTACTATGGACGTCAGAGACTGATACACATACATGGATATTTACAAATACATAATCAGACCCAGACACGAAACAAACACCGATGGTCACGTAGGAATCGAACCCTCGACTCTAGGAACCGCCAGTCAGGGTCACTAACCACTGTTCCACCGAGCCAGTCAATGTATGTGACGTTGATAAATATTACAATATTTATTTTTATTTTGGTGCATACTTTATCGTCTATCTCTAAAGCCTAGCGTCAAGCGTGTGATTATTCTTCTATTCTATTCTATTCTATTTTACTAACACCTACGCTATGCACATTTTTGAAAGTAACTAGCAATTTCTTATTTAGAGTTCGTTTGGATTTATAATTGGCAAAGGAAATATGTAGTTATTAAGTAAGACGAAAAAAAATGTGAAGTGATTTTTTTAAAATAATTAATTTTATACATACTCAATTCCAAAAGCACTGAATTTGGTTGGGACCCTAACTCAACATGAAAAAATCTCTTTTGTGCAGAAAAATAAAAAAAAATATATATTTAGGTATTCTAGCATATTTTATGATTACGTAGGTATCTAATAGTATCTATAGTATTGCTTTTAAATTTTCGAACTGATTTCTAACAAAGTTTTTAGTAAAGTTCTCCACTATCATTGTACTTAACTTGTAACTCGTTTGAACTATATTCAACTGAACAAAGTTAAGGCATTAATCATGAATTTTAATAGAAACCAGAATTGAATATTGAGTTAATATACTTTCTGCAAGCAAGGTTTACTTTGGCTTAATAATATTGTTTTTAAATTGGGAACTCTACTATATTTGTTAAAATTTATTGTTGGACTTATTTGCCTGCTATGACTCCGTTCGTGTATAGTCGTTTATCCCGAAAAACATTACCTACCTATATCACAGTCGGCTAAAAGTATCCAATGTCTTGAAACAATCGGTATACCAAATTACTTCTAAATCAATCCGGTAGTTTTGGCGTGCAAGCTCGGTTAGGTAGGTAGTAATACATAGATAAATTCGCCCGTATAAACATAAGTAAATAATATTTATTAATTCTTACCTCTCCTTTGAACTTATTCTCACATACTTTTAATTAGTCTTTATGGGTCTACACGCGATATTAGGAGAAGCAAATATTTAGTGTAATGGAACGCGAAAGTCTAAATATCTAATTCTCACATAGTTTTTGGGAAATATTTGTCACTAAGCTCCATCCGTTTCATATAATTATATAAACATGTAATGTCTTAATGTTTTTGTTATTACTAGACTAACAAGATGATCTCACTTCACCTAATGGTAAGCGGTAGTGAGATCCACAAATGAGGTCGACAGGCACAATAGACCATATGACTATTATTGAGCCTGTCACACTCACTCACCCTGAAGGCCTTTTTAAATGCCGTGCAATTCATAGTTTTCACGGAACATGATATTTAATTCAAACATTTTCCATACACAACTTTAAAACCGACTTCCAAGTTATAAACTACAGAAAACTCTACTCAGTTACCTTAAAACTGAACTGTTTTCGCAAAATACGGGATGCAGTTTCCCGGCAAAGTACTCTTCGAATTCAATACCGTTGAGTTCGATGGATAAGTCAGCCACTTGGCGCTCCAACGGATTTATTGTGTTTTAGTGGAAGGAATGGGCCAGTTGGTGAATATTTTATTAAGACTTTGCTGTCTTGGCAACACGTTACTATTCCAGGATTCACTTGCAAGTGATACTATTATAGAGGTAGTATCTTTTGATGTTTTACTTGTAAGATCTCCTTTTAGGTCCCATTTATTATTCCATTTAGGCTTCCAGGATTATACTGGATCTAGATATGTTTATCATGCGTTCATCTCTGGAATTACTAAAGATATATGTCACGTTGTTAAAAAAGATTCTGACACTATACTTTTCTTGTAAAGTAGTCTTAACATTGAAGTATTTATTCGTATTTGGTAAATATTTTGTGGAAGAATATTAACAAAAGTAAAGGTATGCCTAAAATAAAAAAAACACGTATGAATAGTGTTTACTATACGGAAGACAGTCAAAAGTCGAAGGTATGGTAGATGATTTTCCAACAGTGACCTTATGCTAAATATTTGTCTTTATGGGTCTACACGCGTTAATAGGAGTAGCAAATTACATAGCTACTTACTGCCCGACGTTTCGACTGGGTTACACCAATCGTGGTCGCGAGCGAACTGGCGCTGCGTTAAAGGAGTGCCTTGAGGTCATTAAATGTAAACTGGAAGACCATGAGTTGCCTAAAGAGTACATTGTTCTGATCCAAAATTGTTTAGACGGAAATTACCTTTTATTCAGGGAGCAGTACTACCTTCAGATCGACGGAGTGGCAATGGGCAGCCCTTTGGCGCCGGTTATTGCCAACATCTGGATGGAGCATTTTGAAAACCAGGCATTACGCAATGGACCTTGTACTGTGAAACTGTGGAAGAGGTACGTTGATGATGTATTTTGCATCATCAGGGGTAGTCAACTGGAGATCGAACAATATTTGTCGCATTTGAACTCGTTACACTCAAAAATAAGGTTTACATTTGAACTGGAGAAGGATAGATCCTTGGCCTTCTTAGATATTAAAATTTGTGCGAAACAGGATGGGACCCTGGCTCACTCTGTATACAGGAAACCCACACACACTGACAGGTATTTGCATGCCTCTTTACACCACCACCCCAGACATCTTCAATCTGTTGTGTCGTCGTTAATGAATAGGGCGTATGAACTGTGTGACCCTGAGCATATACAGGCAGAGCTCGTGCATGTTCAGGAGGTACTGAAAACGTAACGGATATGGGACGCCGGGGTGGACTAGAAGGCAAAATACAAAGGAGGGGAACCCGGGGTTAATCGGCAATCAGCATTTTTGCCTTACATAAGAGGTATAACGGATAAGATTGGAACAGTTCTGAAACAATACTCCATTAAGACTGTATATACTCCGTTATATAAAATGTCTAAAATGTTGCGGACACCGAAAGACGTAATTCCCTTCCAATCTCCGGGTGTATATAAAATCGATTGCAGTTGTGGTAGTTCTTATATTGGACAAACCAAACGGGCTATAGCCGTGAGGGTGAAAGAACATATTGCAGCTGTTAAAAATCGACAAACGAACAAGTCCGCGGTGGCTGAGCACCTATTAGACATGGGTACTAATCACTGGATGGAGCTACATGACCCGAAGGTCCTCTCCACAGATCGTCACTATCATACAAGAATGGTGCGAGAAGCTATTGAAATAAAGAAGCACAAGAATTTCAATAGGGAAGATGGATTTAAATTATCGTCGGCATGGAATCCAGTGATTAATAAGTGCATACCGCGGAATGTTACGTCTAAAATCAACCCGGATGCAGTGAGTGTTGTGTGTCGGACTAATGTGGGTAGCTGTACTAATGACATTAGTGCTGGTTCGGGGTGGATCAAGATATTCACAACCGCAATGGCAAACGAAGACGGGCAGCGCCAGTTCGCTCGCGACCACGATTGGTGTAACCCAGACGAAACGTCGGGCAGGTAAGTAGCTATGTAATTTGCTACTCCTATTAACGCGTGTAGACCCATAAAGACAAATATTTAGTGTAATGGAACGCGAAAGTCTAAAATCGTAAGTGACCTTATGGATTATAGCCTACCACTACTGGCTGATGAAGTACATTGCAGTCCCTTGCTTGGTACTCCTTGCTTGGCATTTTGACCAGGAACGATCACTGTAGGTACTATGCTAGCTACTGAGAATCCTATATTTACTCTTATTACTCTGGGTGGTATGGTATGATTTATGATACGTACCTAGTACATCAGTTTTCCCCATACTTAGTGCCATCGACGTTTCCTTTCGTTTCCAAACTATTTCTTTTGTAAAAATCCACCAGATAAGTTACTGGAAGGTTAAACCTGTCAATAATCTTACGTTTTTATCCGTCCAACGCATGTTCAATATGCATTCAGCGTAACACGCGGTTAGATTCTGCAGTCGCTCACTGTAAATTCGAAGTTACGTTGAGCGAGCTTTGAAAAAGGTCCGGACATTTTTCTTGGCGTACGTGCGTGAAGAGAGACCGACAGGGGCGCCTGATTTTGTGAAGTTATGTGCTATTTACACCGAATTGTAACAACCATCATCGCTGTCAAGTATTCCACTGACATACTGTTGCCATGAGTTAGCTATCGAAAACTTAACTACGTTAAATACCTACAGAATTTATTTTTTTCATTCGAACTATTTTAGTTTTAAGCGTAACCGCTAGGGGCGCTATACAAGTTTTTCATAGACATTTACATAGGCGATATCGAATCCGTCACTTTTAAACTCATGGTAGCGCTACTGAGCTAATTCTTAGATACTATTGTCTTTTATTTGCGTGTACATTATACATTTGAAATAAATCTAATTTTACGGATTGAACTCGCGTGTATTATTATTCCAAGCAGATTATTTAGGGACCCGAGGTTTCGATCTCTTTACAGCGCTCTTGGTCACGGGCAAGTCTTGCCCGAGTTGCAAGTTTAATCCATAAAATTTATTTGAAATGTAATTCTTACAACTTTATAGATGCAAAAGTAACTTTCTTGGCCGTCACGCTTATTACTGAACCGATTTCAACGACATTCGGCTTACTTTTAACCGCTTACGCTATAAGGTAGTAATGATATTCACGAAAATATTATAAACAAAATGGCTTGACATATATTTTCGGTTATTCCTCGTTGTTAATTGCGACACAGCCTTTCAGCAAATTCGGTTAAAAGGTAACCTATGACCTTTAACGGTCTCCACATCTTTATTTCAAGCTTCAATTAAATCGGTTTTATCACCACAGACACACAAACAATTATCTTCCCATTTATTAAATTAATGGGGAAGTACCTAAGAATTATTAGCCAAAGTAAACTTAAACTTAGCTTCATGATACCTCAACAGATAGGTACTGAAGCGAGCGTAGAGGTCGTTTAACCTGTCTATACATTACTCTATTCCAACAAAACCTTACGTGAATTTACTGGGTTTCCCTTTGAACGCTTTGCGGCAGTAATAACGTCTTGATTTTAACATGATATTCTAAGATGAAAAGGGTCTGATCAAAGTTAAGGACGACTTTAGGGCAAAGGGCTTTTAATTTGGCAAATACTGATGTAAGTGATATAAATTGTAGTTTGTTACATCTTGAAGGATTGATAAATGTCAAAAGGTTATTTATTTAAGCATTTGGGTGGAAAAGGGACCGATTTCGGTCATGGCGGCCAATCTCAAGAGATCAACTGCGCGGGGCACATTCAAGTGCCTAGTGCACTGTGTGTGCACAAACACAAGTGCACTTTCTGCTACTTTCATAGTTCGGTGAGACGTCAATCTGACATGACCGAGACACAGAAGCAGCGGCTTAACCGATTTGACTTTCATCAGAACGAACCATAGAACGAACACCTATGTACTCCTTGCAAAAAAGGCAGGGACAGTATCCAATACGCTACCGAGCAAGTAAAAAACAAAACAGGGTGTGATACAGCAGCTATAGCAGGCCTTTAGGGTGAGAGCGACAGGTTTAATTGGTTCTATTGTACCTGTCGACCCCATATGTGAACCTCCTGGCTGATAACCATCAGAACTAACTTACTAAATTGGCGCAGAGACCCAAAACGAGTCTTGTGCCATCTCTCATATACATGGAGCTCGCGCAGATCCTTCGCGACCTCGTCCTCCGAGAGTTAACATAAATACAGTACGGTGTAAATGTCGCTTTGTAAAGAGTATTTCACACTTGATACATTCATGTAGCCGTGCGTAAGCTCGCATCCATCGTTCCTAGCGACGTATGCGAGACCGTATCAGCGCGTGTATTACTGTAATTCTACTGATACATATCAGGACTTGTTTATTTAACTCATCGTTCAGTGTAAAACGTGGTTTATGCAAACAGCCGAATTATGTACGGGATGAGCAAGGTTTGAGGGTCAGGAAGGATAAAGATGGGACGTTTCCGTCCTTTGCTTGAAGTGGGGATGGCGATTGAAAGATATTTTTGTATGGATTGGTGAACTTTTCCTGGATTACATTTTTAATGTGGAACGTTAAGCAAATATTAAAATTGCTATCTGACCCGTCGCCTTCGGAACGCCTGACTAAAATCTTCTGTTCGATCTTCTGCTCACACAAGGGTTGGTATAAACTCTTTTTTTTCTCCATAAGTAAACTCACACAAATAAAGAATCATCCAATGTGATACCAACCGATTTTTATCATAGTGTTGTGAGTACATATTATATACAAGCGTACAAATGTGAGCAAACACAGCACTTTTTGTATCTTTACTCTGATAATTCGAAGAGACGACAATTCCACGTATAATTATTTTACATTTTACAAAAAAAATTAAATATCATCAAGCTGATATTCAATAATTTGTTGCCTCTGTTTTAAAGAGAAAATAGTAGTATTCCAATCTGATCCTTTAAACATTTCAACAATTAATAGTAGAACGTGGCCAAAATTGTTGAAAATGGATCACTTTGAAGGATCAGTTGCGACCAACTCTTTATGTTAAATATAAGCTCTGGGCAATACACAAATATTTTAAAATCAAAATGAAACAAAAGCATTTCGTTTTTTGCCAATCAGAACGCTGTGGATTACCAAAATGTCGAAATCCAAAATTACACAAGCCTACTTGTCCATTGGAAAATTAACACATAAAATGTTAAAACAAATCACAAACTGTTTAAATAAATTGTAAACATTATAAGGTAACATTCCATAGAGATTTTATTCTCTCAAGCCAAAATCGCCTTTGCGCTACTAAAATTTCTTTTTCACGTCCGCTGATTCAATATAAACAAAAGCTCTTATTTACGTTGCGTGTAAACACTTCGAAAGCGCAAATAGAGCCAAAGTTGGAGTGTTATTCATATTTACATCGACGTATCATGGGAGAGGGGTTTACAAAAGTTTTTTTCATAATTTGAAATAGTTTGGAAACTGGTATTATGTCTGATGTTTGGCTTTACGCTTTCATGTTTTGCAGTCTAGTCATGTAAGGCCTTTTAAATTCCTAAAAATTCCGAGTGAGCTGATTCTATTCTATTCTATTATAACATATTAGTGTTTTTGAACTTTTAATGTTTTTAATACCTTATCGGTCTTTTTTTCGTCGGTGGACGCTAAATAAGAAAGTCGTGTTATTTGGGGCTCCCGTGTTTTATAAAAAGTTTACGTTATTCTCAATAGTGTATTATAGATTAAATACTTCCATCAGACCTTCACAACATTGATACCATTTTGTGTTATCACCAACAATAATTATTATTACCCTGTATTAAAAATATTAATTGATACGTCATGGATTAATAAGCATACAGATCTAAAGAGCTTACGATGGAGGTACCTCCCCCTCGATTTAATTAAAAACTTATCATTAGAGCTCCTATCGAAGTAGCATTAAACACACAATGGTCACGGTCAAGTATTACTCATGACCACGAACGCTGTAAAGAGCTCGAAACGTCGGGTCTCTAAATAATATGTTTAGAGTAACACACACACATACACGCTAGTTTTATCCAACAATTTTTTTTTATTTAAAATGTGTAGTGTTCGCGCAAATAATTGACAGTACTACACAATTAAAACTTATCCAATGGTCAACTAGGTACTACATTACTACAGTCAGGGGATACCAGTCACTAATATCTGTCCGGTGGTTAGTGAACGGTATACGGGTAAGCGACCCCGGCTCCTCGAGCTACTATCGACTCAGTCCAAATCATCCGAGGCGATAGTATCCTTCCTCCCCTTTCCCTTCCCCCGTCATATATCCTTGCTACTCGTGGGCACGCAATGACCTTGTTAAAACAATGCACAAGGCAGAATGGCGGCGACGTGGTCCACAACCCGTCACGTCACGTTTCCCACAGAGGTGAAATGTGGATCGCTGGAAGTGATCTCTGCCTACCCCTCTGGGAAAAAGGCGTGATTTTATGTATGTATGTATGTATGTATGTATGTATGTATGTATGTATGTAACTAGGTACTATTATCAAACTACTTATTAGGTCTCCCATGTTGTGAATGTAAATTAGTTGAAATAAAGTGTTGGCAGTCGAATCGATAAAACCTTGGCCTCTTATCTGTAATCTCGTTAATTATTCAAGTTCAACTAGCCTATAATTTGTTAGAATTTCCTCTAATTTGCCTCGTTAGTATGTTGGGGGCAAGGCACCTTGTAAGGAACTGTGTCGTATAAAGGTTTTTCCTTTCGTCAAACAGGTGTTATTTTAAGGTTGGTGCCGCGACAGAGTCAAGCGACCGAGTACGGAGACCATACATACATACATAAAATCACGCCTTTTTCCCAGAAGGGTAGGCAGAGATCACTTCCAGCGATCCACATTTTTCACCTCTGTGGGAAACGTGACGTGACGGGTTGTGGACTACGTCGCCGCCATCTACCTTGTGCATTGTTTTAACAAGGTCATTGCGTTCCCACGAGAAGCAAGGATATAATATTGAGGAAGGAAAAGGGGAGGAAGGATACTATCGCCTCGGATGATTTGGTCTGAGTCGATAGTAGCTCGAGGAGCCGGGGTCGCTTACCCGTATACCGTTCCCCTAACCACCGGAAAAATAGTTGTGAATGGTATCCCTTGACTGACTGAGTACGGAGACCGCACTTAAAATATGTACGTCCCTGTATACCGGTTTCTTATAAAACCTATTTTTTCGGAATTAATGTTAAAATTCAAAGCCAAAAGTTTTTGTTAAGTGACATAATTATGATGAAGGAGAAGCCTGGACATCATCACCGGACTGGCGGGGGAACGGATGGTTCTCACACCTTAGAAAGTTTTTATTGCCACCTACTCTTAGATTCTTAGATTTATTAAGAAGATACAGCGAGAAGGGGTTATTTAGCAATTATAATATTGATAAGAATACTCATTATCGTAGAGCATCGAACAAACGTACCTATCTACATTTATTTATGAATTTCAAATCTGAAAACACATTGGTACGTACATTGGTACGTGCCGGGATTTAATCATTGCTGTTGTCTTAACTAAAACCTCGTTAATTCCTTTATTCCATTGCATAGAAGACTTAATAGCATATTCACTGCTTACATTATCTCAGAACTTGTTACGTGAAGTCATTGAACTAACAACTTGAAGACGAAGTACGAAGTAAGAAATAGGTATTCTTCTAAACATTTGCTACACGACGCCCGCGACCTCGTACGCGTGCATTTAGTTCAAAATTTTAAATAATTTATTTGACAACATGTAAGTACAAAGAAAGCACTTTAAAAACGACAAAAGAAAGAAATCAATGAACTTTTACAGTGTTGGTCGATGCATTCTATGATGAACACTACAATCAATATGATGATCACTAGAATCAATCTGTATCGTGGGTATCCATACTATTTACTTAAAGTTAACGGCCTCATGTGACATCATTACATGGAATTGTTTACAATATCGTTATATTTTGGATAATCACTATATATAGTATAAAGGAAAGTCCCTTCCCGCGTCTGTCTAAATGTATGTATGCTTCAAGCTTTAAAAATACGCAACGGATTTTGATGGGGTTTTTTTAACACATTCAAAAGGAAGGTTTTTATCTATAATATACTCGAAACGAAGACGGTCATCATCATCATCATATACGTCCCCACTGCTGGGGCACGGGCCTATCCTAAACTAGGGCGATAAGGTCTTAGTCGACCACGCTGGCCAAGTGCGGGTTGGTCGACTACACAACCTTAGAATTACTTCGTAGGTGTGCAGGTTTCCTCACGATGTGTTCCTTCACCGTTAAAGCGTCAAATGATGGTACATATGAATTTCAAATTTGAAAAACACATTGGTACCTGGCGGGGTTTGAACTGGCGACCTCTCGCATGGCAAGCAACGACCTTAACCACGACGGTCACTAGTATACAAATTAACATCTTGATGAATTCCTATGTGTTATTCTGTTAAGTAAGCTAATTATTTTAAGTTTAGTCAAAATGCGTTTAGTACTTTTGCTGTAAAAGAATAATAAATATACACCCATACATACAAACTATCACATTTATTTATTAGTTAGATACAATCGCTTTGATGAAGGCGCCGTTTAAACTATCTATGTATTTACATTCTAGCATTAATTGTTAAATTGAAGCATGTCTAAATGTAGTTAGTTGCATCTGAATAAAGCCTATAATTATTGCTACTTCGAAATACGTGTTTGAATAAGTAAGTACTTAGGTAAAGCTACATACGTGCTTGTAAGTTTGAAGTGTCGGTTGTAATTTATTTTAATTTGCATAGGAGAGTTAAAAAGTTAATCTATCAAACAAAATGTTACTTGTCTTATCTTATCTATAGCTATCCGAGTCAAAAATATCTGCAAATTATACGTACCTACTAAATGTATTTATAATACATATAGAGATCAGCCAAGTGCGCAGGTGTTATAGTGCACAAGTATGCGCGCAAACACAAGTGCACTCTCTATACCCTTACTCTCATAATTCAGTAAGACGGCAATCCGCCAAGACCGATGAAAGATCGGGTGCAGGACCACCGGCTTAACGTGCTTCCGAGTCACGGGCATGCAACCGCAACTACAGAAAAACTCACACACCCCTGACTCGAACCGGTTACCTTTTCGGTCCTTACGCAGCGTTTACTACCAATAGACCAACGATGCAGTTAATTTACATACTAAGTATTTAAATAATAAACACAGTAAATATATATCGTAGTATTTCAATATCCAAATCAGTGGCGTAACTACAGGGTGGCAAGCAAAATGCCACGGGCCCAAACCGAAAGGGGCACCCGGTCATTCAGCAGAATCTCAACTGCCAACACACATACACATTACGATACAAAAATAACGGTGGGTGCACGGGGCCCTATCCGATCAATTTTGCCACGGACTTCAACGGCTATAGTTACACCACTGATCCAAATTGAATAAATCAATTAATAAATCCGAGTTCCAATAACGGAACCGACAAAAAATCTAGTCACTAGAGTTCAATTTGTTATAACGTTCGTATCGAATTCAAATTCTAAACAGACTGGTTGAATTACTCTTGTGCGATTCAGAATGCTAGCTATTCATCTACCGCTCCCAACAAAGACAGAACCAATGTACAGTGTACATTACATCACGTATAAAAGGAAAAGGGTGGAATTTCGGTGAAAAATCACAGCGTAGCATATTTCAGGGCTCTGGGACGCTCTCTTTTTTTTTAATCCGTCGTAATCTAAAAATAAAAACGTATAAAAAAAACATGGGGGGGAAATTCTCCATTCGTTTTGCAATTACGCCGTTCAAACCCGTTTGCGATATCTTACTCGTAATAGAATGAAACATTACATACAACGTGTTGGTTGAAGGTATATTTTTTTATTGTGTTGTTCTTAGAAGGTACACGTTTTTTAATGGTACATAACAGTTTTTTTTATTAAATACAAAATTTAAGTAACTCTTCTAATTTTAAATCACAAAATAATATTTCAACTGCGATTGCACGAAAAATGTGATTTTAAAAACTTTTTTGTGTGACTACATAAAAAAATTAAAAATTCATGTTGATTCTCGAGAAATCATTTTGTGCTTTATCACTGGCAGATGCTAAGGAGTTACTTAGGTAACGCGTCGTTATAATATTATCTATAATGAGGTTATTCGGGAAGGTCTCGTTATGAGAAAACCTTTTTATGTGGCACTTAAAATAACTTTCTGGGTAACAGAAATGTACGTGGAATATTATTATGAAGAGTATGAAGACTTTAGCGTAAGTCACTAGGGCTTACGCTAAAGTATATGCCGTATAAAGTATATTATTAGACGCTTATTAGTTGGTCTATTGGTAACAAGCATTGCTTAAGAAACGAGAGCTCCCCAGTGCGAGTCCGGGGTCAAGCAAATTCTGTGTAAGTTTTCGGTAATTAAATTACTCAGCTTAATTACACATTGTCGGATTGCCGTCTCACCCAACTATGTAAGTAAGGGAACAGAGAGTGCACTTGTGTTTGCGCTATCACTTGTCACTATAATGTCCTGTGCAATTGGCTTCTATCAATTGGGACGGGCCGCGATAGCCGAAATCGATCGGATTCCTTATTTTTTGACTCGGCTGCACCGATTTGACAGAAAATCCGTTTTTTCCTAACTGACTTACGATGATGGCTTGAAGTAGCCTCGTCATCATCATCACCGGACTTGCATGGGACTCGGACATAGGAAACTTTTTAACCTACTTTGCTTTAAGGCAGTAATGGTTTACACTTTACACGACTCTACGATCAGAGTCACGATAAGCAGCTAGTAACAATAATATACATTCAGTTTTTTTTTAATAATTTACATAGGCTGATACCATTACTTGTAATTGGGTTATGAAATCTCTGCCAAAATCACTAGCCGCACCCATTCGCGCTCAACTCCAACGCGTTTATATGAGAATGATAATATACCAAATTGGCATGTAATTCGGAATCTCTTTGCCATAAAAAACGATTTACCGTCGACGTTAAATGAGAGACGCCTTGTTAACTGAGAGCAGTGTCGCGTAAAATTGTATTAGTATCGGGTACGAGGTATTTTTATCGGGTATTCGAAGTGCGGATCATAGACACGCTTTTTGTTCCGTGAGACTTGTTTGATTTGATCTTGTGACTCTGTTGCTCTTTACGTTTATGCATATTTATCTCTGTAAAACAAAGTCTCTTCTAAAAGAAAGTTATATAGGGCCAGACAAGAGGTCTATCTGGCCTTATGTAGGACTAGCTGTGACCGCGACTTCGTTCGCGTGAGCTACGGGATTATTATACAATAAAACATAAAAGTTTTTTCCCGCTTACTCCCGTTCTCGGGAGAACTTCGGAAATTCCTTTCTTAGTGCACCTCTACGGTACCTTCTTAATTTCAAGTGCCTACGTTTAGCCGTTTAGGCTATGCGTCGATATGTCAGTCAGTGAGTCAGTTTCTCTTTTTATATATAGATTAGATCTTTTTAACTACGCAACGGATTTTGATGCGGTATGTAGTGTGATTCATTAGGAAGGTTTATATGTTAGAAAAATTAAGGCTAAATGTGAAGCAGAACAGACAGTAACTGATTCGGTTGGACATTAATATTATATATCAGTAAACGACTGTTGAAAATATCGTTATTTCTATATGAACATTATTTGCTTACCAATGGCGCAGTAACATTGTTAAATAACAGGCATTTTTGTCATATTTATCACCTAGACAAACGAAAAATAATATTCAGGATTGCATTTTCGATATACAATTCACAGAAACATTTTCAATGGTGTAAATGCGCGAAATATGATCGTTTGTGCATTTTCAAGCAAAATATTGGAAATCACATATACATACATCTATATGCATAATAATAATAATGTATGTGGTGATTTTGTTGTTATTCCTTCCAAATTTTTGAGTGACCTTTGAATTGAGTGCGAAATGATTTTCGTAGCAGATTCTAATATAAAAACAAAGATAACGTGTCGATTTCACTACTGCTTACCATCAGGTGGAGTAAAGTCGTATTAGCCTTGTATAAAAAACCCGTCTAAAGGTTCACCCTTCATATTTTTTGTTAGATAAATACCAAACAGCCGCTTTAAGAAATATATCTCAATCTATTTCGATCTAATATCAATCGTACACGTATTTTATGGCAGGTTCTCATGAATATTTGGACCGTACATCTTTTCTTCTATTTTGCTATTAGCACTTTAGGAGCCAAACTAAGTACGGTCCGTTAGCATTAGAAAACTCATTATTTCCGGATATTTGACATGTTTCCCTGTAACGAGGTGTGTTTCTGAATAAGGAAACACGGTAAATACCACTACATATTCAGTTTTCTAATCTGTGTGACAAGACACCTGTGAGCATTTTAAAGACTTGAATTGCTGAAAAGATAATTAGATGATTAAAATTTTAGTAGGTTCTTAACTCAAAACTAACTACACACATTTTGAATTACAGAGTCGCCTTAATTGTTAAATATGTATTAAATTATTATCTTTTCAGTTTTCATCCGAACGATTTCGTAGTTGACTGACGCCGATTTGACAATTCAAGATTTTCATTTAATTTTAATGCTTGCTTTTCCTTTTCTTTCGGCCGTTGGTAAGATGTTAACAAAAATTCGATTTAGTAACGGTTAATTTCCTTAACCGTGCCACCGAAAAAGAATAAAAAGTGAAAGTCATTTATGTTCAAAGTATCCCTTATATTGTTTGAATAAATTACCCAATTAGCTCTGCCCTAGACGGGATTAGTTGAGTTACTGCACCCGGGTGACTTCGCTCTCATTATTACGTGGCAGTGTTGCCAGATACTCGTATTTAACGGGATTCCCCAATTTTTATTCTTGGTTCCCGAAAAGGTACACACAAAAATCTGTAGTAAAAACTCTTTTTATCGAGATTCGGGTTCATTTATATCGGCAGTGGGTATTTTTACCCATCTAGTTTTACCGTAGTCGGTTAGAAAAGAATTTCTTAGTATCCCGTTCCATAATCCTCAGGCGTAGTCACCAGTGTTTGTGTCTATGAATTAGTGGGCTATCGGGTTATAACAACAATATTTTATTATAGACAAAATATTGCTGTTAAAATGTAAAAAGTATATACAAAATAGGAATATCCGTTTAAGCAGACCTGGCAACCCAAATTACGCAACAACCGTTCGTATAACTGTGCCCTAATTACTTCCATTATCTTTGTTGTTTTGTTATTATTTAATAGCCACTTACGCGGTGCTTGAATAAATGATTTCACAGGTTTCAACTGGAACTAGAAGTATGAAACGTATGAAATTACGAAGTTTAAACTTCTTTAGTTGTAATTTTGACTGGCTCGGTGGAACAGTGGCTAGTGACTCAGGTTCATAACCTACGGTTCCAAGAGTCGTGGGTTCGATTCCCACTCGGGACAAATATTTGTGTGACGAACATCGGTGTCTGTTCCGTGTCTGGGTGTATTATTAAATATATTTAAGTTTATTTGTGTATCTGTCGTGGCCACATCGTAGAATTGGCCATTTCATGAAATGATTGGCCATTTCATGAAATGGTTGCATTTCATGAAATGGCCAATCACACATTGGCCATATCATGATGTGGCCAGGTCAGATCAATGATAAGAAATCGTTTGACGATTGGGCCAACTAGATGCACTGCCATTTCATGAAACGATCAATCTCAATCGATCATATCGTGGAATTGTTTCGTTGACTTTACCGGTAGAGTGCCAGAGTTGCCATACCAATTAAGCACTTTGTGCAAATATGCTAAATTTGCACAATGTGCTAAATTTTCTTCCTGTTTAGCATATTATTTTATCTTTTATTTTAGAATAGCATATTTTTAGCAAAACATTTTTTTTTATAAAATTAATGTTATTTTTAAAGTAGGTACATTTAATTTTAATTTGGACAAAATTGTCGAAAGTTTGCCAATTTTAGGCAGTAAATACACTTATTTGGCAACACTGGTTGTTTTTGTGCAGTTTGTGTAAAAATGGCGGCCCTTGTAAACAAAGACGAATTGTCTCTCAGAAAAAATGCGAATAATTCTTTATTAAACACGGAAGAAAGTTAAATTATTCGTTAAATAATTCGATGAAAACGTATTAGAGTATGCAAGCCATGCAAGGTTCCGAGCAAAATGTGAAATAACCGTGGAGTTTGGAATGTATTTCTAAGGTTAGTAATATTTTACTTACTTCATATTATAATTTTATGCACCTAACTAAATAACGTGTTTTATCAAAATATTTTTTTATTTATCTGTTATTATATTGATTGTCAAAAGACTGATAGCGAATTTAATTTCTTTTTCAGGTTATACAGCAAATAAAGGAGAGTAGGGTGCCACGAAAAAGAAATCCATGGACTACTACTGGTTATCGAAATATGATATTATGGAAACTGTCGAAGAGGGAGGAATATCTTATATTCAAGGAAAAAGCGCCGACTATCCTATGATTTTTGTTGTTCATGTGACTTTGTGCGCGGTGCCGTGTTTTAATCGCCTTAATGCACCTTATTATTAATAAATTTGTCTTGCGCTAGCAAGTGACTGTTACCTTGTTTAATTTTTTTATTGTTTACGTGACTTTTATACTGCTTGTACTAAAATACTTGCAAATTTCACTAAATGTACATTTTTTATAACAATAAAAAATTAACTAAAAGCATTTAATGATTTTTTTTATTGTTATAAAATTTTAAACCTTTTTATTTTGAAAGTATGTAACAACTAAAAATAAACAAATACGTATCAAAATTGATCCTGGTTTTCATTAAATATTTTATAGTCGCCCTCTTTTTACGATATGGTCAAACGTGGGTGGCCAAATCGTTAAACGTTTATCGTTTAATGATTTGGTCACCATTGATTGGCCACTTCATGAAACGTGAACACTTCATGAAATGGCCAACCATTTCATGAAATGATCAATTCATCGATTTGGCCACGACATATCCACTGTTGATTCTAATATCCTTAACACAAGTGCTTAAGCTACTTACCACGGGATCAGATCAATGTATGTGATGTTGTGCAATATTTATTTATTTAATATGAATTAATGTATTTAGAAACTATTATGATTGTCAGTCGACATTCCGAGAAAATCTCACTGCAATAATGATGTAGCCGTGTGACATTTCTCTTACGATTTCTCTTACTGTTTAATTGGCAGCACGTGTATTAACAGTTGTAAAGAAAATATTAAGTCAAATGTACCAGGTAAGTTAAAGTTGTATTACCATCATCATTAGCCCATAATACGTCCCCACTGCTGGGGCACGGGCCTACCCTAAACTAGGGCGATAAAGGCCTTAGTTAACCACGCTGATCAAAGGCTAGTTGGTTGACTACAGTTGTGTAACGAGTTTCAATTCAATCAGAATTTCAGTACATTTGTTTTATAAGCAACAAAAGTATAAAGCTGCCCGAAATAAAAAATGCACTCAGTCAATTAGCTAATTGGCTCTCAAATTTAAAATTAAGCTCTCATCCTAATCCGTTCTGAATTTTTAATTCATGGTCCCATGGTTGTTTCGTCGACAAATTATGAGTATTGCCTAAGTTACAACTGCAACATGTTAATAAACTTGTTTCCATATTTAAAATCAATACCATCAACTATCATATCGATGGATAATAATTTATCAAAGCATTGTGCCATGATGGCACATAATCACTAATTTTGATCTAACAAAAAGTCCTAAACACATAAGTTACGTATATTTAGAACGGTGACACACACAAAAAGACGTGTGGCACTCAGGGACTGCCGCGGTATAGCTATTGCATAGCATCGTCCGATTTCGGAGCAGCTCGTCTCGATTCGGGCGAGTTTCGTAGAGTCGTACAATACGTCTAACCGCACGCACACAAACACCGTGCCGAAGTCTACCGAACTGAAACGACGTTAGACGATTGTGAGGTTTTTTTCGTTACGGAATTTCTTGGTTCGGTCGCCGCGCTCAAAGCCCGCGATAAAAGCTATGCAATAGCTTAAAATCTCGTTGTAAAAATAACAAAATAAACAAATTAACTATACCCATAATTAAATCATTAGATTAAAATCTAACGACATTCCCAATTTTACTAATAATACCCACGCCCCTATCTACTGACGTAATCCATCATGGCGTCACAAAAGCCGCGATAAATCACAATAGATATTTTTATTGGCGCGTAAAAATTTAAGTTCCATGAATAAAACATTTAATTTTACCGCCGTGTACTTGGCCAGTATTAATGTGTTTAAACGGTGCCAATAACGAGGTTGGCTGTCGGCTTTTGTATGTTACTAGATTAAACGTTGAGGGGACAATTTCTGTGCGCAACGTTGAAAATGAAACATGCGATGTATCGATATTTTGAATTAAAAAATTTCAACGATCGCCAAATGTTATCGGAGCGCGAGTTGCGGATTTTATTTTCAGCTTGTATATTTTATTATTAATTTTACGTATTTCTATATTAAAATGCAACGAAGATTTTTGAATAATTTACATTTTTAAATCGGTTATTGTTCATAAATTGTTAAAAAATATAACAACGTTCGCAACGTTACGACAGTAAAAATATGAGAAGAATCAATATTTTTCTTAATTAAAAAACATTCAAAGTCTGTCAACATTCAAATGTTATCGAAACGCGAGTTGCGAGTTTCATTTGCAACTTGTATATTTTATGTTCACTTAAAACAGCCAAACAACAATTGATGAGATTTTTAAAGAATTCATATTTTTATGTTTTTAAACGATTGAAAAAATAACAATTTATAGTTAAAAATTCTGGACTGCTGACAAAAACATTATTGATAAAATATTTTATGTTAATAAGCACTTCTTTACCTACTACTTTCAACCTAAATCAGCCTAGATAATTAAAAAGTAATTTTATTTATTAGAAAACGCACTTGGCCAGCGTGGTCGACCAAGTCCTTATAGCCCTAGTTTAGGGTAGGCCCGTGCCCCAGCAGTGGGGACGTGTATGGTCTGATGATGATGATGATGATTTATTAGAAAAGAAAAAGTAAAACCTATGAACCCGCACACTTTAGCTAAGTATCCAATTATTTCCTAGTCCTTTTCATATCCTCAGAAGTGACTAAATTTTTTACTCCACGGCGACTAATTACAGTTTAATCCATCTTTTGAGCACACAAGGCTTCTCGGGTACTTACTTACTTATAACTACTTTTCTGAGCGGGTAAATACACCCAAAACGTTGTCTTTCAACCAACCTAGAAACTGGGCTAAGTCTTCATGGAGCTTAAGTTACTGTTTTAATAAAGTATTAGTTAGTTGAAGTTTCGTATTATTTGGATCATGGAATCATATCATTGATATTTATTCATCAAAGATAATGAGTTTGAGATTTATTTTACTATCAAATATATTTCTTTAGAGTTGAATTAGATGGTAGGAAATCATTGTTCCGATTTTTTGTGGCTGACATCCTTTTTGACAGTTAGTCTTCACTACATAGTATAAATTAAAGTAGCTATATTGTATGCTTTAATCTTTAAAACTACGCAACGAATATTGATAGGGTTTTTTATAGTTATAGTACAGGATCCGTGGTGTATTTTTTCACTTGATTACTATCAAGCTAATTTTCCGTGAGTAGCTTCATTTTGATAAGACGCCCAAAAAATTCCTGTGCGAAAATTTTTGATTGTGGTAGCTAACAGAGGTATCAATGATTAAATATTTAGGACCGTAGGACCGGGACAAAGTACCACGGAATTTGTAGGACAATATGACCGTTACATTATATAAATATTAACTAAGTAAAATAATAAAAATCAGCTGGTTAGTAATCATTTTTGGTGATCTCCTCCCCCTCCAACTTGTATCGATAACGAGATCACCAAAAATGATTACTAACCAGCTGATTTTTATTATTTTACTTAGTTAATATTTATATAATGTAACGGTCATATTGTCCTACAAATTCCGTGGTACTTTGTCCCGGTCCTACGGTCCTAAATATTTAATCATTGCTACCTCTGTTAGCTACCACAATCAAAAATTTTCGCACAGGAATTTTTTGGGCGTCTTATCAAAATGAAGCTACTCACGGAAAATTAGCTTGATAGTAATCAAGTGAAAAAATACACCACGGATCCTGTACTATTAAACGGATTCAATAGGAAGGTTTATAATATGTATATTATACCCGAAGCAAAGCGAGGGCGGGTCACTAGTTAATCATAAAAATATGTTGGTTTTGGTTTATTTCCAAAATCTTAGAAATTTCATTTTAAAATTTTAAAAAATCGTCAGCTTAATTTCGACTCAACTCTCGAATCAAGTACATGTTTTTCGAAATGGGATGACGTATAAATTATGTACGGACATTGGACAGGTCGGTATCTATGTGAGTAGGGATCAGTTTACATGGCGATTGTCAAACAGTTGAATGGAACGATACTGACAGCATGTATATTGGATTCACACGAGCGGCACTCTTACCTCACGGAGCCTAAATCGAAATGCCCCGACCTAAAGCTCTTATTAATAATTCACGATTTGGACACTGTTGTCCAAACTAGAAACACGGAGGCACGAATTTTGAGAGGGTGTGGACGTCCGTTGATACGACGATATAAGGTTTTGTTGAGCCAAACCAAATGTAATACTTGACATTTATATTTATTGAGGGTTTCCAAAAGTTACATCAATATGATGTTTTCTGTTGTGGATAAAACAAATATTATAGGGTAGTCTTTACATGAAATTAAAATATAAACACTAAAAAAAATCAATAAACTAATATCCTATGATTGGTACGGAACCATTTGTACGCGAGTCGCACTCGGCCAGTTTTCTAAGGTTCTAAAATTATTAACAGTCATATTAATTGTAAAGGTGTGAAATATTTTATAACGGTGCCATATGGAACTTAATCCAATCTGATTCCTTTTAAATTTTTTTACCTTACCTAGCCTGACTCAAACAACGTTTACGTTCTAACTTTATTTAATAATAAAATTCCTAAATATCAAGGATTTCTCCGAACAATCGTACATTTTCATAAAGTCAATTTCTCTTCCCAGAAGCAAAATCTGCAAACAGCGGTATAATCGCTGCATTCACCAGCGCCGTAGTATTCACAGATGCTACGAACTACGAGCTACGGGCTACGAGCTAAGGCAAAGTTTCGTAGTGGACGCATTGAAGTAGAAGAGCTCTTGAAAGGAACAGAGAGCGAAAAATATTTACTTGCTTTCTTAGTCTTCACCTTTGAATAAAACAAATTCGTAGAACTAGAAACTGATTTTGTTCTGTAAATTGAATTGAATGTTAGAGTCTTCATTTTGTTTCATTTATGTGCCAATGCTGCAAGCTTTAATGTTTTAATTTATTTATACTTTTAAATTGATCTAAGCGCGCAGACTGCTGCGTGATAAGACGAATTTATAATTGAAACTAAAATCGATCTAGTACCTGATACTTTATCTATCGTTCAGTTCTCATCAAGAGTCTAAATAAGTTTCACAAAATGAAGTATAGTAAAATTATTTATTTAAAAGTATATCACCTAACCACTGCTTCATAAAAATTAAAGCGTAAACAATATTTTAAATTTACATATAGCTTAATAGCATTAAAAACAACAAATAAAAAGTAAACGATATTATTTCCATCCTGATTCTACGGGATGGTAATAGCGTAATATAACTTAAAACTATGTATATAAAATCCGTCATTTGCTTTATGATTTAGAAGATTATCTGTAATTTTTATTTAAGAGCTGTGGATTTTGAATAAACAAATAAATAAATAAACCTAACATTTTGTAAGCACCGTATCCGACTGACATTTGCTCCATGTCATGGTGTTTAGCATCTGACCTCAGGCCCGCTTCCATTGTTACCCCTATAACAAACAGTGACCCTGTAAGTGAATAGATAATATGTTTATACAGTGTATACTGTGTAAATAGTGCCTGAGAAGTTCATTATTCAGCACCAATATTGATTGGGCATCTTCGCCATAACCGTGGCTTCATCGTCGGAGAAGAATGCGAACATATTCAGAAGATTTTGTACGATATCTTTTATGAAATGTTCTTCTTAGATTTTAGACTTTCGCGTTCCATTACACTAAAATTAGAGACAGTGAGTGTTGTGTGTCGGACAAATGTGGGTAACGGTACAAATGACATTAGTGCTGGTTCGGGGTGGATCAAGAAATTTACAGCCGCTGTGGCAGACGAAGACGGGCGGTGCCAGTTCGCTCGCGACCACGATTTGTGTAACCCAGTCGTAGCGTCGGGCAGTAAGTAGCTATGTAATTTGCTACTCCTAATATCGCGTGTAGACCCATAAAGACTAATTTTATCTGACTTTTGAATTAGTTCGAAAGAATTCTTAAAGATTTACCTATTACACTTTGTAGGTAACGACGTGGTAATTAAAATAATAAACAATGAGTAAATAACTTTTTCAATTAAAAAAATTACAATTTTATGACGCAACAATAGTTCCATACTAAAACGCAAGGTAAAATATTTTATCCAGAAAAACTATAACCTAAAAGATTGTTTTTAAATATGCTAAAATGTAGTAATATTTTTGAATTTTATCTTACTTTTATTTTATTATCATACTTAAGTTCATCAGAATAGCACTCAAGCCAAACTAATTTCTATTATTGAGCCGTGAACCTTAATTAATAGCTGTCCAAAGTTAATTAGTACACAAACTACATTTTGGTTCACTTGTGTGACCAATTTAAACCTCAATTTAACGCTAATCTTAACTTGTGTCTATCGAACTATGGTGGAAAATAATACAACAGCATGTATCTAACACACACACATAATAAAAAATTAAGGGTTCTTTGTCTATAAATGGACGATAAATTTTGAAAAAAAGTAGGAGTAGTATAAATATAGGAGAACTTCCTCAAAGCAATAGCGCCCTAAACATTTTTTTTACTTCTTATCGTATGCTTGATGAACAACCTAGTGTCAGAGTTTAAACCGCCAGTAGGCCACTGACATGGCTTCACACACCGTTGAAAAATCTCTCAGGTGTTCTGGTTTCCTCACGATGTTTTCCTACACCGTTAAAGCGTCGATTGATGGTACATATAAATTTCAAATTTGAAAAACACATTGGTACCTGGCGGAGTTTGAACTGGCGACCTCTCGCGTGGCAAGCAACGACCTTTACCACTCGGCCATAGACGCTTATAACTTTTTTTTACTGTTTTTCTTTTTATCTTTTTGTCTATACGTTTGTGCATGCTAATCTCAGAAACGGCTTATACGATGTGGTTTTCAGTAATGTATTTTGGTAAGCTCTACTTAAGTTATGCTAATGTAAAGAATCACGTTGAACTTACTGGGCGTTTGTAGACGAGAGTTTACATATAAAGCGCGCCGAGGTCTCTTTTCCACAAAAAATATACACATTTACGTGTGGCACCCTATTGGCGTTATCAACTCTAAAACATAAGCTCCACACGTAGTAATTACTTCTTAAGAATTTCAAACTATCGAAAAGTTATGATTGATATTCAGTGGCCCATGACCAGATTCCAATTATTACTTCATAACTTACAGTAAACAATCATAAGATAAGCAAACACAAATAAGATCGGATACAGATAGGACTTATAAATAACTTGAAATATGTAATGTTTCCGAAATCACTTCGCACACAATATTAATAAGGCTTCAGACCGGTTTTGCCCATAGCGGCCGCCCTACATTGAAATCTACCAACTGCGCACAATATATTATAGTGCACAAATATGCGCACAAACACAAGCGCATTATCTGTACCCTTACTCTCATAGTTAGGTGATATGGCAATCCGCCATGACCGATGAGAGATCAGGCGCAGGACCACCGGTTTAACGTGCTTTCCGAGGCTCGAGCGTGCATCCGCTAACTTCTCCGACGCCGGGCTGAGTATTTTCTCAACAGAAAAACTCACACAAATTTTACCTGACTCCGGTCTCAAACCGGGGACATCTCGGTCGTAACGCAGCACTTGCAACCCATGACGAACGAGGCAGTCACAATAAAGGTTATTTCAAAATATCAAATTTCGTTTATATTATTTCACCATAACTGAAATATTCAAAATGAATTATGCTTTGCTACCATTCCGAAGTAAGTAAAAAGCATTGAATAACGGACTAGCTGTGCGAGCGACTTTGACCGTGTGTAAAAAAGACTTTAGGCAGCATAAAATATACCCGTGCCTACAATTACCCAATAAGTATGATTCGCGATTATTTGAAGTAGCTTATTTTTTTTTTTACCAGACCAGAACCGCCGTTTTAAAATCTGATTAGAATGTATGCCTCTTGTAGGGATACAAGAGGCATACGGACACAAATATGCTGAAGAAGAAGTCTTTTTTGTATTTATGGTTAGATTGCCATGAAACAATACAAACTTTATGGTGGGACTTACCACAATATTTTAAGATTTTAGACTTTCGCGTTCCATTACACTAAATATATAGAGTTCGCTCGCGACCATGATTAGTGCAACCCAGTCGAAACGTCGGGCAGTAAGTAGCTATGTAATTTACTACTCCTAATAACGCGTGTAGACCCATCAAGAATAATATTTACCACAATATATTACTATCCCGAGTAGGAATCAAACCCACGACTTATGTCGCACTCGACAGATAAATACAGTACATCAACCTTGTAATAGGTACTTGTTGTAAAACGATCCCTTCCGAATCTCTTAATCTCCTCATTGTTCCATTAAACCTTGAATCTAAAGGTTGTACAGTTTAAACGACACTTGCTTAAACAGACAATTACCTTGTCGGGTTTATAATAGTAAGCAAGATAACTCCAGCTTAGCTTGATCTTTGTTAGAATATTAAAGTTTGTTTTTCCATTTGCGAATCATCTTTGTGTAATAATTTGATGACAGTCTCAGTTTTATTCGTGCAGTTGTCGTCTGATTTAAAAATGCTTTAAACATTAAACACTCGAAATAAAAAAAAATTAAACGGATAAACTTGCGTTATTCTAAACATATTATTTAGAGACCCGACGTTTCCAACTCTTTACAGCGCTCGTGGTCGCGGGCAAGATTACTCAGTTTTGCCCGTGACCACGAGCGCTCTTCGATAAATCACTTATATTTCAAAAGATAAGATTACTGTCATCATTATCATCACCATCAGCCCATTTCTGTCCACTGCTGGACGTAGGCCTCCCCAAATGCACGCCACTTCTCTCTCTCCTCGGCCACTCGCATGCAGCTCGTAAGATGACTGTAAAATTAAATATTTCTAGGTAGCCTAGCCTTAATGTTAATTTGAAACAGAAACTCCACCAACAATTTTTACTATCAAGGAACACATGGGCCGCTTGACCTACCTTCGAGTGTCTCTACATACCTGACAGTCAATACCTAGATTGAAGATGATATATCATTAGTCCATATACGTGCTGGGGCACGGGCCTACCTAAAACTAGGGCGATAAGGCCTTAGTCAACCACACTGGCTGAGTGTGGGTTGGTCCACTACACAGCCTAAGAATTTCTTCGTAGGTGTGCAGGTTTTCTTACGATCTTTTTCTTCACCGTCAAAGCGTCAAATGATCGTTAGGGGCACTATTGGTATACTAAGTTGTTCGCGAGTTTTACTAAGGTTTTCGCAATTGTTTATTCGCAGATTGAATTCCCTACCTACTTACCTATTACTTGATGTAGCACATGCTGAAGCCAGTACCTCATTGACCTCATTTAGTCCTTATCTGTTTGTGTTAATTCTTTGTCCTTCTTTTTCTATCATATGTGTGTGTTTATGCTTGAGTTTTGTGTTTTAAAGTAATATTGTAATTCGTTGTTTACTTGTTTATGTTATGTGGTCAATAAATGATTAATATTCTATTATATTCACTTCCTTACTACCTTCTTATGTATCTCATAGTCTCCTGTCAGCGAGTTCGCTGATCGTTCCTTCACTGTAGCATCGCGGAGTCAGGTAACAGCAATCTAAGTTGCGGTAAGCAGATCACAATCGCTACAAAGACAGGAAACCCGAGTGGTGCTCTCGTAATGCTCTACCGAGTGTCTTAAAGATAATAACTGGATTAAGGCAAGCTTCCACTATAGTAACGATAATCTTTCATCATCATCAGCCCATATACTTCCCCACTGCTGGGGCACGGGCCTACCCTAAACTAGGGCGATAAGGCCTTAGTCGACCACGCTGGCTAAGTGCGGGTTGGTCAATTACACAACCTTAGAATTTCTTCTTAGGTGTGCAGGTTTCCTCACGATGTTTTCCTTCACCGTTAAAGCGTCGAATGATGGTACATATGAATTTCAAATGTGAAAAACACATTGGTACCCGGCGGGGTTGACATTGGTACCAAACTGGCGACCTCTCGCATGGCAAGCAACGACCTTAACCACTCGGCCATCGATGCTAACAATAATCTTTATAAATGTAAATATATAAAAAAATGGGGGTTGAAATTGGGGTTCCGCTACTGACCAGCCCGGTCTGCAGTTTCGTGTTCCGATACAATAGGAGAGGTAAAGACAAGTTTTCAGCTTGCCTCAAATACCTACCCAAAAATTCTTGCCAGCTCTCCTTCTATTTATTTAATGGTTATTTCTATAAAATTTCTTAACTAAGTTAATCAATTTGAAGTACCCATAAATTAAGAAAAGAATCGATGAATGGCAAGCAATATTTTGTACTGTGTGTGTGTTTTTTTTAATATAACATAAACCTATTGGTAGAGTCAAAACGTAAAATTGATATGGCTCTACCAAAACCAATAGGCTCAGAAAACATACGCTGTGTATGTGCTACTATATTATAATTAAATATTATATTTATTGAAAACGTTAAGTATGGAAACGTCACGGTAAGAAGGTACACTTGGAAACAAAACAATGTAAACCATAAACTTGTAAAAATATTCACATTTTTTTCGAACCAGTAAGACGGAATCTGTTGAATTGTTAATAATATGGTAGCTCTTAGGTCTCTAAAGTAAAGTTTGATATGTGAGATGAATATGACTGGCTCGGTGGAACAGTGGTTAGTGACCCTGCCTGGCGGTTCCAAGAGTCGTGGGTTCGATTCCCACTCGGGACAAATATTTGTGTGATGAACATCGGTGTTTGTTCCGTGTCTGGGTGTGATTATGTATTTAAGTATGTATTTATAAATAAACATGTATGTATATCTGTCAGATGACCGTGTGCGGAAATGTCCCAGATATTTATTTATTTATTTATGAAGAGAATATTATATAACATTCAATCGAAATTTTTAATTGCTTGATGTTAACAAACTATATTACTAGAACTCTCTTAAGTTGAATGAAACCGAAGTTAATTTATTTACTAAAATTATTATGCGTCTAAAATTTTGGAAAATTCGTTTTTGTTGCAGACTAACGTATCACCAGATGTCGCAAAGTTTCCTCTTAACTTAAGTTGTGAAGTTTGCTAGAGAGTTCCGCCTAATTTTATGATGAGATTTTAAGGTAATTCAATGTAGATTTTCATAAAGGTACTTATTTTATCCCATTATCTGATAAGTAGTTATAAGTACTAACTATGATAATAATATATAGATAGTTATTTAGTTTTAAAATATTTCGTTTCAAAAAATTTAATACTACATATGCTAGCGGCCATTATTAATGTAACCCAGTCGAAACGTCGCGCCTTAAGTCACTAAATATTTGCTACTCTTATTATCGTTTAAAGACCTATCCTTATTAGTACGAAATATGAATAGGATACTTATCCACCACAACAGTAATCATTCCAAAATATACAAGTAAAAACTTTCAACTTAGATTCTTGCCCGTGAACACTAGAGCTGTAAAGAGTTCGAAACGTCGGGTGTCTAAATAATATGTTTAGAATAACAATATAAATATGGCATCCGACCGACTTCAGCAATGGCGGCCGATCTCAATTGTGATCAGCCAAGTGCGCAGGACATAATATTATAGTGCACAAGTGTGCGTGCAAACACAAGTCACTCTCTTTTCCCTTACTCTCATAATTCGATGATACGGCAATTCGACATGACCGATGAGAGATCGGGCCCAGGACCACCGACTTGACGTGCTTTCCGAATCACGGGTGTTCAACCGCCAGCTTCCTAACTCCGGGCTGAGTAATTTCATTACAGAACAGCTCACACAAATATTGCCCGACCCCGGACTCGAACAGGGGACGTTTCGGTCTTTACGCAGCGCTTGCTACCAATAGACCAACGAGGCAGTACACGCGAGCTTAATCGGTAAAATTATTATTATAATATTATTTCGGATTTATTTCAAATGTGTAGTGTTCGCGCAAATAATAGACAATACTATAAACTCTTACAAGTAAGTAAGTAAACAGTCACAACGTCGTAAGAGTGCGCACATTTACTTGGCCACAAGTGCACAGTGTGCTAGAGAAATGCCTGATAAACACGTAGGTTCACACGCCAACTAACAATTAGCTCCGTTTATTGTGCGCCCACATTGAAATATATTGCCCTTTTATTTTGTTGAATGCAAAATTGGCGAATAAATTGTATTCTTTATAGAGTTGACGGTCAACTACAAAGGCTAGATTATTTTTAGGGCCATTCAACTGCGCTGATTTGTGAACATGTATAGTCAGCTATTCTATGATTAAATCGTATTGTATAATGCTTTGTGCGCTTGTTACATTACAAAACAAAGTATATACGGACAAGACAAGGACAAATATTTTATTATAACTAGGTTTGTTTCTTTTTATACCTACCTACGTATTTATTAAGTACGTTTAATTGGACGTGAAAGAAACGAAAGTGGTGTGCCAGGATCGTAGCACATGGCAGGAAGTGATCTCTGCCTACCCCTCTGGGAAAAAGGTGTGATTTTATGTATGTATGTATGTATTGGACCATGTAATCTACCTACTTCTGAAATTAATCTTAAATGTTTCATAATTTTTTTTTTAACTTTGACTATTCATAAATAGAGAATTCTAGAGAAAACAATAAAGTACATACTTAAATTTATTCCAAAAACACATCCAATGAAAAAAAGCAATAAAAAATGTTAGCTCTCAAAATTCAAGTGTTAAAAAAATAATCAAGTTTTAAGCTTCCCGGCTAAAAACTCCCCGTTTCAAATTAAGCTTTTAAAAGGTTTTCTTACTTGATCTATCAACTTAAAATGCCGTCAGTAAGCCACAGCGGAGTAGTTTTTCCAATGATCCCTCCATAAGCCCGAAAGTTGTAGTTCGGTTTCACCGAAACTTTGCTTCCGAATGGCGAGTGGCTCTTTCAGTTATTCATTGTTTCGTACGTAAATATTACTCAACAGACCCGAATATTAAATCACAAAGCTAGATTGCGGTTAAATGATCAAAACGTAATACATATACATTATAAATGAAAAGAAAGAAAGAAAGAAAACATTTAAAACAATTGAAAAATATATATAAAATATTTTGTTATTTTATATTTTATTTAATCTATTTTTTTTCACATCAACATAAAAATTTCAATACTAAGACTTTATAATATACAATAAAATATGCTCATATCTCCTACTCTAAAGTATTTCATTCACATTTAATATGCCACAATACTGCTACACTAGTACAAAATGCATGAACCAAAGTACAAAATTGTAATAAATCACAGAAACAATTTAACGCCATTAAGAGTTGAATTGCGCGTCAAATTTGAAAAATATGTTAAATAATTGTGCACCAAGAGTGGCGATATAATACAAATGTGTCACATCTGTCGCCCCATTTTGGCTATAGGGCGCGACGAATTGATTAGTGACAAACATTTTGTTCTGTATACGGCATAGAAATGAGACCTATGATAACTACAATGTTCCTATATTATTAAGAACATTATGATATATCATTTTATGTCTTGTGTTCTTTCTGTGTCGTATGCTGAATTAAATTACTATGTTGTTGTTAAGCAAAAACATAGAAATAAAGTATATCTTTGTAATTTTTATTAAATGGATCTTAATTTATATCGGGTACAAAAATACTAATATATTTTTTTGTCTGTTTATGTGATGGCTAATCTCCAAAACGGCTGGAATATTTCATCGGGACTTTCTCATATAAATGGCAAATTTTACAAGATAATATATTATAGGCTATTTTGATAAATCATTGCTGTTAAAGGTTATTATTCAACACGGACCAAGTCGCAGGCGGCCACTAGTCTATAATAAAAACAAATAATAACAGTAGGTACTAACAATATCACGGTATTAATGTGCCTTTTTTAAGAAAATTATAGTTCCCAGACTGGCATCAATAATGTAGACCATTATCTAGTAGACTAAATAAAAGTAGTCCTATTTTTACATGATAGACCTAGAATTTTTTCTAGCTGGTTGGGACAGGGTGTAGTGAAACTAGGTGGTGCTATGGATGTTTGGATCCCTATCCGTTCTCACGGCACCACCAATGGCAGAGGCGTCACACCGCGGAGTTTTAGTGGGTAGTCCCCTGAGTCACCTTCTCAGGAGCAGCTTGTCGGAAGTGCCAGTCTCCGGCAAGCCGGGAGTCCCACACACCACCCCGGGCAAACCCCTGCCCGGGTGTGACGGTGCATTAAGCATTTCTCCGCGTAAAAAAAAAGGTGTAGTGAAACTTGCTACGGTTCCAAAAGCCATAGCTTTGATTCCCGCCCCGGAAAAAAAATAATGTGATTTTTTCTGTATCTGATGAGTGTGACTATGTATTTACAAATAAAAACGTATGTATATCAGTCTTTGACACCCATACAAGTTCTTCTTCTTATCGTATGGTTGATGAATAAACTGGTGTCAGAGTTTGAGCCGCCTGTAGGCCTCTGACATGGCTTCACACACCGTTGAAAAATCTCTCAAGTGTGCTGGTTTCCTCACGATGTTTTCCTTCACCCATACAAGTTTGGGGTCAGACAATGTGTGTCACAATTGTCACACACTTTAACAAAATGAAATATTAATATTCTTACTTATTTAACGTTAGTAAAGCATAGTTCTACCTAAAAGACAGTTCATACATTATTTTCAAGACTTAGACGAATATACACAGACCTAATTTTACACATTTCAAAACTAGCACAAAGAAGACTCTTATAGGTAGTTGTGTAGATAGAAACTTTGAGTGTACTTAGGATGAGCCACACATCGTTATATTGGAGTTTGGTTAGTTGTAGGCCAAGACAACATTTTGAGGATCTAATTACAAACGGGTTTAGCTATTAAACGGTATTTATTCTACATTCCATTTCTTCCAAAAGCATTAATGAATTAATTTTGTCTGAACATTGAACGTGATACTGAAAACTACTAATTATAGCTACATACATTAGACATATTTAGTTTCTTTTTGTTTTTTTTTTTTGAAGCCTAAATGATTAGTTTATTTTTGTTTTTCTTTTCAAGCCCAAATGATTTTGCATTTGCTGTAGTAGCAAGAGAAACTATACGAATATATAATTTTGAACTGTTCTGGTTACACTATATACTTACATTGGAAAACTGATAATGTCCAGGATATTTACCATGTTGTTTTGTTTCAATAAGCTCCCGATATTTCGGCACTGTTGCGATTTGACCCGTGATCTTTCTTGCTTAGCACTAGTACAAAATGCATGAAACAAAGAACACAGATTTGCAACAGAGACGAAATAAGACGGGAGCTCTTTAAGACAAAACAATATGGTAAATATCCTGGAAATTAACAGTTTTCTAAACTATATACCTATTTTCAGATACCGTGGCCTAAATAATAAGGCGTCCGACCGATTTCAGCCATGGCGGCCGATCTCAATTGAGATCAGCCAAGTGCGCAGGACATTATTATAGTGCACAAGTGTACGCGCAGGACCACCGGCTTAACGTGCTTTCCGAGGCACGGGCGTTCAACCGCCAACTTCCTAACTCCGAGCTGAGTAATTTCATTACAGAAAAACTCACACAAATTTTGCCCGACCCTGGTTTCGAACCGGGGACCTCTCGGTCCTAGCGCAGCACTTGCTACCAATAGACCAACGAGGCCAACGTGGCCTAAATATTGAGAAACTAGTAAGACAAAGATAGTTTAGGCAATTTGTACTAATTTATGCAAGATTGAATGGCAAGATAAGTTCCAATGTGAACACTTCGATTTAGAAACTATGTCGGGCTGAAATCTGTGTTCAAGCGAAGTAACCACAAATTGGCACTTCAGTCGAAATACTGCAGTCACTGCTGATTGGTCACGACCGTGCCGCCATATTTAATTCGTCACCAATAAAGGGTGAAACGTTCAACGGTATTCTTTTTAGGGTTACGTACCCAAATGGTAATAATGGGACGATACCTTTGCGTCAAGATACTAAATTAAATAAATATTAAGTATTTCAACAACATCACATACATCGATCTGATCCAGTGGTAAGTAGCTTAAGCACTTTCGTTGCGGAAATCAAAAACGACTGTGGATACTCAAATAGACTTAAATATATTTAATAACACTCCCAGACACGGAACAAACACCGCTTGTCCGTTTGTCTCAGAAATATTTGTCCTGAGTGGGAATCGAACCCATGACTCTTGGAACCGTAGGTTATGAACCTAAGTCACTAACCACTGTTCCACCGTGCCAGTCAAAATAAATAGAAGAATATTTTAAAAAGAAAAACAATTTTTGGTAATTATCTAATCATAATCACTACATAATATAAAGCAAAGTCGCTTCCCGCGTCTGTGTCCCTATGTATGCTTAAATTTTTAAAACAACACTTAAATGCGGTTTTTTCTTATTGGTGGAGGGATTTAAGAGGAATGTTTTTATGACTAATTCTCACGAAGCGAAGCGAGAGCGGGTCACTAGTAAACTATGTTACCTCCAAATTAATTTGCGTAAAAAAATAAAATTTTGTCTTGTGCCCTGCAATTGTTTGAAACTTTACTGACATTATGTAACAAAATATGCGAAATAGCATGCCAATGAGATAGCTATATCACAAAGTACCCCAATTAGGACTGATTTGTGTCTCACTTAGCGCGCAGTTATTACAATAATATTATTTTATCGTTTGTCAATCCTATCTAAAACTAACCTAAAATACCAACACGTGGTAATTTTACAAACATTTGCATGTAAATGAAACTTTTATGATAAGTCAAATAAACCCTATACATTTTGAAACAGTTATAAAATCTTTTTTTTCTCTTTCGAATAACAAAAAGAAGAGTCTCGCATTTAATGGCGAACAAACAAAACTCCCCTTCGTTGCCCTTAATAGTTCCTGAGACAATATGCGTAGCACGTCGCTCGCAGCCCTTGGCCTAAGATATAGTGTGTATGCCACCGTACAGTTGTAAAATCCGTTACATTGCAAATTATCACGCGATATCAGAATAGGTGTAGCAAAAAAATAAATTAGCTTTTTTTCATTTGGCATAATATTTATTCATTATTTTTCGTTATATTAAGAAACAGTGATTTAAAATTTTATCCGCATGCTAATTGTTTTTTTTTTCTAACTGACCAGGAAGACTTTTTTATTAATTTGGAACTGCTAACAATCACATAACGAATATAAGTCTTAATAACCGTTACAAAAAAGTACGAATAGATATGTTATCATATACACTACTTATTCCCATTTTTCTTAGAATACATAATGTCAAAAACATTAACAATAAGAGGGAGTCGTGTGTACCGTCTCACCGAATTATGAGAGTAAGGAAATAGAGATTGCACTTGTGTTTGCGCGCACACTTGTGCACTAAAAATGTTCTGCGCTCTTTGCTGATCTCAATTGAGATCACCTGCCATTGCCGATATCGATCGGACGCCTTACTCCCGAATGAAACGACTTACGTTCACAAAACGTTCAAAAATTCGGGAAATGCGTTGCACAACTTGATACTAGACAATTTCGCCGTTTCAATTCATAATTTTGTATTGTAACGAATATTATAACCTAACGTAAATTTTAAGCATAATAATCATGCATCACAATTTATCGTCATATAGCAATTTGGCGAGATATATTGTCATGTAATGGGTTTTACAATTTTACGGTAACATGTACAGCATTTTGCGTCTTTAATTTAGGGGACATTGTTTAGGGTGGACCGTACGCAAAGCTATGCGATTGATTAATATTTTAAGGATTCTTCCATTTGCCGAATTTGAATATTCATTTTTCTATAAAGGTGTATTGTGTGTGTGTCATATATAAATAAATAAATAAAAGGTGCGTGGGTACTGCATACTTACATTTTCAGAAATAAAAAAGTAATAATTATTAACCTTACACTGGTGTTAGTGAGCTACAGATAATGTCAGCATAAATGTCTATTTATGTTATTACCCGGTCTTAAAAATTAATATTCTAATACTAATAATATTCTGGGTGGTCCCATTAGCAATATATACTATTTTATTTTCTCTAAAAAACTGATACAAGTATTTTAACAATAATTTATAAACTATTTTTACATGCCGAGCTCACCACTATTCGCTCGTAGTTAAAATAAAAATATAACGATCCACTATTTATAAAAACTTAATAAGATAATATGATAAACTATTATGACAATTGTAAGGTTCTTTTATTTACAATACTATTTCTAATTTTTATTAAAGACAGATTAAACGAAAAACAATAAACTAAATTTATAATGGGAAACATGAATTTCTAAAGTAGCAACACTGGGGAGTCGTGACGTCGGCTCGGCAGGTTGACTCGACACAGACGTTTTCGAAGAGGCATAACGGTCGGATAAAAAGTGTAAAGTGAACAAGTGAGTGAGAAATATATGGTTTGAACAATCCTAAAGCAGTTTTATTGGCGAGTACTTCTTATACTTCAGAAGTGGGATAACCGCGTAAGTAAATTAATAACCTTTTACCTTAAAAGTTTAGCTTTCTGTTACGCATGATATTTAACGATTGAACTGTGAACGGAAAGTCTAGTTCGGTTATTATGTTAGAAGATCTAGTATCTGACCTATATATCTACAAAATTTTGTTACAATCGCGATATTTCTAGATACTAAAATAGTGCAAAAAAGTACCGTCACAATTTTAAATAATATTTCATAGAATTTTTGACCTTGGATGGACACGTTAACGATCACAGTTCATTTGGGTAAATAACTAATTAAGTTTACTTAATCCATTTTAGTCCTGATTTGTAAATATTGGTAGATAGTCTTTGTTTTTATTTGTCTGAATCAATACGAAAGTAATGATTACTTTAGAGATAGTAAGCAGGTTATTTGTTTTGTTTAGAGTAAAAGTAAAATGTAGTGTAATTAATGTAATGAAATGTATGAAAGCAATAATCCTGTCTACTGTGCAGCGGGTCGTGGGTTCGATTCCCGCCCAAGGCAAGCATTCATAAGACTATTATTATTTGTGTTTATACAGTATATAAATGTTATCACATTGTGTTTAACTGGCTCGGCGGAACAGTGGTTAGTGACCCAGCTTAACTACCTACGGTTCCAATAGTCGTGGGTTCGATTCCTACTCGGGACAGATATTTGTGTGACGAACATCGGTGTTTGTTTCGTGTCTGAGTGTATTATTAATATATTATAGTATATTTTGTGTATCCACTGTTGATTTTGATGCCCGTAACACAAGTGCTGAATCTACTTACCACAGGATCAGATCAATGTATGTGATGTTGTGAAATATATTAATTTATATGTATGCGTTAAACATTATTAAGAGAATATCACCACTTTGTAGTCTTGGCGGGCCTGCCTATGATTGTTACATTGGGGCCCGAATGATATAACTTGGGACTCCGTACAGCCCTGTTAATTGAGCTTTATTTGCTTTGTACAAACCTTTTGTATGACTTGTTGTAATTAATAACCTTATTTATGCTTTACTTTTGCCTTTCCCCTATGAGATGCGGAATGGAGAGAACAAGTCGTGAGCAAAGTCACCACCACAGATTGAGGACTCCACGACGAAGCAATAGCCGTGACCGGAGTCGCAGTCACCGGGATAGTCACAGCCGCTGTTTACGAGAACAAGAGCATCAACCATTGCGGGTTTCGGAAGATTTGAGAAGGGGGTATCCTGAGAATGAACAAGGTTCTTCCAGACCAAGTAGACCACGCAGCAGACACAATAGCCATCATCAAAGGCGCAGCAGAAGCCTGCGCGACCGGGAGGCACACCTAGAGCGTGAGAGGGAGCGCCTACGCCAACTGGAGCGCGCAGTTCAACAAGAACGTGACTTGGAGCTGCGGGGGTCGCGCAGCGGGCGATACGAACGCCACACGCCAGCTAACCGCCGCGTGGACGACGAACCGTGTCCGGACAGCGAAGATCGAGACCATGGTGGACGGCGAGCGTCGAGACAGCAGGAGGGTCAACGGAATCACGACGCTAATTCCGGGCGTCGTTCAAGGTCATGTAGTCCATCATTTTCATCTAGAGATATTTTTAAGATTATAAAATCGCTTGGTTTTGCGCCGCAACCGTCAGAGCAGAGTACACATTCAAATAACAAACTTGATTATAAAAATATTTTACCGGAATTCGATCCATCCAATAAAAGTCAACGCATGGATGTATGGCTGAAGAAGGTCAACGAATGTGCCTCTGTTTACGGTTGGGACGACAAAACTACAATACATTTTTCCATGCAAAAACTGCAGGGACTGGCCAAAATCTGGTATCAGAGTTTGAGTACGATTCTTTTACTTGGCCCGAATGGCAGGAGAAGCTTATTAAAGCTTTTCCGTGTGAACAGAATTATGGTCAGTCCCTGGAAGATATGTTGAGGCGTAGAACTAGATTTAATGAGCCTATTGAAAATTACTTTTACGAAAAACTCGCTCTTATTAATCAATGTGATATCACTGGCAAGCGTGCGGTGGATTGTATTATCCATGGCTTAAGCGACAAAACAATTAAATCTAGTGCCTTGGCGTTGCGGTGTACCGAGCCCGATCAGTTGCTACAGTTTTTACTTAGTCATAAGGAACACCCTTTTCAATCCGCATTTAGAAACAGAAATACTACAGAGAATTCAAACTTTTACGAAAACAAGCAACAGAGTCGAGTCAATAATAATAAATTTAACATTCATAGCGCGGGGCAATTTTGCTACAATTGTAAAGAAAAGGGGCATCTCTATATCAAATGTACCAAACCTTTACTTAAATGTGACTACTGTCAAAAGGTAGGTCATACGGTTGAACATTGTCGTGCTAAACCAGAGTCTCAGTCGGTAAAAGCTAATACTGTGCACAAAACAATGTGTATAACGAATTTGCAGCCAAATGATAAATTCATGAAGAAGGTTGTCATTAATGGCACATCATTGGATGCCTTTGTTGATTTCGGTAGCGAAGTCACATTAATTAAAGAATCCGTTATGACGAAGCTTGGGTACGAACATGATGGGGTGTCGTCAATAATGAAAGGTTTTGGAAATGCCCTTGTCCACTCCCTAGGTTCTGTGTCACTGACTTTATCAATTGATGGGGTTGCAGCAAACGTTATCTGTAAGGTTGTTGCCGATCGTTTACTGGATAAACCAGTGCTTATCGGTCAGACATATTCTGAACAACCACACATAGTTGTAGTTAAGGATACTAAAAAGTTGCAATTTCTTGATGTTGGCACGGAGATTCCTTGTTATTGTTATGAGGAAGATAAACAAGCCATTAGGGTTAGTGTGGTGGAATTTACACGCCTTTACGGCTCTGCTAGCGTTAGGGCAGCGACGGAATCGGAATTAAGTGGATGTATTCTTCTAGAAACGAAAATAGTGGGAAAGCCTAATGAACAATATGTTATTCTCGGTGGTATTCATGAAGTTAAACAAGGTCGATGCAATATCACGGTAACACCGTGTTCTATTCCATGTTTGCTTCAAAAGAACTTTGTGTTTGCTCGTGCGGAAAGGATAGAACTTGTTAGGAGGGTAGAGACGGTTCCAACAAATCTAACTGACTGTGGGAAAGAAGTAGTGGATCAGTTTGACGAACAACAAGTCAAACTGGGTGATATGGTATCTGAACAGGACAGAACTAAGCTTTTCAAAATATTACATCGTTACAAACATTGTTTTGCCTTCGATTTAGCTGGATTAGGTTGTACGGATGTAACACAAATGCAGATAGAGTTGAACAGTGATCGCCCTGTTGTTTACCGTCCATATAGGCTTTCGCACCATGAGCGTGAGAAGGTTCGCAGTATGGTAGACGATATGTTAGAGGCGGGTATCATAAGGGAGTCGGTGTCGAATTATGCCAGTCCGATCATTCTGGTCCGCAAGAAGGATGGAAAGGTACGAATGTGCATCGATTACAGGATGCTCAATTCGATTACCGTAAAAGAAAGATACCCTATGCCAATCATCGAGGATGAGGTTTGTCGTTTAGCTGGGCAAGCATGGTTCATCACATTGGATTTGATGTCGGGCTACTACCAGGTGCCCATTGCAGACCAAAATAAGCACCTGACAGCGTTTGTTACCCCGGACGGGCAGTACGAATTTAATCGTATGCCGTTCGGGCTAGCAAACGCTCCCGCGGTATTTCAGAGAATGATGAACCGTGTATTAGGGCCGGTTCGGTTCCACGGGGCCACCGTGTACATTGATGATGTGCTTGTTTACGGCACGAATTCGGAGGAGGCACTTACAAGGTTGGAGGAGGTCTTACAGTTGTTAGACAGAGCTAATCTCAAGTTGAACTTATCGAAGTGTAGCTTCTTGCAAAACAAGATTGAGTATTTAGGATACGAAATAAGTTCAACGGGAATGAGACCTGGTGAAGCGAAAATCAGATCTGTGTCTGAATTTCCACAGCCTGAAAACGTCCATGCAGTGCGGCAATTCTTGGGACTAGTAAGCTACTTCAGAAAGTTCATTCAAGGCTTTGCTGAACTTGCCTCACCGCTTACAAGGCTCTTAAAAAAGGATGTGAAATGGGATTGGCAAGATGCCCAGCAGAGGGCATTTGAGGAATTAAAATCTAGGTTGGTAACTAGGCCAGTTCTTGCGATATACAATCATGCCTCAGAAACTGAGCTCCATACGGATGCCAGTAGGCTAGGCATTGGTGGTATATTATTGCAACGACCTCATGGTAGCACGGAGGCTTTTAAACCTGTCGCGTACTACAGTCGACAAACCACTCCAGAAGAAAAGAACTTCCATTCGTACGAACTGGAGACCCTGGCCGTGGTTTGTGCGCTGAAAAAGTTCCGTGTGTTTTTACTGGGAAAAGATTTCAAAATCGTCACGGACTGTAGTGCTTTACGCTCTACGTTTCAAAAACGCGATTTGATTCCTCGAATAGCTCGCTGGTGGCTAGCGCTCCAGGAGTTTGACTGTACGGTTGAGTACAGAGCTGGCGGAAAAATGGCACATGCCGATGCTTTGTCACGAAATCCGGTTACAGAAGGGGAGGCGCTGAGTTCGGAGCGGTTTTCGTCTATTCTCGCCATCAGTGACGAGGACTGGCTCTTGACTTTGCAATTAGGTGATTCAGAGCTCGAAAGGATTCGGAATATCATTAACACCAATTTGGACTCAAAGGGACTCGATTATATTCGTGAAAATTACGTCATTAAAGACAATAAATTGTTCAGATATCAGGACGGTGACAAAACTAGCATCAGGTGGGTAGTACCAAAGGGTGCGAGGTGGCAGGTGTGCAAAATGAACCACGACGACATCGGACATGTTGGCAGTGAGAAAACTCTAGAGCGCATAAAAAGGAACTATTGGTTCCCCAAAATGTCCCGATTCGTCAAAAAGTACGTGGCATCGTGCATTGATTGTACATATGCAAAGAAAACCTTCACGAACGAAGGGCTGCTGCATCCGATACCTAAAATTGAAATTCCCTTCCATACCTTGCACACCGATCATCTCGGGCCCTTTGTAAGGTCAAAGCGGGGAAATACTCATATACTTGTGACTGTTGATTCATTTACAAAATTCGTTTTTATTAAGGCCGTCAAAAATACCAATACTCAGAACGTAATTAAAGTACTTGAAGAGATATTTGATACTTTTAGGAATCCAGACCGAATCATAAGCGATCGCGGAAGTTGTTTCACTTCTCATGCTTTCAAAAGGTTTTGTTTGGACAGAGGTATCAAGCATGTGTTAAACGCGGTTGCGAGTCCAAGATCCAATGGCCAAGTGGAGCGATACAATCGCACTATCTTGGACTCGCTAACTGCACAGAATTTAAGATGTGATGAGAAAGGCTGGGACAACCATTTAGGGCGAATACAATGGGGCCTTAATAATACCTTACAAAAGACAATAGGTCGAGCTCCTGCTGAGGTTATGTTTGGGACCTTAATGAGTAGTGAGAGTAAGCCAACCTTAAACGAGGTAACCAATCTAACTCGTGCATCTTGTGACATATCATCTTTGCGCAAGGAGGTTAAAAATAAAATTGATAGGGAGCAAATTAAACAAAAAGAAAATTATGATATAGGACGTAGACCAGCGCGAACTTACAAAAATGGAGACTTAGTAAAGATAACTAAAACGGCATTCCAAAACGATGGCAAGAGCACTAAATTATTGCCGTCATATGAAGGTCCATTCAAAGTGGTAAAGGTTATGGGTAACGACCGCTATAAGGTTGCACCAATACCTGGTTTTGAAGGGATGAAGAATAAACGCAAAACGACTGTGGCATCTGATCGGATGAAGCCGTGGATACATATAGCTTCTCTAGAGTTGGATAGTGATGATATTAACATAATGGACTGCAAAAGCGATTTATCTGACGTAGATGAAAACTGAGAAATATAAATTAATATGAAATATTAAGAGGTTACATAAATATATAATTAGAGGCGTTTGGTAATTTCATGTGATTTTATGATATGTGTATCTGCAGAGAATGTTGTTATTGTTTCAGGTCGATCACGAGACTACGTGAGCGAGCGAGTTCGTGAATTGGCCTTTTCATTAATACTTAGAGAGAAGTAGACTAGAGCTGAGCGGGTTAAACACGAGACTACGTGAGCGAGCGAGTTCGTGATTTGGCCTTTTTCATGAAAACTTAGAGGGAAAGAGACTAGATTAAGAGATTAGCGAGTTAAACACGAGACTACGTGAGCGAGCGAGTTCGTGATTTAGCTGATATGTTATTATTAAGTCAGTCACAATACTTACTGAGCGAGGGAGTTTGTGTTCTGGCGTTATTTTGTAAATGTCACTAATTAGACAAAGAGATTCGGGTATGAGACTTCGTGAGCGAGCGGGTTCATACCTAGTTAATTAAGTGAGTGAATACATATATACATGTTATTGCTACAATTGAGATTTATGAGACTTCGTGAGCGAGCGGGTTCATAACTAGGTATTTAAGTGAGTGGATACATATATATATATTATGTCATTGCTACAATTGAGATTTATGAGAAAATTATATAAACATTATGTAACCGGGTGAAAATTGTTTGACTGATTATATAGAATTTTAAAATTATGTAACTGGTTTACTTAAAGTCATGTTCAATATTCGTTGTGTATTTATGCATAAGAGTTGATTAGTAGTTAATGTTAATTAGTGATGTTCTCTACATAGTATAATTGTAAGTAAGGTAATAATTATAAGATCACTCGCGAAAAGAATGAATCCCGCCGAGGTTTCTTGCTTGTTCTTTTACTTGAGTCGGGTCGGTTAGGGTTGGAACAAGCGTAAACTTAGTCTAAGAGATATACCAGTAAAGTGATCTTCTGCTGTAGCGAGTCAATCAGCCGAGTGTAAGGTTTTCAACAGAGGCGTGTATGGGGCCATACACGTCATCAGGATGGTCGAGTGTAAGGTTCTTTTATTTACAATACTATTTCTAATTTTTATTAAAGACAGATTAAACGAAAAACAATAAACTAAATTTATAATGGGAAACATGAATTTCTAAAGTAGCAACACTGGGGAGTCGTGACGTCGGCTCGGCAGGTTGACTCGACACAGACGTTTTCGAAGAGGCATAACGGTCGGATAAAAAGTGTAAAGTGAACAAGTGAGTGAGAAATATATGGTTTGAACAATCCTAAAGCAGTTTTATTGGCGAGTACTTCTTATACAATAACAAGGCATGTTGCACAAAATTAAATCATGACTAAACAATTATTGAATTGAGAATTGTATTGAATAGAGAATTGTATTGAATTTATTGAAAAATTGGCCTAAAATCGTTGACAGACAATATAATTGGTGTAAACTGTGGCACAAACATTAGAAAGCATGTTCTGTATGTATAAGAACTTGCAATATATTATCCATAGCATAGAGCTTGCAGTGTAACAACGCCCTTATAAAAGCAATAAATTAGAGTACTGATTCCTAATTAACAGACGCTTACGACGAGGGAACCAGCGGAGGGCAATATCTACGCAATTAAAATAATTATGCTAATTGGGTATTAACTGCTTCAAACTTTTATCAAGAGACTAAGATTTATGGGAGCTTCATCGGTGTCGTTTGAGGCGATCCACTGCTTTGTTAGGCAACTGAGTGGGGGTATTAAGGTAAAGTATCTTGAGTAACGGCGACTTTAAACGCTCGCTTAGCGGTGAAGGAAATGAAGGGTAACTGGACAGTAAGATTTCTAGGCGTGTAAGTATACAATGATGACATAATTGACATGTAATAATTTTATTTAGTACTACCCTGGAGTTAGAAAGTAAGTACGTGTCGTATACATAATATCTTGCCTTCAACATAGTTCATCATCATCATCATCATCAGCTCATATACGTCTCCACTACTGTGGCACGGGCCAACCTTAAACTAGGGCTGATTAACTACACAACCTAATATTTTTTTAAGGTTTCCTCACGATGTTTTTCTTCACCGATAAAGCGTCGAATAATCGTACATATGGCATTTAAAATTTGAAAAACACCGTGGTACGTGACGGGGTTTCAACTGACAACCTCTCGGGTGGTCAAACCTATCAGACCTACGACTTTTGGAGTCGTAGCCAGGTCACTAACCACTGTTCCACCGAGCCAGTCAAAAAATACAAAATTCGTTGTACTTTTTATCGTTAACAAAATTATATAACTGCTCATTTGCAGAGACAGATTGAACACAATACAACGGGATTGTTTCTCATCGCGATTTTCATCAATTACTGACTCGTAAAAAAGGGTTTCAGGGTCTCTTATTAGGGGACAAAACCTCGATTTGAAAACGAGAAATTCTGATGTGAAACTTTGATAAAAACAGACGGACTATTGTTAGGTTCTAGCAGATTATATATTTGAATCTGACTGCTATATTTTATTTCTAGATATATTCTCTGTTGTTTTTATAAAGTAGATATCGTTATACATATACACAATGTTATAATACATTCTATGTATATGTGCTTGTTGTCTATGACTTGCGTAGTTAATTTATCTCTAGAAAGCTGAGCATATCCGGGATATTTACCATGTTACCTATTGTTATTGTTAATATTAACGAGCTTCCGATATTTCAGCACTGTTGCAAGCACCATGATCATGGGTCACCCAATTGGCCAGTTGACCTATAGGGGACATGCTAACAGAATTTTTTGTACTGTGTATCTGGTGAATAGTAGATAGTACCATAGCTATAATTAATAGAGCCTTTGTCCGAATCCATTAAGAGCCCATTTTGTAGCAATAAAAATGTAACAGATCAGTGTTCCAACATGGACGATATGTGATATATGCCTAGGACAGTTTTCAACCGCAATTAAGTATGTACGCGGCTGCAAGTGACTAACCGACACTGTTAATAGGTGGACAGGATAGTTTCAATATCGAATAACAACTACAAAAAAATGTGGTATAAGTTTTCGGTATTGGAAAGGAATAGATCAAAAAAGTTATGCAGACCGTCGAACTTTCTGGGCACTGGTAAATTAAAAAATGCTGCCTAAAATCTCATTACTACTCGGACGAAGTCGCTAACACAATCGAAACGATAACGAAGTTCGAAAATAACAAAATGTTTGGTATTGACCACGTGATTTATCGCGTTTAATGTCAATCCCATACATTTTATTATTTTCAAACTTCGTTATCGTTTCGACATTGCTTTTGCTTTACTTTGTCTACGTGACCAGAGGGCTACCATGAGTTGGCTATCGAAAACTTACTTACGTTAAAAACCTATCGAGTTGTTTTTTTCATACGGCCGATTTTAGTTCTTCGCGTAACCACCAGCGGCGCTGTACAAGTTTTTCATAGACATATTTACGTAGGCGATATCGAGTGCGTAAGTTTTAAACTCATGGTGGCCCCACAGATCAAAAAAGTTACATAATCACGTCGAACTTGCTGGGCGGGCACGGGTACGGGTATATTCAAGAAATTCTGCCTAAAATCTCTTTACCACTCGGATGACGTTACCACAGCTGGTTACACACACATACATAAACGGTGTTAATAATTACGACAGCTGCAACACTTTTGTGCAGTTTGTCATCCCAATTACCTAATGACTTATGGTACGTGAGGTAAACAAGCCAACTTGGTGTTGTCAAATAAGAAACTTTGTTTGTTTACTCATCTAACGACGCAGTCGAAATTAACAAAGCTGGATTTAATTTTGCTTAAAGCTCCCACTTGTTGTTATAATTAAGTTCAGTCAGCTGCTTCCTTATTCTTTAATGTTATTCAAATTCTAAAAACGTAGAGCAATATCAAGCTTTATAATTGTTCCGCCATTTTGAAGTAGGATCAAATATCTGGTACAATAAGAATGTTTTTATGCCTATGTTTCTTTTTTTATGTCAAAATTACTCTGTATTGCGGCCTACTAACTAAATCTTCATCTGATTGGTTGTTTGTGACAAATAAATGACTGTCCTTACATATTACCATTAAATGAAAATCGTATATTAATATTATAATCTTATTTAGGTGTTCGAGCCTACGCTTGAACCACTTGAGATTACGCTTCAATGATTCCGAGCTCTTTCTCGCTTACACCTACCATCCCCACTGTGTCTACGCTGTTGCTGTCTCTTTCCCACATAGCAGCGCGGCTGTGCGGCGCATTCGCCGCGCTCTCCAGTACGCTTTTGAATTTCGAACTCGAAGCGCGTGACCAGCGCGCCGCAGTTATATTTCGTGAGTACCTATATAATATTATATATACATTCTAATACTACATACCGCTCGGCGCCCTGTGGCCCAGCGACGTCTGGTGCTCTCTTTGACACCCTAAAACACTTTTCTGCCGGATCGAGACGGCATGTCGTATCACCTCGCAAAGACGACATACGAGCCTACGGCTAAGGCGACACGTCAAAGTGTAGCATGCTGGAGACGACACGACAGCGTCTTTCTCGTGCTACACGACGCTCACTTAAGGCGTCAGGCGACACGACGCCGTCGGTAAGGCGACGCTGTGTCGCATACTAGCCAGACGACTACGTCGCTTGCTAACTCGGGACGACGATGTCAGTCACGACGTCCATTGCTTGATGCGACACTACATGTCCAGTGAGATAACTTCTATTTAGGCTGAAAATACTTTTTCATCATCTTTCCAGATCATGACGTCTAAAATAACTACGATGGGCGAATTGTCTACTCGTCCATGTCCAGATGGAGAAGAGGAGATTTTCGCAACAGTCATAAACATAATTGACGAAAATTTCCCTGATGATTGGCGTTCATGGGAGGTAAATGATATTTCATTTGCGGACCTTTTTGGTGACGAGGTCTCATCAAAAATAGAGAGTAAATTGAGATTCGCTATTCCGACTGCTGACCTGGGTCGAGCTTTTGCACCTGACTCATCATCATTATCAGAGAGAAAATACAGAAACATTAGGGCAAAAATCCTGCGCTGGCCTCTAGGTCGAGCCTTAGTACACTCACCGCATAGCATTATGGCGAAAATTCACGGCTCAGGTAAATACTACTACGCGTTCGTAGATGCTGTACGGACTATAAGAAGCAAGTTGACAAATCGCAGCAGGGCCTCCTCTGATTTGCAACAAAACCAACGAACCTTGGCTAGTCCTTCACCTGGGCCGTCCACTCCTAATGCGCCAGGCCCAGAATGCTCTTCAGGAAGGAAACGACACCATGAGCAGGACATAGTATTGGAAGATACCCCATCTAAGCAATCGTCAACCTCTCATCAGTTTAGAAGTCACGGGCAGGGTAGTAGCGACCATCTGTTGGCAGCAGTGCTAAATCAACAAATGGAAATGTTCAACCGTCTAATTAAAATCCAAAACAAACAAAATGACAACATAGAAAGGATTTTATCAAAACAAACACCACCAAAAGAAGTAACAAATCGCCGTAACTTAGACACGTCTTTTGATTCCTTACCCGACAGCACACAATCGGATGACGAGGTCGAACCCGCTCAACAGGATTGCATTACCGAGTGCTCCACAAATAATAATTTCTCAACCAGAGAGGATGAATTGCGAGCGAAAATATCGGACGCTCAAAGAGAACTAGCCGATTTACATTCCAAAAATACCGGATCTTTTGACTTTGATCCTTCTACGACTATAACTGAACCTAAAATGGCCGCAACTAATCCGGATTTTCTCAAACAAGGAATCCAATGCCAACAATTCGGTCAAGAGGGATGGCGAAACGTCAGATTGTAGTGTGCGTAGCACCTCTCCATGTCGTGTACCTATATAAGCACATGTATTGGCATATTAGTTAGTCACAATATACACATCAAGCGTGAAGTCATCTTTTATTGCAATCTCCCGGTCCCATCCTTACATGGCGACCCTGCCAGTGCTGCCTTTTGGGCAGTGCTGCGCGGACAGGAACAGTGATAAGTTATAGTATGTAAAATATTTTTGGACAATTTGACAAACAGTGCGAATAAATAAACGGAACAATTTGTGAAGCGGAACAAAAAATGGAGCTGGCTGCCAGGCGCTGATGGCGCCAGGTGGAAGTTTTTTTTACTGCTGGGCGCCGGGAGTAAGATGGCGTCAGATGTGGAAAATCCTGGGCGCCGGGCGTAGATGGTGTCCGATGTAGGATGCTGTCCCTGGGCGCCGGGTGATGTTCGGGTCAATGGTGCCATTGACGAAAGAAGAACTACCCAAGTGGCCTGAACATTTTTTTTTTATTTTTGTAATATGCTAAGTATAATGTTTTTTTTATTATTTAATCGTGTAATCGATTTTTATTGTAATCATGTAACCAAACTGTTTTTATAGAAAATGCACGGAGACGGGTCATATCACTAATTTTATTATTCCGTAAGTAATTTTTTTTTCTCTCTGAATATAAATTATACCATTTTTTTTTTGCGAATAAGTTGTTTAACAAATGTAATTTAAAATTTTTGTTTTTACCCGTTTTTATAATGTTTTATGCAACAGAAATTTATTTTTTATCAAATTAAGTACAAATAATGATGAAAATTCTAAGTATGTAAAACTTAATTTTCAATGATACAGTTTCGAAAATTATAATAGTATCATTATTTTGTCTTTCACAATGTAACTAAATTTTAATCGTTTTTAATAAGTTTGTTTGTTTTTCAAATTAAAATAATAATTGCATTGCATCATTCTATCAGAATATGCACTTGTAACTTCGTGTGTGGCATTTAGGTATCATACAGACTAGCGCGAGCGAATGTCAATGCGTCAGCGTAATGTGTTCTAGCTTCGAGTGTCTTCTTACAGAATTGTTATTGAAATTATGTTCCAGAAAGAAATGTAATTTTATCTTGTTGTTGATAAAAGATGGTTTGGTACAAAGTTCAGAGATTGTTTATAGTAACGAATCATAATGTGTTGTCAAGTGAGGATTAGATATTTTTGTCTGAGTAGATATTTGAAACGGATTAAAGTAAAAAGTTTATGAAGGTATAAATAGGGAATAATAATGAATGAATTTGAATGGTTTTGCAGATTTTATAGTTGGAAATTATTTCGATAGAGATATGTTGCATTACGATTGGACTGATCACCTGAGAGTAACGTAATTTATTTTTACTGAATAATTTGTTTTGAAAGTATTGCTATAAGAGATGGTCTATGAATGATTTATATTCAAAATATTGAGTGAATGGTAGGGCACACTCTGAAAGGTATACACGGTGTCAGATCCTTCAGTTTTAACATGGTGTAAACGAGATTTCTCTGTGTAAGCAGTTGGAGACGAATGAGATCTTAAAACTTGAGCCGTAGTATAAAAGAATTAAATATGATGATGAAGTAAATGGTACAAGGTACAGACTAGGGCATGGATCCTTTGTTTGATCATGACGTGGACGAGTTTCCCTTCGTGAAAATATTAGGAGATCGATGATCTGAAAACATGACCCTTAGTTTTATTTTGCTGAGAGGAGCAATAGAAATGAAATGATAAATGTGATGATAAATATAAAATGAGAAGTCGACTCATAATTGTCTGTACCTATATAAAGAAAAGTATTTTTAAATGGGATAGGCCAACCCATTAGATAAGTAGGAAGAACCTACTATGATAATATGTACCAAGTGTGTTAAGCTATAATGAGAGTTGTGTGCCCACCACCACCACCATATAGGGATAATGAAATTGTTGATATAATATTATGGAAGAGAAGTAAATAAATGGCATTTGTATTGTATTGTAACGAAATAGTATTTGTGTAATGTATAGGTAATTAATTAAATTTGAAAAAGTAAATTAAATTTGGATGTATTAAAAATGGAACTTCAAAATTACTTGTTTAAAAGTGTAAACTTAATTGTGCATATTTTTTTTGTCTCTAAATTATTAAATTGAAATTTGTTAAATTTTTAAAGGACCCGTCTGCCGATCAATATTGCATTATGTTTATTTTAGCTTAAGAATCATATGGAACTTTATATACTTCCTAATTTTTTTTCTTATGTTGATATTTTTCTTCTAAAAAATAACATTTTGTTAAATTAATTAAATTTGATGTTTAATTGCTTTGAATCATATTTGTTTTCTTATGTCAAAAATTATTTTAAATATTAGAATTTAATTTGCCACAAATGTTATGAAACTAAAAAAAAAAAAATATTGTACTGTAAAAAAAAATCCTTTAAATATATTTTTTTTTTTTGTTAAATACGGGGGAGGTGTAGTGTGCGTAGCACCTCTCCATGTCGTGTACCTATATAAGCACATGTATTGGCGTATTAGTTAGTCACAATATACATCATCAAGCGTGAAGTCATCTTTTATTTGACTCCCGGTCCCATCCTTACATGGCGACCCTGCCAGGAAAACATGACCCTAAGTTTTATTTTGCTGAGAGGAGCACAGGAATGAAATGATAAATGTGATGATAAATATAAAATGAGCAGTCGACTCATAATTGTCTGTACCTATATGAAGAATAGTATTTGAAAATGGGATAGGCCAACCCATTAGATAAGTAGGAAGGACCTACTATGATAATATGTACCAAGTGTGATAAGCTATAATGAGAGTTGTGTGCCCACCACCACCATCATAATATGAGGATAATGAAATTGTTTGTTAATGTTATAGAAGAGAAGTAAATAAATACTAATAAAGTAGGATGAATATAGGTGGAAAATTGGTAACGAATGTGTAATATTTGTGTAATGTATAAGTAAATTAAATTTGGATACGTATTAAAATGGAACTTAAAAATTACTTGTTTAAAAGTGGAAACTTAATAGTTTAATTTTTTTTTTCTTTCTCTAAATTATTTTATTGAAATGTTTTAAATTTTAAAAGGACCCGTCTGCCGATCAATATTGCATTATGTTTATTTTAGCTTAAGAATCATATGTAACTTTATATACTTCCTAATTTTTTTCTTATGTTGATATTTTTCTTCTAAAAATGAACATTTGTTAAATTAATTAAATTTGATGTTTAATTGCTTTAAATCATTTTTTTTCTGATGTCAAAAATTATTTTAAATATTAGAATTTAATTGTAATTTGCCACAAATGTTATGAAACTACAAAAAAAATTTATTGTACTGTAAAAAAAAATCTTTAATTTTTTTTTGTTTAAATACGGGGGAGGTGTAGTGTGCGTAGCACCTCTCCATGTCGTGTACCTATATAAGCACATGTATTGGCATATTAGTTAGTCACAATATACACATCAAGCGTGAAGTCATCTTTTATTGCAATCTCCCGGTCCCATCCTTACAAGATATTCGGAGACGCAGAAGCAATTCCAAGCATCACCCGCATTTTGCGCTCTCAAAGTTAACGATCTACTTGTTAGCATAGCCCCACCATGGAAGTCTTCTGCAGTGCTCGAAAAGTTTGACCTGACATTAGGCGCTATCACACACGGACTCTTACAACAAAGGAAGATATTTCAAAAATTAGTAGACCAGCTGCCCCAAGAAATGAAAAACAAAATTGGCAACGAATTTTTAAATACCGACTCTACGTTTAGAAAAAAATCTGACGCCCTATTACAATATGTCTGTGGCCGGAGAGCAGAAATTATAGAGCAGAGAAGAGGTATATTTAAACCACAAAATAAAGCGTTGAACGATATACTGCATGAAATACCTCCCTCTGAAACACATCTCTTTTCTGACGAAGCGTTATCTAAAGCGGTAAAAGACTGCTCTAATAGTGATATCAGAAAGTTTTTTCCTTACCTCAAGAGAAAGAGGTCAACCAACTCTTGGCCAGGAGACAGACCGAAAGGTACACGATCACAACAGCCTTCGAGGGACAATGGTCGACCCTACCATTACCCAAAAAGCTAATAACAGTGCTGCCCGCAATACAACCAAACAACATAACTTTAGATTGCAAACACAAAAGCAGCCTCATCAAAAACGAAATCAACAATTTAAAAACACTGGGCGGAAGATAAAAGAAAATGACTCATCCAGGGCCGGGCGCTTAAAAACCTTCGCAAAATCTTGGAAAGCAGCACCAAAACTGATTCACAGTTTTGTCACAGGCTACAAAATTCCATTCATACAAAAACCGCCAATCCGAAAATTCTCACGCGAAAACATCTTTCGATTCCGAACCAGGGTTTCGACAGCAATGGAAAAGCAGATTCAGGATCTATTGCGATCGCGCGCAATCCAAGAAAGCCATTACGAAAGCGGATTTCTCTCGGAAATGTTTCTTCGAAAGAAGCCAGACGGTACCTTTCGCCCAATATTCAATTTAAAAGGTCTAAACAAATATGTTCTAGCGCCCAAATTTCGCCTTTTAAATCACCTAAAGATACCTACTCTCCTAGAGGAGAACAGTTATATGATGAAACTGGACATATCACAGGCATATTTCCACCTGCCTGTCACCCACAGTCACCGTCGATTTTTGTCTCTCAGTTTTCAAGGAAAAGTGTATCAAATGACGTGCCTTCCCTTCGGATTGGCAAGTGCACCAGCAGCTTTCGCCAAAATCACAAACTGGATTGCACATACTCTAAGGGGGCAGGGCATAACTATATTAGTATACCTCGACGATTTCCTCATCATTCACAAAGACCCGAATGTTCTACAAAATCAAGCCAAACAAGTAATCAAATTCTTGCAGAAATTAGGCTGGCAAATAAATCAAGAAAAATCATCAAATATTGCTACGACAAAATTAGAGTACCTAGGTATTACGTGGGATACAAAATTAAACCGAAAGTCACTATCGAAAGAGAAAACAGTTCACCTCCTGATTCACCTGGAACAGTTAATAAAAAGAAAACGTTGGAGTTGGCACGATGCAAAAGTCATCTTAGGAAAATTGAACTTCGCTTCGTTCGTAGTACCTCTGGGGCGTCTTCACAGTCGGGCTCTCCAGCGAGAGTCGAACCGCTTACCAGAGCGAAAACCGAATGTAAGATTTCCGATGTCTCCTCGCGCCATACAAGCTCTATATTGGTGGAAAACGAATATTCAAAAAGACTCCCCAATATTCATACCGGAACCGTCTATATTCATAACGACAGACGCAGCGGACAGAGGCTGGGGCGCCGTAGTGAACGGTCGGAAATTTTGGGGCGCGTGGACAATACACCAGAGAAGATGGCACAGCAATCAAAAAGAGCTTTACACTCTATACGAAGTCATCTCAAAAGTCCTCCCAATGTTGCAAGGCAAAACCATAATGTTGCAGACAGACAACCGGACTACAGTTGCCTACATCATGAAGCAAGGCGGAACGAAATCCATGAGGCTACTAAAAACCTCGGAGAAGATTTTGGAACTTTGTCAGAGACAACGTTGCTATCTTATAGCACGTTACATACTGGGAATTTACAACGGGTTGGCAGACAGTCTTTCGCGAGAGAAGGGCCTCCCGGAATGGCACCTCAGCCCTCAGGCAACTCGGAAGATATTTCGAATGTTCGGCACCCCTGTGGTCGATCTTTTTGCATCAAGAAGATCTGCCGTGGTACCAGCGTATGTCAGCGAAGATGCGAAGGATACACACAGCCTATACACAGATGCTTTCAGCAGAACGTGGGAATTCAGACTGGGATGGATATTCCCACCTCCGTCACTAATACCTCGAGTCATACGCCACCTGAACTCTTCGAAAGGCATATTCTTAATAGTAGCCCCATGTTGGAACAAAGCTTTCTGGGAAGCCGACCTGAAGAAGCGAGCACTCTGCCCGCCATCACCAATAACAGACCTGAAATACAACTTGATAGATCTCCGAACGAACCTTCCACCACCACAGGTCGAAAACTTAAATTTATTGGTCTGGAAAGTACGGGCTGGGCCGACCTCGTGAAAGATTGGTCCAACATAGACTTAAAACTCCTTGAGACATCTTGGAGAAAATCTACCATTAAGACGTACAAACCCGCCTGGTCCCGATGGCTAAAGTGGGCTTGTAATAATAATATATCTGTTAATGACCCCAGTCCAGCAGATCTGGCAAGATATATTTGTTATCTTTGTAATAACGCAAAACTGGCACCTCGCACTATAGCGTTACACAAATCTGTAGTCACTACTTTGGCTAACCCTCAACGCACAGAAGAACTCTCCTCAAGCTACCTAGTAAAACACGCAATGAAGGCAGTCGTTTAAAGCACCCTTCAGTAAAGAAACCTATACCCTGGAAAATAAACGACCTATTAGATTTTCTTAAAGCTTATGACGTAAACGAGAACAGCCTTTTCCAAATTTTCAGACATACCTGTGTCCTTCTCCTATTAGCTTCAGGAAGGCGGGTACACGACCTAACCTTGTTGAGCATAAAGCAAGGATCAATAATCGATAATCAAGATGAAATCATTTTGTGGCCGGAATTTGGCTCCAAATCCGATTCTGGCTCCTATAGGCAATCGGGTTGGGTTCTTAAAGATAATGATAATCATGATCGCTTAAATATTGTGTCTTGGATAAGAAAATCCATCACTGCTTCCCAAGAGCGACGACATAGTAAAAACTTGGATAGATTATTTATAACTACGAGGGGAACAGCAAAAGAGGCATCGCGGACCGTTATCGCTGGATGGATACGAACGGTCTTCCGTGAGGCCGGTATCTCTGCATCAGCTGGTAGCTTCAGGGCCGCAGTTGCATCTGAAAACTGGGCCAATAACAGATACGACATCGATGAAATCCTAAAACGAGGAAACTGGAGATCGAAAAACACATTCTTCAACCATTATTTTCGGGAGACGCCCGCAGTTGATAGTCCTTGTCACAATCAATCAATGGCAAGGGTTTTAAGTGATGATTTCTCTACCCTGTAAATTAAAGGAGGCTGTTTATAATTAGTTTATTTATTTTTTGTTGAATACATATTTTGTTAAATCTTAATATATTTAGTTTCTAAATTCAGCTACATCTCTTATTTAATACTCATATTACCTAATATACCTAGTCACAGTACGCATTAGCAGCGCCGGCAGAATATAAACACGTCTCAAGTGGTTCAAGCATAGGCTCGAACACCTAAATAGAACCGTTTTCCCCCCGAAGGGTAGAAAACGGATATTTAGGTTTCAGCCGTAGCTTGAACCACACCTTCAGGGTCCTTGCCGGCACCTTCAAAAGTACTGGAGAGCGCGGCGAATGCGCCGCACAGCCGCGCTGCTATGTGGGAAAGAGACAGCAACAGCGTAGACACAGTGGGGATGGTAGGTGTAAGCGAGAAAGAGCTCGGAATCATTGAAGCGTAATCTCAAGTGGTTCAAGCTACGGCTGAAACCTAAATATCCGTTTTCTACCCTTCGGGGGGAAAACGGTTCTATTTTTATGTAAGAGATATCAAGGTATTTTTTTTTTAAATGCGTGTAAAGTGCTACAATTAGCTCTAATATAATTAAATCATGTGGGTTTTATGAGAAATTAATGTATTTAAACGTAACACAGTTTAAAATAACTAAGTTCATGTTATTATTAAAAACTATTACTACTCATCAATAAAATAACTGATAACAACTTCAAACTAAATAATTAGTAACATTTAACAGGCAAAGTTGAAACTTCAGGATAATAAGTAGTCTCTATTTGTATTTATGTTTATCGTCAGATCCCCGATTCAAAAAGCCGACTCGGGCTGTAAACATAAGCGGGATTGTTATTGTTATTCCTGAGATAAGAACGGGCAGGGCAGTTTGCTTGTTATTACGAATTATTGTTTATTGGTTCAGTGGGGTCGACTGAGACAAAAGATGAGCTTATTATTAGTTGCCACTAAAACAATGGCTTCAACGTATTGTAATTGTTTTTGGGAAACAAAAGAAATAGTGTCACATAAGAAAGGGTGAGATAGTTTGTATTCTTACACTTATTGTTCGTTTATGTTTGGGGCACTATCTGAGACTGGGTCGGTGGAACGGTGGTTAGTGACCCTGGCTGTCGGTTCCAAGAGTCGTGGGTTCGATTCCCACTCGGGACCAATATTTGTGTGATGAACATCGGTGTTTGTTCCGTGTCTGGGTGTGATTATGTATTTAAGTATGTGTGTATAACGAACTCTCCTTAGTTTGGGGTCAGATGACCGTGTGTGGAAATGTTTCAGGTATTTATTATACTACTACTAATACTACCTCACTGAGCAAGCTAAGGAGCAATTTTCACATAATATTCCGAACTATAAGCTAACAACGAATTTATCTTATAAGTTTTCAGTTATAAATAAACATAATTTAATGATATTGGACGCTATATGCCTAAAGCAAATAAGCTACAATAACGAGTTAGATGAATATTTTGTGTATGGAATCGGATATTGTAATGTCTATTAATGCTTTATTTGTGCTCTGTAAAGGTGATGTATTTAAAACGAAGTAAGTAGAGACAGTTCAAATACTTTAATCTTTATTTTCTAATTGACATACAATGATGGCTTTAAGCAGCCTCGTCATCGTCACCGGACTTGCGAGGGAGCGGATGGCTCTCACCCCTAAATCATAAGCAATGTTTGTCTTGCACACAGTCTGATTTGTGTACTGTGTAAGTTACAAAGTATTTAATCATCACTATTGGACACAAATAACGTATCAATTAAAAGACGTATGGCACTCGGGGACTGCCGCGGTATAGCTATATAGCATCGTCCGATTTCGGAGCAGCTCGTCTCGATTCGTGCGAGTTTCGTAGAGTCGTACAATACGTCTACGAAACAAACAAACACCGTGCCGATGTCTACCGAACTGAAACGACGTTAGACGATTGTGAGGTTTTTTTCGTTACGGAATTTTTTGGTTCGGTCGCCGCACTCAAAGCCCGCGATAAAAGCTATGCAATAGCTTAATACGTCCCAGCACCATACTTTAGGGTTTTAATTTATTTTCCTTAGAATTTAAAACGGAGCATACTTACAGTATAAGCGTCAATGGCCTAGTAGTTAAGGCTGTTGCTTGCCATGCGAGAGATCGCCATTCAAATCGCCAATCAATTCAAACCCAGCCACGTGCCACTGTGTTTTTCAAATTCGAAATTCAAATGTAGGATTATCCGAGGCTTTAGCGGCGAAGGAAAACGTCGTGAGGAAACCTGCACAACTATAAATAAATTCTTAGGTTGTGTAGTCAACGCACTTGGCCAGCGTGGTTTACTAAGGCCTTAGTTTAGGGTAGGCCCGTGCTCCAGCAGTGAGGACGTAAAGGAGCTGATGATAATGACGATGATACTTACAGTGTAGAGCCGGCAGTTTCGTTTGTCAACTTATTCTGTGATTCGCTGCGATGTCTGCGTTATTGTAACAAACAACTGGGCATTAAGCTACGGTTAGCTTAAGCCTATACCTACACAGTTCAGTCAGAGTAACATAGCAGAATGTACTGCCTCGTCGTTGATCTATAGCTTGCAAGACCTGGATGGGACCAAATTTCCATGTGTTTTTCTGTTAACGAAATTCTTAGCCTGGATTTAAGAAGGTGGCGGATACACGCTCGTGTTTTGGTACACATGCTAAGCATCAGCTTAATGTATGTACCTGATCTTATGCCATGATCGGGCTTAGGATGAGTAGGAAGAAACAGAGAGTGCATTTGTGTTTTCGCGCTCAATTGTGCTATTCAGAATGAGGCGCTTATGATGTTCTCCCCGAATAAATGCATTTATTGTAAATTCCCATTTCTGTGCGCCTAGTACTTTGCTTTTGTACTTTTTCTCTTAAAAAACCTTTACTATTTAAAAAAAATAGTTTTAAAGTGCTGAGTGGCCAAAATAGTGTAACGCTATCTAGCAAAGAATGTATCTCTCTAAAGTGACTAATAGTATACCTTTAACGTGCTTAGGCTATATAGGCTATTTTTTATATTTTTTTCTTGCAGTCAGTCTCACGCAGATAAACACAATGTGCTTAAGGTAAAGAAAAATCTAACCAATCTCTTCGTTGCATAAACAGGTCTCTTTAATACAGGTACCTTCCTTCAGGCTGTAGCGCTTTCTTTGTTGGGTTTGCAGCCAGTCAACTTGTCAAGCGCAGTGCAAAAAATATTTTCATGCTCCGTGCAGTTTTTCTTTAGAATAAGCGAGTTGTGCGTTTGAATGAAGTCTTATATCCCGATAAACATTATACTGCCTTTTGGCTAAAAAGTAACCTATGCTCTTTCTTTTGGCTGTAAAGTATATGTGTATTTAAAATTGAAATCGAATCAGTAGTTTGTCATGAAAGCATATTAAATGGAAGGAAGGAAATAAAAACAAGATCTGTCATTAAATTCTTTCGATGTTATATCAACACGACTATTTTAGGGTTAGTACTAATTTAGTAAAGCTTCTTTACTAAGAATAACAATAAAGTTAGGTTTTTATGAAGCAAGACGTACTTTTATCTTTTCAAAACAGTCTTATCCTTAAGCTTGCAATAAATATTTATTATCCAACCTTCCTTAATGTTCCAAGTGAAAGTTCCTGGTTTAGGTCTCATCTTGAAACCGCCTAACTAATTGAAATATCCGGAGTGTTTCTGGCAATTCTCAAGTACAATGAAACAAGTTTCTTGGAAAAGTATCAATTTATTGTTTCCACACTTCAAATAGAATAAAACATTTAAATTACTGTTTATTTACAACGCCCTTAGAGTAAACAAAATTCAATTTGAGATGCTAATAAATAATGAACTTCTGTTCACTGAATAATCTTTGGTTTGTAAATCACTTTTGCTCATGAATAAACTAAAATATGGAAATATTACCGGATCCTAAAATATCTTCTATACAGTCTTCAGAATAGATGCAAATTAAACAATAATATTATCATAATCATTTATAAAATTAGCTTCTATCATTAATTACCTACCGAAAATTACATAAAATAACCTAAATTGACTTAATAAATTTAAAGCTGGCATAAATATACCAGCAAATAAATGAATGTAAATAAATGAATTTAATTAATATTACAAGCTGCGTTCATTTATTGTTTACATAAAATAAAAAGTCATGCATAAAAATATCATAGGTTAATATAAAATAAACTGTCATGAAAGAATTAAAAAAGTAATTAACCATAAATATTTTTCCATTGCAAACAGAAATACTATACAGGCTTTTACAAATATTTGTGGTATGTATTTATTACGTGACTGGGTATCTTCTATCTCTTTATATATTTATGTTATTTACTCTTACGTCTCAACACAAGCTTAAGCAAATAAGAAGAACAGGTATATTATGATCTTTTATGATACTCTTTTATTTCATGTACTTATTTATGTTGTTTTTAATAAAGATGATTATCAATAATGCCTGAAAAAGCCGCTTAAATTAATTCGAAATATATCATTCTTCCAGAAAGGTCATGTAATGCTCTTCGTACGGATAAATTAATGCTATTTACAATATTGTATACATCTTCAAATATCCCATTAAAACTATGCCAAAACAAAAGCTTTGAAAGGAAAACTTAAAAGTTAGATCGTATTTTACAAGAAATAGGTATTGTTAATTAAAAAATGCATTTCCTACTAAATTAGTGCAGATAAATTGTTATTTAATGCAAAAGTTTTAACATAAATCTAACTTAGTCTATTATTTTTATTTACACTTACATTACAGTTAAACATAATTACAAGAATATTTCACAAACCGTAATTTTTTTTTGGTAAAATTTGAACTTGACCATTGAAATGACCAGTCCCGATAAAATCCCTTTCAGTTTGCAGAGTTAAAAAGTCAATTAAATTGATTATTACAATTTCTTCTTTAACATTCCAAGAAAATTTAAAAGCCTTGCCTTCCAGTCAAACAACTATTTTTTGATATTTTCACAGAAAACTCAATCTGGTAAACACTAACTTACAAGCAACGCACTTCAGAGGCTGTAATCACAGCGAACGAAATAAAAAAGACATAAAAAATTAACGCAAGTAGCAAATGTCATATAAATAACGTTATATTTACAACAGTACCGAATGGTGCTACAATATGTTGGCCACGGCAATTAACGAGACCCAACTTAGAGATCCCAGGTGCCCGCATGAAGACGCCTTGTAATATTTCACTTCGTCCTGCGTAGGCGGAGAGTACGATGCTTCATAACTCAGTCTGTTCGGACAAGGCAACATATTTATCGGTATCTCGAGAAGTTTCCTCCGATACTCGATCTTCGACTCTGCCGATTCTGTCTCCTGATCTTGCATTGCGTCATCGTAGGTTTTATCGTCATCAAAATCGTCATCGTTTTCGTCGTAGTTTTTGAATGCTTGACTCACTTTTTGAGTCTCCGGTTTTTCTACCTTAAAGCCTCCAAGGTTGCTCTTCAACTTGTTGTCCATGATACACACAAGGCGGTTGAGCGAGATCTTTATGCGTTTGCTTCTTGTTTCGTTTTTGAGTTTGTGCAGCCAGGACAGTCGGCAGTCGCAACTCAGCCGGTTCCCTGCGACAAATGAAATGGAATTTTAATTAAAGCCTATTGGGTAAGGACAGATGTGTGCATTCAATTAGGACTTTGAATGTCATAATTAACTTTCAATTGAACACGGATGTAAAAAGAAAAGGATAATGTTTGGTCCCACAGGCAGACTATCAGTAACAGAAGTTATTTGTCATACCATTATTTATTTTATACGTAAAACAGTTCTGTGTTGTTAGTTTGTCAGTGGCGTAACTACAGGGTGGCAAGTCGGCAAAATGCCACGGGCCCCACCCGGTAGGGGGCCCCAGCCGAAAGGGGCCCCCGGTCATAGCAGAATCTCAACTGCCAACACACATACACATTAAGATAAAAAAAAGAACGTGGTGTGCACGGGGCCCCATCCGAAGAATTTTGCCACGGACTTCAACGGGTATAGTTACGCCACTGTAGTTTGTATTGTTTCTAAGCTGACCTATTTCATACAAACGTTAAAAGGAAGCAATTACATGATCAAAATTAGATATACCATTCTCTCTCAATTTCAAATGTTAATTTTTTACAAAATAATACATACGTGTGACATAGTACATGTTTATAATTAACAATCAACGCCACATATTTCAGACGCTAATTACGTTCATTAGTACATTCCAATTTTGATTATGTACGAGTACTTTTGCTATTGACTGTACGTACATTTTAGTACTCGTTAGAAAATCAACACGCAACTTTATTGTTTGTTTTTAATTTACTTTAGCGACCGATGCTGATGTATTAGTACAATTTACATATTATTAGAACAGCACGATCTATGTCGATCAAACAAACAAAAAATAAATAAAATTCTATCAACTCCATTCATTATTTTAGTTTTGAAGAATAACCCTGTATACTTCTTCTCTGCAAACGCGACCTCAAATGTTAATGTTTAAAAAGTGAACTTATGTTTAGTTCACTAAACAACAGCTTTCATTTAGTATGACGAACATTTGCTTCAACAAAAACGGCTGTCTCTTCGTATCTATGAAGGAGCCATCACTCGAAACCACTGTTAAACGTCTCAGTCAAAAACTACGATAAAACTTCCGCCCAATAAATCAGGGTAGACACCTAATTTAAATCGCGTGATTGCGCGATAATTGGGTTGTCGCCACCGAAGGCAAAGCCAGCTGAACTAATAACAATGTCATAGGCGTCTGAGATGGCCCGTGAATGGCGGTGGTATAATGCTTCACACGCAGATGCTCCACTTACTTGAGGTTATGGTTTGGACTGTTTGTGCTGCGTATTATTTGAAAGCAAGGTTACTATATCAAAAATGGGATAACTTAGAAGTTGCGGGACTTATTTTGTCGGTAATAGACGAAGTATATTCTTTTTCTTTATCTCTTTTTGAAAGTTCTATAAAATAAGCACACAATCGATTTAATTTGCAATCTAGAAAAAGGGATAGCTAGTCTCTAATAATATTTTGTTAATTAGAACCAGATATGGTCCACGCATATTAATGGCACAATTGCGCATTTGGTGTTGCCTCCGTCTCTTCCACCTAGAGTCCTGGTTGCGAACATCACCCTGGACAAATATAATATGTGTCTACGATAAACCTTTGTTTTAATTTTGAATGAATGGTTTAAGTTCGCATATACACAAAACGGTAGCTACTACAGTACTAGCGCCTCCAAAAGGATATGTGCGCGAAATACATCCTTATTTGGTAGTTACTTCTTGGAATAGCAGCCCTACCCTCTAAACAGAATTGAAAAACGCGCTTACCCAGCTCGCATCCAAGGAGGCCATATGAATAATTATAAAAAACAGCCCCCAAATGAATCAAGCTCGCGTACCCGTGACACTTTAATAGCACCTATATTTTGCGGTAGAGGGGACGTCATATTTCCCACCAAACTGCTCGCCACAGTACTAGCATTGTTGGCTGTGATTTAATAGGCTTTGTGTGGTGTTAATTCGGTTTTGTGGTTTGTTTATTGCCAAGCGCAATCTTATTACCTGGCATAGGTTAAACTCGCCTAAGGTGCGCATTTATGGCCTCAGTATCATATGCAAATCGAAGGAGTAAAATATTTTATTGCAGCTCAGAAGTGCCGCCAGATTAACTTTTTTAATGCGCCTTCCAGATTTATATCTAGATTTTAAAGTTAAATCCTATAAAATATGGAATTGCGTCTAATAAATGAAGTAGATTTTTTTTTAACTAGCATAAAAGTTTTTCTTAGTCGAAACGAGTAGTAATTTTATCGTTAAAATTATGTAGGTTAAAAAAGCACTACTCCTCTTGTAACAACATAATTTCTAACTAATGTAATATCTAAATATACTGGAAAGCTCGACAAACTATACTTTGATGGCGCATATTATTCAAAAAGCTTTTTACATAATTAATAATTTCATTTTGGCTTACAGTACTTAGGTACTTATTCTAATAGGTACCCAAACTGAAAACAAGCCGAGCAAGTAAAAGTAATAATCGACAAAACACTGTTTATCAAACAAAAACTCATCTCTCCGAATAAAAATTAGGGCACATCAACACAACTTGAGCGGCCATCAATAATGCACGCCGTCAAATGTTCCGTGAGCCGACAAAACGAAATACTCAACAACTGTTCAATAAAGATAATTCAAAACAAAGTACCGAACAAAACTTACCATCGAGGGTGATTAAAGCGTAATTTGTCTTCATATTTTCCAAAACATTGTGTACCGCCTCTTGCCTTAGAGTCTCCAAGTTGTTGTTCCTCAAATCCAGAACAGTCAACTTTTGATTATCGCTAAACACAGCGTCGTCTAATTCTTGCAACTTATTGCCGACCAAGGAAAGTTTCCTCAGCTGCGTCAATCCGCCGAAACCCCTTCCGTCTATGTACTGTATTTCATTACCATCCAGGTAAAGTTCTTGTAGACTCCAAAGTTCCGCAAACGCCAAGTCCCCGATCATTGTTAATTTGTTGTTCCTCATATCCAGCGTGATCAAATTAGACAGACCCTGGAAGTTCTCTCTAACGATTACAGTCAGAAGGTTATTGTCGAGATCCAATCTTATTAAATTGCTCAGGTGTTTGAAGCAGCCGTCATGTAGAACGCTGATCATGTTCTTCGACAGGTACAGTCTTTGTAGATTGGGTAAGTAGTAGAAGACGTCTCTGTTCAGTTCGGAGATTTGGTTCTCGGCTAAGCTGACGTTTGATAGCCTCAACAGGTGCGCGAACGCGTTTCTCTCGAGTTTCGTTATTTTATTCTTGGGCAACGTAATTTCCCGCAACGTTGTGGAATTGGTGAACGCGAATGAGGGTATGCTGTATATGTTCGCGTATTGTATGTTGATGTATTGCAGATGCTCCAAGCGAACTATCACTTTTGCGGGTATGTAAGTGAGCCCGCCGTCCGCTCTAACGTTAAAAGTCAACTTCTCTATTTTCGGCTGCGAATAAAAGTTTGACCAAAAGGGATCGTCCTCGGCGATACCACCGTTGAATACCCAGCAATCAGCCTTTGTGGCGGTTTTTATCTTTATGCTCTCACAGTAGCAGTGTACTTTCGACACTCTATCTTGGATATCGCAAATGTTTACGTAGTGCGAGTAGGTTTTGTCGTTTTTCCATCGCCTTTTGTCATTCTGTCGAGACTCGGTCACGTTTATTTCAACAGTCGCGAACGCGATCATTAGGATCAGATATTTAAGGTCCATCTTTGTTCCTTTTCACATCGGCGCGATTTTTATCTGTAACAAAGGAAATACGTTGAGTTGGAGTTGACTTTTGTTTTATTTTTATCGGAGTCTTAAATCGGTGCATTAGCGGGGCGTCTGATTAGATTGTGCTGGAGTCAATCGCGAGGTGATCTAATGGAGTGAGTTAATTGACTCTGCATTGATAGTTCAAGAATAAAAGTAGGATTTTATGTAAAGGTAATGGCATTTCACTTAAACTCTAGGACCTGGAAAAGTAATTAGGAGATATTGTAGGTTATTTCAGTTGGAATAAAAGTATGATTTTCTTATAAGTCTGAAGCAACTGGTTTTGCGATTAGTAAATTAAATTGCCAATCTTGTACAAAAAACATATCCGTGTTTCATTTACCCGAGTAATTCAAATTTAGCTTTAATTTAGTTGATTAATAACGCAAATACTTTAGTATTTTTTTCATTTAGTACAAATCGAACGAACTTTGTAAACGAATCATAAAAAGGACAAAATACCACAAGTTTTTATCCGATCACTTAATCTAACAGAACAAAATACACTGAGCTCCTTTTTGTATTCGATAAAAAGTAATATTATGCGTTCTGTAATGTAGTTCAATTACTCAGCTAAGGGTACTGTATCATCAATTCGAACAGCTGTCAGACAAAGATAAAGATCGTACTTTATATCGCTTTAATAATCCTTTTGTCTTGCCTGCATGGCGGCTGAAGGTTATTAAACCAAATTAATGTCTATTAAGTTGTCAATTAAGCGAATCCAAGAAACGGATGTCTTGCATCCTTGGTACATCTGTTCTTTGTGTATTAGTAAACTAACTCGTATATTGATAAATGTATGGACTTATTAATTTAGGGGTGAGAGCCATCCGCTCCCCCGAAAGTCCAGTGATGATGACGAAACTTCTCCAAGTAGGTCAGTTAGGGAAAAATGGACTTACTAAAATTAAATTTTCCCTACTTAAATTACGTAGTGTATTTTTAAATGATTTTTTAATAGTCATTGTTGAATTCTCATAGAAATAAAGTGTAACTAATAAAAATTCGTTTACGTTACGTTTATTAGTAAGTAAGGAGTAAACCCTATTGACATTTATAACCAAAATAAAAAGTTTTCACATGCGTCAAAGTTATTTTGCCAAAATAATTTTGTTTATAAAAACCCATAGGAATAATATAAAACTTTAAACACACAATTTTAACGCAACATAAATACCAAATGCATTCGCAACAAAATGCACAGAAACACAAACATAGCGGCAAATTAAAAAGGAGACAAACTTCGTTATTTAAAAACTCCAACAAAAACGATGCATCAAGAGAGCGTTTGCGGAAGTTACTAATTACCTAACAAACGCTTCTGAAAAAGTCGGTAAATTCAAATTAGCGGTTAATGACCCCGTACATTGTTATATAGGGGGTAAACCGGCTTATGAGTTAGTGGAGGTACAAAACTGCAGTGAGACAAATTTATGTGCCCTCTGGTAATTAACGCGCTACAATGGTTGGTGTTGCTAGATGTGACAGTTTTTTTTTATTTGTGATTGCGGATTTTTTACGAGATTTTTGTCTGGGCTCTGTGGAACAGTAGTTAGTGACCTAGGGGGCTTAGACAAAGTAACAATATCAAAACGATAACGAAGTTCGAATATAAAAAATGTATGGTATTGACATCAGACGCGATAAATCACATGTCATATTTTTTAAGAATGAGACCAGAACAAATACTACAACATGAAAATAAAAATATTTAACGGTTTTTTAAAATATTACATTTTTTTATTATTTTTAGAAGATAATCATGGTTCTGGGCTATTTATTTATACTTAGTTACCAATTACATCATAAGTGCCATCAAAGAATTCAATATGAGGTATACTGACATTAAATATTTGTCAACACATTGGTACATTATGACAAAGTCACCAAACCTAGGACGGAAATACCAACATAAGGATGACTAGAGATACAAAAAGGCATTTGTTCCAAAATAACTGATAAATTACCAAATGCATAGTTATCACAACTGCATTCTCCGCGTAGGTTTATAAACCACCAGTTTACAACAGCAGAGACAAATTTATGTGTCTTTTGATAATTAACATGCTACAGCGATCTACATATTAACAACGTACTGGAAAAGACCATGCTCAGTATTAATAATTTCAGCTAAAGAATAGTTAGTTAAATTTACGTCGTATATTGTATACGGTTGTTATAACGGAAAGAAAGAAAGAAAGAAAAGAAAGAAAAATATTTATTTGGTATCTTAAACACATAAAACTACAAAATAAAAAATGGGTATCTAAATAAAGTATAATGTTATTTATACAAGTAGTATTTTTCGTCAATAAAATACTACGACAAGCCTTCGATACGATACCTTTAGTATCAACTAAAGATTGTGAATTAAATTGTCGTTATTAATTAGGATAGTTAATTATAGCGGTAGGCCATCAAATGTGTAATAATAACTAATTGTTATCATAATTATTCGATACGTTAAAAAATATTTACACAAATGAACTTAAATAATATTAAATAACACACCCAGACACAGACTGAGTCAGTAAAGAATTAGAACTAATAATAACGTTCAGTATACAATTTTACATTTTACATTTGACATTTGTATAAATATTGCACGCCACCCACACTTGTAGCAGTACAATCCTTAGTTTAAGATCCATAACTGTATGCTTACCTACAATTGCAATAAAAACCATTTGATTTGATTTATTTCATTTAATTTAAGTCTCATCCAGATCATGTCAGAATCCTTGTATGTTAAGTAATTAAAGTAGTGCATTGTACGCACGGCTGCTACTCAGTGCAAATGTCCTTTTGACTGCACGACAGAAATATACATACGAACGTGCGGCATTTAGCTTATTAGCTACAAAAGGCTTCTGCGGCTGAAATAGAATGTGTATTACAACATGGTAAGTTGCAAACGTTTAACCCTTAATAAGGCAACGGGAAAATAGAACCCACAAGATTTTGGACTTTGTGTCATTTGTAATACCGGCCAAAATCAAATTATTTTTTTCTGTATGCTGAGCCTCATTAACGGTTTATTTGCTGCTTCTTACACAACCTGTATGGGACTAGCTAAATAAGTATTTAAAAGTCACTTAGTTTTGGAAACATCTTGTTGATTTTTACGTCTGAAGATAATAATAATATGCTCGTTGTCAATATGACGGGTTTTTTAAAGCTGTTTTTATTAAATTATCTAAATGACTTATAAATAGATAAGCATGTCATTAAACTACATCAGATATATTATCTGTAATATCTAAAGCGTACGTATGTAAAATATCGCAATTGAACAATATGGAAAATATTATGTTTTAACTGCCTCGATGGTCTATTGGTAGCAAGTGCTGCGTTGGGACCAGGAGGTCCCCGGTTCGAGTCAGGTGTCGGGCAAAATTTGTGTGAGTTATTCTGTTAAGAAGTTACTCAGCCCGGAGTCAGGAATTTGGCGGCACGTACGTGCCTCGGAAAGCACGTTAAGCCGGTGGTCCTAGGCCCGATCTCTCATCGGTCATATCGGATCGCCGTCTTACCGCGCTATGAGAGTAAGGGAACAGAGAGTGCACTTGTGTTTGCTCGCCCACTTGTGCTCTATATGTCCTGCGCACTTGGCTTATATCAATTGAGAACAGGCCGTCAAGGCTATAAATCGGTCGACCGCCTTTTTTATGGAAAATGTACTAGACTTTCATATTTTTAGTCTAAATCGGCTACAATCTTGCCTTCAAAGTATTCATGATAAACAAACAGGTTTGCGAAACATCAAATGCAGTATTTCTGCACAGATAGTATTCGCCATACAAAGCACACGTATATTAAGTACGGGCTTACCCGCTCATAACAAAGAAAACCATTTCATTTTATTCATATCTAAACTATAAACATTTCATACATTTCCCGCAACACAGCGAACGTTATCGTAACGAAAGTTTAAAAAATAACGTTGGAAAACTGAAACGCAACGATAAAAGTAACAAGTTATTATAACTGAGAGCAGTTTGTTAAATAGGGAAGCTGACTCACCGGTATAAGAAGATAATATTATTTTAAGTACAATATTATTTTGAGTACTACTGAATATAATATTTTTTACGCTCTTCTTTTATTTACGTGACCACCACACAAATTAATGATACTTTCTACTTTTACCGATAATAATAGCATTAATTTGTTATAGAAACAGTTAAAGCATTTAAGACTTTACCGGGTAGGGGTATTTAAAATTTTTCCACCAATTCTGGACCTTACTCGCTTGACATAAGTAAAGTCCAAACCTGTGAGTTTTTTCAACAGGTTATGCGTTAACAACTATTTTAGTTGGACTAGTCCTCCCGAAATAGTTTTTCAGTAAAAGCGTCTAGATTTTTTTTTTTTCAATTCTTTATATGACAATTTTGTCTTTATACCGTTTATTATAATACTCATTTCTAGGTATGTCTTAAGTCCGTCTTGACACTTAATGGAACAGCTGATCTGACTCATATGTCCCTACCGAGAGACCCGAACTTACTCTAAACAGGTCTTAGTCAACAACGCTGGTCAAGTGCGGCTTGGTCGACTTCATCATCATTCCTGCCCTTGTCCCACGCTAAGTGGGGTCGGCGCAACTAGGCACTAGGCCATCGGCGCTCTTAACAGACCATAATCATAGTCTATTTGCGCGAACTCTACACATTTAAAATAAAACGTGGTCACGGGCAAGACTAAAGATGACTATGAAGACAACTGTCACCTTTAGTCTTGCCACGAGCGTTGTAACGAGCTTGAAAAGTCGGATCTCTAAATAATCTGTATAGAATAAAAATACATGCGAGTTTAATCCGTAAAATTAGTTTTATTCCAGACCATAATCCAACAATATTTTCGTCCAATCGCCAATTCAGAAACCGTCAATTTGTACGATTTCGCTCTATTTCACCACTCACAGTCCCGCTTATTGTCCACACGAGGCGTCAGGATTTTCCGATTCAATTTCAAAATGCATAATGCACCGCCCTACTTCCGAACATTGGCAGTGGCCTTTTTACCGAACGCAGCAACGTCGCATTTGTAAAAGTTCACAAACAGTGCACCGGGTAGGGTTGTCCTGCTGAAACGGGAAAGAGTCGTCGTTGACGGAAAAACGGCACAAAAACGGGCAGAAGAGACGACGTTGACAGTTTTACGAATGCGTGTTATTATTTTTAAAGTGTAGTAGACTACAGGTGGGTTTTAGCGGAACAATGTCCGTGTCTGTGAATGACTGTGAATCTTTTTGAGACCCTTTTTCGATAAATGATAAGAAGGCGAAGGATACTAAAAGTAAAGTGTTGTTAGTTTCATTGATCCGTTGTTTTTCTTTCTACAGATTCTGGTCAATTGCTGCAAGCAACTACTGACATTTCGGTGTAGATGACGAACTACCTAAATACGAATTTTAAACACAACACGAGGCTCTAGCCGAAAATTGCCTTTTAAATTAATCTTAATTTAGTTATTCATTTATTTATTATGGTACACACACACAGAGAACTGTCATTATAGAACTAAGCTGTTTGTAAAAATGGAACATAGGCTAGACAGTATTGTGTACACAGCAGATTATAGATTGTTTGACTTAAAGCTCCAAAAATATAAAAAATCACGCGTCCTACCGCCTAAAATGTCCCCCCGTCACATAGCAATTCCCACAAACTCAACATCCACTAAATGCTAGTAAAAGAAGTTACGACGCCGTACAAAGGGAATCACCTCGAGTGGCGACCCTAAAAACGTTCCGTTTCACTTGTATTGTAACTAGGACAACGTGTTCAGTACAGTTGGCGACACGTTTTTGTTCCGTGATAAATAACCTGGAAAAAGTGAACTAGCATCTGACGTGTTATTACACCGATGAGACAATTTTTAGAGTTCCATTGGACATGAGAACTTGTAGAATTTAGGTATCTTCTCTCAGTATATTTTATTTTGGCAGAAATTGAATCTCGAATTTCCGTCTCACCGAACTATGAGAGTGCACTTGTGTTCGCGCGCATACTTGTGCAGTATAATATTATGTCCTGCGCACTTATCTGATCTTAATTGAGATCGGCCTCCATGGCCTAAATCGGTCGGATGCCTTATAACCATTTTAAATCTACCATAGCTAACGTATTTTTATTTGCTCAGAAATTTCGTGCCATGCAAAATCTGATTCTCGAAAAAGAATTGACTTATTATTCGCACAAAACATATCATATCCTAGTTTATATTATTGCAACCCACTTGGCAAGGCAGTAGTGATCAACACTTGAAAGTTTAACAGCCTTACTCTTCATTTGGCAGCAATCCAAAACATAACTCATTGCGTAAAAATTATGGTCCATTATTCAGTCACCTATCTCCACAGAACTCTGAAAGTGTAAGAACTATAATATTCTCGCGCCCGTTTTTTCCTTTTAGTATTATTCATTAGTTTAATATACGGCTTTCATCGGATTAAAATATGTATGTGTACTGTATATGAAAGTATGAAGTGGGTGGCACATTTTTTGCTGTGTCTTGTTGGCAGATATAAGATTATAACTTTTTCTTTCATAACGTAAGAGAGTACTCATGACATTATATTTTATTTAGGATAGTGCTTTCAAGATTGTGTTATTTTTTAGAAATAATAACATAAGAAAAACACTCAGCACGCTTCTAAAAAAGATCTTGATAGATATTTAAGTCAAATCACATAATCTTTTACAATACCCGCGCAGAAAAATAATGAAATTGAAAATGGTGGCTTGTATTGCAAAAATGTGTCGAAACAGAACTATATAATATAATTAAACAATTCACGAATTAAAAATCGATTTTTTTTAAACCAGCACCAACAACTGTGAGTATAGACGCAAATAGTGTGCGATTGAGAGGCGAATAGTTGCTCCGCCATTTTCAATCCCATTCTTTATCTATGCGGGTAGTATCTATATAGAGGAAGATCCCAGAGCCGCCAGACATCACTTATTTTCTAATGGACAAAATATATACGATTGAGTAGTGGTGGGGTGTCATTGTCATGGCATCCGGCCGATTTCGGCCATGGCGGCCGATCTCAATTTGAGATCAAGGTCATATTAAAGTGCACAAATATGCGCGCAAACACAAGTGCACTCTCTGTTCCCTCACTCAAACACTTCGGTGTGACTGCAATCCGACATGACCGATGAGAGATAGGGCGCTGGACCAGCGGCTTAACGTGCTTTCCGAGGCACGGGCGTACAACCGCCAACTTCTTAACTCCCAGCTGAGTAATTTCTTTACAGAAAAATCACTCAATTTTTTCCCGACCCCAGACTTGAACCGGGGACCTCTCGGTCCTTACGCGGCGCTCGCTACCAATAGACCAGCGAGGCAGTTAAAAAGAAAAATAATAATATAGCTAACATAACAGTATTGCAGTTAATTTTTCCAAGACAAAAGCTAACGAAGTATCGAAGCAAATAATTATGTTTGTGCGGGGTCTGTGTGTTTAGGACTCCAAACGTGACAACCGTGTTTTATATCGTTTCGGTTGGTAGATATTTTTCTTTTGTGCGGCCACGGTAATGATTGGGCAGTCACAGATGAAGATGAGTATAAATAAATGAATTAATATTAAACTACATCACTTCGATAGAACAGTGGTTAGTGACCTTGGTTACGTCTCCAAGAGTCGTGGATTCAATTCCTAGGTGGGATAAATGTTTGGAAATGTCGTAATTTTGACTTGACTGGCTCGGTGGAAGAGTGGTTTGTGACCCTGGTTATGGTTCCAACCAGTCACAGGTTCAATTCCCGCCCAGGATAATTGTAGGTATTCAGTATTTCTGTGATGAACATCAGTGTTTGTTACGTATTTGGGTGTGGTAGTAAAAATTTAAGTACATTTGTATATAGCAGTGTTGTTTCTGATATCCGTAACACAACTGCTTAAGCAACTTATTTCCGAATCAGATATGAGATGTAGTGTATTTTTTTTTCTCTTCTGACATACGGTTCATTACCAGACTTGCGGGGCAGATGGCTCTCACCCCTAAACGGATGGCACTCATCCCTAGTTTTTTTTTTTTATTTAGCCTGCAGTATCCCACTGTAAAGGCCTCTCCACTTCTACCGATTTGTGGTCAAAAATGGCCAGTTTAGATCTTGAGCGTCGAGATCATAGCGCCATCTCTACTTAGGTCCTCCCCTTGGCCGACGACCGTTTGGTTGTGTGATTTTATATTCGTTAGAAATAAAAACTTATTGAACGGATTTAACTCGCGGGTATTATTATTCTAAACATAGTATTTAGAGATCCGACGTTTCGAGCTCTTTACAGCGCTCGTGGTAAGCAAGACACTCGGCCGTGTCCACGAGTGTCCGTTATAATAATATGTTTAGAATATCAAAACACGCGAGTTTAATCCGTAAAATTATCATTTCAAATGTGTAGTGTTCGCGCGTTTCGTTTCTTCGAGGTACACCTTACAATAGTTACATTAAATATTGTAGGTATTCAGTTCTATATCTCTAGAAATCTGTAAGGAACTGCATGTTCAAATAACGAGATGTCAATGGCCAGACTGAAATGACGCACTTCACCCTTTGTAAGTAAATAAATACAGACTGTACACAGATACGTCAAGCAAGGATAATTTCTATTGAAGTTTAACGAACATCGGTGTTTGTTCCGTGTCTGGGTGTGTTATTAAATATATTTAAGTTTATTTGTGTATCCACTGTTGATTCTGATATCTGTAACACAAGTGCTTAAGCTACTTACCACGGAATCAGATCGATGTATGTGATGTTGTGAAATATTTATTTATTTATTTATTTATAGTTTAAAAGTTTGTCTCTTTCTTGTTTCTCGTCTTCATAAAAGGGAACACAGCATTTAAAAATAAAATAATAAACAGAAATAACAAATCGACTACTATTAAACGTGTAGGTTTCTTATTCATTATGAACAGTGAGTAAACTTTTTCATTCATGTTGAGTGTTATTTGAAGGTATAAAGCCTTGTTTATGATTTTTAAATTTAATCCCTTTTTGAGTTCTGAAAGTAGATTTATTTTTCCGTCATTTACATTTTTACTAATTATTATATGCAAAAAAATCTATCTGTCTTCCCTTCTGCCGCGCTTTCCGAAATGACTGAACCGATTTAATAAAAAAATAGTACACAGGTAGTCGAAAAAAGCTTAATGAGATAGCATTAGCAAAAAAGAGCCAGTAGAATAATGAGCTTTTACAATCAATGCTATTACTTCCTCGTAATAGAGCAAGAAATGCAAATCCAATCCCAAACGTACTCCTTTGTTATTACACTTGACAGGTGGTAAAAATTGGTTAATCTTCTTCGGCGGCTTGAAGTAGGTATTTATGGAAGCACGCTTCAAGATGTGTCCAATCTTGTCAGTGACACCCTTCATGTATGGTAGTACTGCTGGCTGTCGCTCCACTGTAGTTGAAAACATCCTAATTTCAATAGAGAAGATGGTTGGAGTGTACCGCCTGCTTGGGATCCTATCATGAAGACCATAATATCCCAAGCCCGTCAAAAACAACAACATATTGCAAGACCTAACAATGTTGTGAGTTCTGTATGCGTGAATCGGAACACACAAAATATCACACCAAATGACGGTAGTAATTAAACTCACTAATAAAGACACCTGTCAACTTTAGTCTTAACCGTGACCACGAGCGCTGTAAAGAGCTCGAAACGTCGGATCTCTAAATAATGTTTAGAATATCAATACACGCGAGTTTAATCCGTAAAATTAGTTTTATTTCAAATGTGTAGTGCTCGCGCAAATAAAAATAGACAATACTATGTACTCCTACCTGTTAACTTCAATTCATTTTTCACCCGAGAATAGCTGAACTTAACAAGCTGACGAAGCAGCCAGGTAAATTAATTGACATATGGCTAAAAGCTCACGTTTAATCAAAGCTAGCGTCGATGGCCGAGTGGTTAAGGTCGTTGCTTGCCGTGCGAGAGGTCGCCAGTTCAAACCCCGCTACCTACGTATCACAATGTTTTTCAAATTTGAAATTCATATGTATGTGTAGTGGTTATTTGACGCTTTAACGGTGAAGAAAAACATCGTAAGGAAACCTGCACAGCTACGAAAAACAATCTTAGGTAGTCGACCAACCCGCACTTGGCCAGCGTTGTTGACTAAGGCCTTATCGCCTTAGTTTAGGGTAGGCCCTTGCCCCTGCAGAGCGGACGTATATGGGCTGATGATGAATCAAAGCTAGATAAACGCATTAGCAAATGATTAGGTAGAGCTTATTAACAATCTAGGTCGAGGACGAGGTCAGCAGGCTCAACATGGTCTATTGTACCATCAGGTGGGTGAGGTTATGCTAGAAGATTTTTACCAAAAAAAACAATGGAGATAATTCAATTTAAATAGAAGGGGAAGGAAAATCAATAATTTATTATCAATACTCTATATAAATCATTTTAATTGTCTGTATGAGTACACCTATTTCTATATTGTTTAGGGTTTCCACTGACTGTGGAACCCAATGACACCCAATTCATTTTCCCGAGAATACCTTACCAAGCTACTTAACAAGCTGACAGAGCAGCAGCCAGGTACGAGTAAATTAATTGACATATGGCCAAAAGGTCACGTTTAATCAAAGACCGCTTCGCACCCTCCACGCTGCAAGTGCCATACGCTGATTAAGCCGACCGCATAGCGCCGGATTTGCAGTTAATTGCACGGCAAAAACCGGTGCAGTCCGTCCGACAATGAGTTCATTAGCGGCCAAGCGCTGAATTTCAATTCGGGTTAGTGCTGTGCAATCGATAAAATCGGTACGGTATCGATATTATCGGCCGGATGCTAGATGAACACATTCGCACATGATTGGGTAGAGCTAATGTTGACAATTGAAATTGAATGAAATTCGAATACAATGGGAAGGTAAAGCATTATTTGTTTTTATATTATATGTGAGTGATTAAAATTTATATATTATGTGTATAACTAGTTCTGCATTGTATGGGGTTTCCGCAGAAAACTATCGCTAATTACTCGCTATTAAGTATAAAATGACAGATGTTGAATGCTGAGTTTTTTGCACATGATAATACTTTTTCGTCATAACTTAATTATGTTGGTGTGTATGCAAAAATGACTTTAATTTTGGCTCAATATCCCGGTGTTTTACGATCGAACGTATACGTATAATCACATGGAGTTTGCAGACTCCTAAGATATTTACAGACATACTCGTACCTATCGATCAATAAATTATGATAGTTTTGCATTCGACTGAGTGCATACCGATCACACGAAAAGATTCCTCGAACATACCAAAGAAATAAAACACAAGATATCGAAGTAATGGGATATCAATTTGGAAAGCAAAATACGAACACACAGTATCTCAGCCAAAATTTACCTTTATTCCCATAAGCTGTGGGACGATTTTAGTTTAAAGTTCAAACCTATCTGCAAAATAAATCCGAAAACATTTCATATTCTGTGGAACCAAAGACGCAATCCAGCACAGATCTCTAATTAAATTCTTTTTTCTCTTTTCGTGTCATTGCAGTCTGCAAATGCAGTCTGTTTTTTATTTATTTTCTACTCTGCTCCATTTGATGAGGGGATTAGGCAAGTGAGGGATGAAATCTTACTTTTTCAATTCTATCAAATAAGAGCTTTCGTAAATATATGGTCTGGAACTCGCTGAAATTACTCGGAATAGTTAAGCTAAGAGTCCGACATTGTAAACCTTTCAAGATCCACTATAAGGGATAACTATTAAAAAGAAAAGTATTTTTAAATAGAATTTGAATGAATATGTTTTCATTAAAATGATATATATTAACGTAGAAGCGTATTTTATAACGTTATCATTTTCCCGTTAAAACTCATTCATTCAGTTGACAATTAGCCGATATTTAAAGCGTTGAAATCTTTAGGTTTCTTCTCGAAATAATAAAAAATATAAGTTTGAGAATGTATATTTTTTTATCGTAAAATTTTAATTGGAATTTCATAGCTCAGTTGCGACAAAAATGGAAAAGAAATAAAAACTAAGAGTACATGACTTTTCAATACATAGTATAAAACAAAGTCGCTTTCGCTGTATGTCCGTATGTATGCTTAGATCTTTAAAACTACGCAACGGATTTAGATGCGGTCTTTTTTAATAGATAGAGTGATTTTTAAGGAAGGTTTGCATGTAAAATTTACCCGAAGCGAAGCAAGGGCGGGTCCCTAGTAATTTATAAAATTATGATTAAAAATGAATTTTCAAACCGATTGTGTTAAAATCGATTGTAGTAATAAAAGCATCGATACCATATCGATAACTCGTCCCTACCGGACGCGGGAGCTTAACCTGTGATCATAATTGATGATTCGCTTTCGTTTTGTCGAAACGCAGTTAAGACTGCATTAATCCCATCATTCTGTTGTGGCGTACCTGAATTAATTACCTCCGATTTCGGGAACAATTACAGGTCGAATTTTAATAGCTCATTCTGTATTTATTGCGTGTCTATCTGTGCGGTGGTTGGCGAACGGTATACGGGTAAGCGACCCCGGCTCCTCGAGCTACTATCGACTCAGTCCAAATCATCCGAGGTGATAGTATCCTTCCTCCCCTTTTCCTTCCCCCGTCATATATCCTTGCTACTCGTGGGAACGCAATGACCTTGTTAAAACAATGCACAAGGCAGAATGACGGTGACGTGGTCCACAACCCGTCACGTCACGTTTTCCACAGAGGTGAAAAGTGGATCGCTGGAAGTGATCTCTGCCTACCCCTCTGGGAAAAAGGCGTGATTGTATGTATGTGTATGTATGTATGTATTTATCACTTAGTTTAAAGCAAAGTCGCTTCCCGCGTTTGTCTGTATGCTTAAATTTTAAAAGTACGCAACGAATTTTGATGGCTTTTTAATAGATAGAGGAATTCAAGAGAAAGGTTTTTATGTATAATTTACCCGAAACGAAGAGAGGGCGGTCACTAGTTCTTCATAAAATTGGCTTCATAAAACAAATCTTACGATGCGTAAGAGTTTAGACTATCGCGTTCCATTACAGTAAATATCAGTCTTACTTAATGGGTGTTCATAATCGCGTAGATCCATAAAGACTAAAAAGAAGGAAAACATAGTGAGAAAACCTGTACACCTACAAAAAAATCACCAAGTCATGAAGTGTCCATCCTTAAACAAGGTATTCAAGGTAAGGTTTATTATAGTAATATTTTTTATTTTTTTTCTACTTCATGAAATTCATGGCCAACTTCAAAAAGTTGTCGATCGTACCAAAGTTATAAAAAGTAGAGATTATTGTTCCACAGTGTGTATTTTTTTTTGTAAGATTTTAGACTTTCGCGTTCCATTACACTACATATTAGACTTTATGGGTCTACACGCGTTATTAGGAGTAGCAAATTACATAGCTACTTACTGCACTTTATTTTTTATCCAAGGATCTTTGGGGTCGACCAATACTAAAGTGCATAGCAAGCTTCAAATACGTTTATTAGTGATAAAGATTTGCTCAAGCCCACTGGACAGTATTTGTGCCATGTCCACACTCTGACCGCAGTCGGTATAGTTAGGTAAACTAGACTGGACTAAGTACCAATTCATGTTCACTGTGTTTGTATAGGGAGACTGTTTATCATCCCTGTACTAACTTGGCGATGTTGCTTTGCTTGTTTTACAATATGGAATCAATCTGATGATTGTAAAATACCATACGCCATTAATACTACTGTCAGTTGTTTTGATTTTTTAATCATATTTGCTTCACCGAGCATGTTCAAAGAACAGATCTGCACTCTACTGTGCACTATTTATTAAAAAATAACAATAAAAATGCATTTATTCTTTCACACGCAAGTTTACAGTTTTACACATAACTTAAAAATTTAAATGGTCAGTATTATTTAATTTTAATGTAACAACGTTGTCAGACTAACTCAATGCGTGTGAAACTGGAGCCTAAACTAGGGAGACCCTGTATTTCAGGAATCCAGGTCCCACTCGCGAAGCGTAATACTTAGTAAACTGGGGAGGATGTGATTTAAGAATTAGCTAAAATATTATAGACTCGTAATTTTAATTATTAAATATAAATGCTATTTCTCGTTACGAAAAAAATACGGTAAAAATAAAAACATATTCCCAGCAAACCTCTTCGCTTTTCTCCATAAACTCGTATAAATAATTCTTCTCATCGTACAGTCGGGCACAAAAAATGCTCTAGTGTTTTTGCGAGAATGGTTTTACAACTTTTTAAAGAGGCGCGAAACTTTTTTATTAAATTTAATTTTATTCACGTGTTATCTTCTTCACGCTAGCACCCCTCGAGGGAAACTTCGCTAAGACTTTAAGTTTGGCCCCGAACGCATTAACAGTGTATGAAAACTTTTTTATTAATTTTCCCTTGCTTACATATTCATATAGCATTCGTAGTTGCAGGCTAAGTGTTTTTTTTTTGTTAAAGACTACATCTTTATTATACACACTCTTATTTGGCAGGTATAATAAAGCTCATGGAAACATGAGAAACCCTGATTTAATAAGTTTTAAGAGAAATGCAAACGTCGCTTAGACTGTCAGATAAAAAAGAATTGTATAAATATAATTTATATTCAATTACATTTTATTTTTGACTTAACGTTATGTATCTCTCTATGTCGGCTGCTTACTTAATGTTACCAAATACTATTTACGATAAGATTTATAAAAATGTAACGCATTTAACATAATAAACATACATTTTTATCAAAAAGTCTCTTTTCTCATAAAATTTCACAACGTACCTACAATTATATCAGTCCCTCAGTTAGCAGGTCACAGAGATACACTAAAATATTTTATAAACAAGAAAACCTAATGCCCGCTTCGTCAGAATAATCTAAACGCGAAGGGTGTCTAATATTTAGAGCCATTTATCAGAAAGCTCTTCAGTCTTGCGCTCTTTAGAAAACAATATTATTTCTTAAGTAACTCGAATCGTTTCGTCGAAAGACGCGCAATAAAAACTGCTTAGAGCACTTGTCTGCTCAGGTGTACCAATTTCGTAAATAAAATATTTATGTTCAATATTGGTGATAGGAGAAGCAATAATAATGTACTCGAAGCTCTCTGACTATATATTACAAAAGTGAAGTACAATGAAGCACAATATATCAATACACCAAAGTTACAATATCATCTTCCTACGATTTGTTATCTGTATAAGTTACTAGACGTCCGTCTGCGACTCTAATCTATATCCTTTCTCAAGCTAAAGGCTATCTGTGTCAAGAGTAACTTGATATTCTATTACATAATATCCATTACTTGTGTTACGGATATCAGCATTAACAGTTTAAACACAAATATACTTAAATTTATTTAATAACACAACAAGACACGAATAAGGAACGAACCCAGATTTTTCTTATTAGTTAGTAAGAATAAAGGTTCTTACAGTTAACATCATATAAATTTTATTATTATCATACTAACACTTAGTAGTAGTAGAGATTTCTTGTGTTTAGAAAAAATAAGGTTACCCCGTTATGAAAGTACTTATGAATTTCGAATGAAGCTCATGCTTTAAAAGCGCATTAACTAGCGTGATTTTGAGATAGTGCTCTTTTGAAAATGGACCCTACATATAGATTCATCTTTAAGTATGCATTAAAAAAACATCTTAACGTCTGTTGTGCTAACAAAGCTAGCTATTATTATTATGTGTCAGTGATTAGTGTGAGAAAGAAAAATATTTTCTTTCTTTTCTTAGTAAATATTATTATGTACATAACAAAACGGCTTAACACAAATAACCTTTATCCTGTTTTCTTCGCATTCAGTGAGAGACAACGCGAATTGCTTTCCACTCTAGAATTAAATGGTTGAATTTTTAACCTTTTGACCGTTACCTTTAAGATGTACGAAAATAAGCTTTAGTGCCCAGATATTTAAGTTTATAATAACCATAACGAGGCCGAGGCTAAGGTTTAGACTAGTAAATTAGAATTGTGGATAAGGCATCTAATTTGAAATGTAAAAGCTCGTTCTGCAAGACATTTTTCAGACATCACAATAAATTATACTGTATTTATGTCTTAGTACAATAATTAATTGCGATATCATTTATGTACAAATAAATAGGCTTTATTACTTCTAAATCAGAAAAAGCCATCTTAATGTTAGATTTTATCATAAAATACAAGTGATATAGGAGGACTATGACTAGGAGCAATGCATTATTAAAAAACTGTGTGCGTGTACTAGTGTACACACGTAAGAAGTGAAACCAACCGTGGTAGGGGCAAGAAAAGGATGGCGCGTAACGGAAAAATGTGACGCGTAACCAAAAAATGTGATAGTACATTTTTTTTCAACGTCGATAAACAAGTTTCACTTCAAAAACCATCGAAATCCGTTGCGTAGTCTTTAAGATTTAAGCATACATGCATAGACAGACGAGTGTAGCGGCTTTGCTTTATACTATACTAGCTGTGCCAGCGACTTCGTTCGCGTTTCCCCCGTTTTTTACACATTTTCCATTGTATCTTTGCTCCTATTGGTCGCAGCGTGATGTTATATAGCCTAAAGCCTTCCTCGATAAATGGTCTATACAACGCAAAAAGATTTTTTCAAATCGAACCAGTAGTTCCTGAGATTAGCGCGTTCAAACAAACAAACAAACAAACATACAAACAAACAAACTCTTCAGCTTTATAATATTAGTATAGATAGTGATGCATATTATATTTCCAACCTAAAAAAAATCTGCTTTACCTAAAAATAAAAGTCCATACAAAACTTTATAGACGAGTTTTATCTTAATACTTAGCCCTTAGCCAAATAATGACGTTTGGTAAAAGAAGTCACACAAGAGTGAATGGTACTCCCAACTTTTAATACTTTTTTTATAATAGATCAGTAAAAGTATTAACAAGCAAAAAATAGAAGTGAAGATGTATTTTATGCTAAAATATTAACTTTTAACTTGACGTTTTGAACACTTAGCACCACATGTTAACAAGGACTCTTTAAACTGCTGTAGTTTTTTGTCATGAAAAATTTCGAAGCATAAAAATTATTCTAGAGGCACATTCTAGTCTAGGATATTTTATTCTTTGGCGTTGTGTATAATTTTAGAGAACCTTCGAACGCCCTTGGTTCATGATCTAGATATTAAAAATTTAAATGAGACAGCATTTTGATACGAAATAATTACAAACAATAAGGTCCATATTTAATCATTGGGTAACTATTTTACGACTCTAGTCGTTAATAGGTCCCAGGTCGGTATTAGAAACAACATTAATTCTGTTTGAGTACAAGTCCTAATAAGTTTGGATTATGTAGACGCGAAGTCTAAGTTTATTCAAAAGACAAAAAAAAAAGATTACACAATAGAAATGTTGATATTCTGTTGATATTTGTTATAGTATCTTTAGGTATACGACTTTCTTCATAAATTCAAATATCTGTGATAACAGTTAGGGGTGAGAGCCAGTCGCTTCCCCGCAAGTCCGATGATAATGACGAGGATACTCCAAGACATCATCGTCAGTGATAGTGATGGTGACAAAAATTTGATAACAGCGCCGTACATCATCATCATCACCATCAGCCCATCTCACTCCTGGTCATAGGCATCCCCAAATGTTCGGCACTCCTATCTTTCTTGTTAGGTCTAAATTAGTTGAAAGTTGAACACTATAATTTTTTTTTCTATTCCATACAAATGAACTTTTGAATCAGCTATGACTGAATTATTTATTAACCGACATTCGATGAACTCAGACAACAATTTGAAACAAAGTATCGCTACAAACTTTCAACTTGTCTAAATATCAATCTAGCTTAAACGAATACCTTAAAATAAGCACTTTGTAAAAGTTTTCAAGACATTCTAAATTTTATTAATAATTCATATGATTAATCAAATTACAGACATGAATTTAAAAATCTGAAAATGAATTCAATTAGACTGCCTGTAAACCTTTTAAGATTGATCCAATTAAATTAAATTGAAGCGCAAATTAATTTTATTGTGATAAAGGGCATTTTTAATCCTCAAATCCCTGAATTCTAAAGAGTGTTTTGTATTAAACGTCAATAAAAGCTAAAGTAAAAAACTTCACATAAATCTAATAATCTCCTATTCCTGTAATGACAGTAATCTGTTTGTGTACCATAATAAATAAATAAAAGAAAAAACAACCCATAAAACAACATGGAATCCATTCAAAATCCCCACCGTGCTTAAATTCGGAACAGCTGGTAAAAAAAAAACTAAAGTCAAAAGTTACTCACGGCGCGCGGGCCGGCAAAACTGTCAGTTTTAATTACCCCGCCGACCATGAGTTTAATTAAAATAAATGTAGTTTTATTACGTGCAGGTGAGATATTGCATCTGGTCCCTTTTAATTAGTTAAATAGTTTTTGGGGCGGGAATGTTGATTACCCTTTAGTGACCAGTGTGGAGGGTGAGATGTTGGCGCGTGAACGTAATGTGTGTTTGAATTTTGTTTAGAACTGGCCAGTTTTTGTTTTCCGTTCGATTTCTTTTATTACGACCCCTTTAGTAAAAGGTTTGAGACTTTTTTTTATCTTTTTTCGTGTTTATTGTTCAAAACGTTTGAAAATTGTCGATTAGCGAGTAATCACTACATAGTATAAAACAAAGTCGCCTTTCCTGTCCCTAAATCCCTATGTGCGCTTAAATCTTTAAAACTACGCGACGGATTTTGATGCGGTTTTTAGATAGAGTGATTCAAGAGGAAGGTTGTTTTTTGTAAAATTTACCCGAAGCGAAGCGAGGGCGGGTCACTAGTTAACTATAAATGCAAAAGTAAATCCGTTTCGCTTTCACGTAAACGCACCGAGTCCGATTAAATGAATTTATTACAAAGTCGCGTAGAGCGTGAGAATGGACATTACATAGACTACTTTTTAATCAATTATATACTAAATAAGACTAATATTTTTCATCCGTGTTCAATCACAAGTGAAAATATTATTAGTTATTAGAAATTAATTACCAACGTTTAATATTTTGAACTTGTAATTTAAAGCCTGCTCAGTTCTAAAACTGAATCAACATCTCTCAAAGACAAAGTGAAGTCAAAAACTATCCACCTGACTCCGGCTTAACTTAGCTAAGCCATAGCTTAACCTGTATGTCTTGCTCGTAATTTGCGGTCTAGAAACGTGACGTCACAACACTCATGATTAGCCATTATTAATTAACTCGTAACAAGACAGGTGTTTGCTTTGTTCCGTTCTACCGAGATATAACTCAATTAGTGAGTGTTATTATTGTGTTATTAGCGGTCAGTAAATAAGTAAATAGATTACATATTTGACTGACTGGAATGGCTTGATGGCGCGCTGGATAGTCGTGCGTCTAGAGTCGTGGGTTCATTCCCAATCGGGGTAAATATTTGTGTGATGAACATCGGTGTTTAATTCCGGATCAATTTAATTATAACTTTTTCTAATGTGAGAAATATCTCCTGGCACAAGTGTTTAATAAACATTAAAGCGGAATTGAAAGTCGAATAATAATTAACTATAATGGTTTTATCTATCACATTTTTTGTAGTACAAGTAAATAAGCAACTGACCACGGTTTCAGTTTGTGATATAATGTTATATTGGTCCGATTCGCTTAGGGGTAAGAGCCATCCGTTCCCCCGCAAGCCCGGTGATGATGACAGGGCTTCTCCAAGCCATCATCATTAGTCAGTTAGGAAAAAAAAAGGTCCGATTCGAATACGAATTGTAAATAAAATGGCGCAGTCTAAAAATGAAATTGTTGAATTAAGCAAAAATATACAATTTATAAGCAAAAGCTACCTACCGAATCCAATTACTCACGTGAAATACTTCGGTTTACGTATTCCAAGAATTAAACAATAATATGAAAGCGTTAACCCAGTGTTAAAGTTGCGAAAATAAAAATGGTACCTATGAAGTTGTTGATTCACGTTTTTTATTCATATTTTTTACTCGCTAGCCAGACCTTAGTGCGTTTTTGCAAAAATAATTGTGTATTATTAAATTACTACATAATTATATAAACTAATTTTTTTTAAATTAAATATTGTAGTACTACATTTAAAATGATTTTCCAAACATCAGGCCAAATCGAAGTCTATCGTGAACGTTCTCCATTGTACTAAATATTAGTTTTTATGGGTCTACACGCCGACTACTACGGCGATATTAGTAGTAGCAAATACATAACTACTTACTGCCCGACGTTTCGACTGGGTTACACCAATCATATTTAACAGTTCGCTCTCGACCATGATTGGTAACCCAGTCGAAACGTCGGGCAGTAAGTAGCTATGTATTTGCTACTCCTAATATCGCGTGTAGACTCATAAAGACTAATATTTAGTGCAACGGAACGCGTCTAAAATAATCTCCATTATAGCCGGAAAGAGATCAACCGCAGGGCTTTCCAAGTTTCGCTTCTCTCATTGCGAGTTACACTTTGTTAATTTGTGTTCACACGATACAGAACGGGGAGCCACTAAATTAAAATTATTGTGGTAAGCCTGCCTCACATGACGCTGCTAAGTAGTTCGGAACTCAGTTCCCGGTCCGGTTTCGGAAGTTTAGACATAACGATACTGGAATTTCTGTGCTGTACCTAATTTTGGCCGCACGGCTAACTTCCATTCCTACTGGATTATAACAATATTTGAGCTATTTTATGCTCCACTATGCAACGCAGCTTAGTCAGTAACTAAAGTTGAAATGAGTGTTTATGCGGGTGAAACGTGCTGATTTATGATCGCCACCAGATTATTCTATGCGTTCCGGAAGTGGGTGATCCTGTGTCTTTGCCGATGAAATATGATGATAACGTTGGGTTATGTACATATTTCTCTAAATAAATTATTTTTGGATTACCAGATAAAAACTATAACTATAACTACTAACTATTTTACGGGTTAACCTCGCGTGTACTGTTATTCTCAACATTTTATAATGAGACCCGACGTTTCGAGCTCTTTACAGCGCTAGTGGTGACGGGCAAGACTAAAGATGATTGTCGTCTTTATAAGAAAGTTTAATCACTACCGCCATTTGGGTAGATATTTTAAGTATGAAGTGTTCGCGAAAATAATAGACAATACTAAAATTTCATTAATGATTGAGTTTGTTTTTCACCGCCAGTGCATTAAAACCTTAAACACATTGAAGTACCCCAGCTGTGGGATAATACAGGTTAAGAAAAAAATGTGTACTATTATTATCAGAAGGTTAACTTCATTACCATTAGTGTAGGCCACCCTCAGCTTCACCCCCCCCCCCCCCCCCCCCATTACATTGACCAAACAGATCTATACAAAACGTCCTTTAGAGCCAACCACCCCCATTAAGCTAGGGTGAGAGCCATTCGCTCCCCCGAAAGCCTGGTGATGATGACGAGGCTACTCCAAGCTCATCGTATGACAGTTGGAAAAAATAAAACACCCTCATTAATTCAGCCAACAAGGCCCAACATTCGTAGTCCAAGCCAATGCCGTCCATTTCCGCTTCGTGACCAATGGCCCTTTGTTCTATTTTATTATAATGTGTACAGTTAATTGCATCGACAACTGACGCCTGGACAATGTCCGTATTTACCGAGCTTTGTCCAAACGGGTGAGTTTAAAAGCCTTTTATCAGGGCATAGTGAATGTAATTAAGGTTGTAAATATTGAAAAAAAAGTATCGATGTTTAAGGACGGGTTTGTCAGTCATATGAATGTCATAAAACATCGATATGAGGTATTATTTTTTGGTATTGAGTATAGTTCTTACAATGACTACATAGCAAATAATCTACCAGTTCATTAACAGTATATTTATTTTGAGCTAAGCGTTTGTGTTTGAATTTTTTTTAACAATGTTATGTAATTATCGGTAAGAAACACTATCTAGTTTCTTGCCGGTGTCTTATCGGTAGAATCAGCTTTCCAAACCGATGGAAGAATCACTTAGCTATTAGTTATTAATTTACTATACTGACGATTATTAGTGCGTGTATATGCCCATATAAATAGAGGAATTTTGACTTTGACTTTGACTTAGTTAATCATCGGATATCAGATTCAAAGTATCTTGGTGTTTTGTTTTACATAAATAATAACTTAAAAAGACGTATTATGTATGTTAAAACACAAACGTTTACTAAAAAGCCGACAAGAGAGACAAGAGACATAAACAAAAATAAAACACTTTACTGTTTCCAAACATAGTGACAGACACAATATTTTTACAATCGTAGCCTGCAAATTATTAACAATAAAAAAAGCATATTGTATCGGAAAAAGAATCGACATTTATAGTTCCCATCCCTAGCTGTAATTGAGTAGTGTATGCAGCGGCACGGTATTTTTATGGGATTATTAATTAATGTACAGTGGATTAATGATTAACATTTTGAGGAAGTCCGCCCGGTGATTATTGTAACACAGCGGAATGAGCAGCGAACCCAGTTTAAATAGGGTTCAACACGCACAACCTAATGAGGTATAATTATTAATTTATATTAATATTGTTTTTGTATTTTATTTTAGTAATTATTTTTTAAATTGTTGTTACTACCGGTTTTGACTTCTGAAGCGTGTTTAACATCAAAGAGAATAGAGGAAGAAACTTGTGAGTCAGGTCCTTTTTTACAAATTGAGACCTCAGAAAACTGTTATTACAAATCTTTATGCTAATATTAAGCTCATATTATTATGTAAGCTGAGAATGTCTTCGTAGGTTTGCAAGTTTCCTCACGATGTATTTCTTCACCGTTAGCCTAACCTTTAATCGTCGAATAATCGTACATATGAATTTCAAATTTGAGAAACACAGGTACGTGGCGGGGTTTGAACTGGCGACCTCTCGTATGGCAAGCAACGACCTTAACCATTCGGCTATTGACGCATATTAAATAAGTATATCTACAAAGCTTTTAAAACTTTTTCTGCATATCTGCCTTCCCACTCCGAGGTAAAGTAATGTAATGTTGTGCTCGTATTTATCGTTGTTATTTTAAGCAAAGAAGCGAAAACGAACTAAAATTAAACATTTCCGAACACCTTACCTAGGCACGATAATAACTGACTAACAGAAACATACGATTATCGTTTTAAAACTGCATCTCTGCTAATAAAAATGGCGTTTAAAAGGAAAAGTCTTGGCCATTCGTGTAAAAAGCTAACGAGTTTAATAAAAGTTTACGTTCATTCTCTCTGTGGCGTTACAACGTTCAGGATTGAAATGTATGGTCGATGGTGTTTAAGTATTAACTTAAATGGCTCGGTTTGCCGTTACTGGATTCCAAATCGTTTTTATTGTAATGTATGATTGATCTATATTAATATTTTTTTAAAAGCTAATAATGCTAGTGCAAGCTTCATACCCATGAAGCGTTAATATATAAGCCCCATACACATATGGGTAACTTTGATAAGTACTAATAATGAAGTAATTTAGTAGTAATACGTAATATTATCTAAATACTAGATAAAATAATTGCGGAAAAGGCGTATTGAAATATAATACAAAACTATTTGAGAACCGAAGGAATCACTACCCATCATAATCTAGACACGCGGTAGCGTGTCAAGCCAAGTTCAAGAAACAGAACTGGCGGACCGCACCGTGTGTAATATTACACGAACCATTTGGAACCACTTTTGAACCCCTCATAAATCAAAAACTATTTCACATAAACGTATCAAATTTGGCTCATATATTGTGACTTGCGAGATAAATATGTGTTCTAAATTTCATAAGCTTATCTCAAACAGTTATTTAGATATTAATGTCCAAAAATCCTCATTTTTATCATTGACTGACTGACAGATCAAAATTCTAACCCAGTTCCAAATGACCTAGAGAGTTAAAATTTGGTATGCAGATAGGTAATTACATGAATACAAAGGAAAAAATAAAAAACTGGCAATTTTTTAATAATTAAGTTTTTTTTTTATAAGAGGCTAACAAGATGACCTCACTCCACCTGATGGTAAGCGGTAGTGAGATCCACATATGAGGTCGACAGGCACAATAGACCATGTTGAGCCTGTCGCACTCACCCTGAAAGCCGTGAAAAAGGAGACCACTGCTGCGGTTAGGTTCTATTATGAACGCTTAACATAAATACCTAATTAGTGCCTAATCACGCCTATATACCGAGGAAGGCAGAGCACTAAGTATATATTTAGGTATACATACTTACTTATTTACAATTAAGAGTAGGTACTTATAGTCGGTTCTCATATTTATTACTTAGGGTTATACCCCGTAAACGTAGGAAAATACAGTAACTGATTCAATTGTTTTATATTTATAAAGTCTAGTTGTAGTTTTGAATTTGTCCTTTTCAAAGGACCTACGGCGTTACGATGATATATACTTTTCAACAAAAAGTAATGATATCCAATCAAAAACATAAATGTGAAATGAGAGCCACGTTCAATATTATGATAATTGCCTTGGTTGTTGACTTCAACGACAAAAGAAGTGAGATCTAAATGGGTGCCAAGTTCAATGGTCAACCCTGAAATTTATTTATAAGTAACACTATAACATACCTATCATATCTTCTTATAACATAAGATAATGTATGGTGGTAGCCTATGAAGGTCTGTCTTGGCTAGTTTTCTTTATTTAGTTAGTGAGTAGTCTAGTTAGTTGTCTTGGTTAGTTTGGTATTTGTCGGTATTTATTTTATAATTCCGAAAATTTGGATTGTTGGTAGAAACTAGCGAGCGAACATAATAATACGTTGGTAGGTTTATAGAAACTAGCCAAGACAGACCATCATAGGCTACCACCATACATTATCTTATGTTATAAGAAGATATGATAGGTATGTTATAGTGTTACTTATAAATAAATTTCAGGGTTGACCATTGAACTTGGCACCCATTTAGATCTCACTTCTTTTGTCGTTGAAGTCAACAACCAAGGCAATTATCATAATATTGAACGTGGCTCTCATTTCACATTTATGTTTTTGATTGGATCTCTTTTTTCTAAACTATAGTCCTACTGACGTCACTTCAACAGTATTAAAAATGTAAAACATATTATAGAAAACAGTCTTAAAAGATATATTGGGTCGGAATGAGGGTTAACGCGTATGAGAAATTTACTAGACTGGCAATACGTAGGCATGAGGTCCAACTGCATCGTGTTTGGTTATGTTTGATGTGACATTGAAAGACATGAATATCAAATTTCTATAGCCTTTCACAAAGAAGAAAACACATTAGTTCACAGATAGTTGTACTTCTTGGATATAACACATCTGTTGGGTCAGTGGGATGAACATAAAACGCCATTTTACTACCCAACCGTTCCTTGATAGCGGCTCACATTAAATTCCTCCATCACTATTCATCCAAACGAAAGATTCTCACCGCCACAAAAGAACGAAAAGTGGGGTAATTTTATTTTAACGACATAGACAAGATAGAACCACTCGGCTTTGTCAGCAAATGCAAACATATTCAGATTACATGAAATATTTTACGTCCTCATTTCTGACAGTCAAAAGAATAAATTTCTACACCGCAGCCTTTTAAGTCGTAAAAAAGTTTGTGTTTATAAAGGGCAACATAACGCAGGCAAATAAAATGAGTCAAGGAAGTTTTTAATGTTAACCGCGGGAAACGCGAAATCGAATGAAAACCTTCGCGTTTGTTTTTCACGAAAAATTCTCGAGTTTTTCACGATTGGCTTCTTGCTACATGTTTATATTGTGTAATCCATACTTAACATAAAAGCGTCGATGGCCTAGTGGTTAAGGTCGTTGCTTGCCATGCAAGAGGTCGCCACCACCACTGTGTTTTTAAAATTTGAAATTCATATGTACGATTATTCGACGCTTTAACGGTGAAGGAAAACATCGTGAAGAAACCTGCACGCCTACGAAAATCCATTCATTTGCTTTATACTCACATACTTACAATATGTCACATCAACTATTCTGACCTAATTTGTATGTAATAGCATCCTATAATTACACTAAACGTTATTTTCTGTCATTAATCCACCTCTAGAAACCACGAAATATTTCGACGAGGAGGATAAACATATCGTCATCATGGATAATTAGTTTTTGTATTACGGAAAGGTGAGGTATGTGAAATAATAATTAAACAACCAGTCCCGACCCTTGAGTCATTTCTTGTTATACAAATGTAACTTTATAAGATAGAAACGTGAACTTTTTGGTGTACTTTATTTTGAACGAAAGTACATACTATAGATTCGATACTATAATATTATGATTATTTATTTATTTCCAAATAAATAAAATTATAGAAATGAAATTTCAATTTGACTAGCTCGGTGGAACAGTGGTTACTCACCCAGGTTCACTAACAACGGTTTCAAGATTTCCGATTTCCGAGGATTCCGACGATTCCCACATAGGAAAAATATTTGTATGATAAACATCGGTGTTTGTTCCGTTTTTGAGTGTGTTTTTAAATATATTTCCACTGTTGATTCTGATATCTGTTACGGATCAGATCAATGTATACGATGTTGTGCAATATAAATTTATCATTTAGTAATCATGGTCGCCAGGGAACCCAGTCTATTGAAATAACATCTATAACTTTTAGCATATTAAAGAAGTTATTCACTTTTTTAGTTAGCCTTCAAGTGTTATGACACCGGAGGAACAAGGAAGTTAGTCTCTAGCGACATATCAACTGTCATATTAATTTGTCAGAGCGGAAGCAGCTTCGGACAGTCATTGAGCGGGGTCGCACGGAAACAGAATACAGAAACACAAAAAGTTGCCCATGTTACACTATATTAACAAGGTATTTCAAGAAAATATTTCTTGTTACAAAAATAGTGACTAGACCAAAAGTGAACGTTTAAGGGTTAGGGCCAGTGGAAGCTTATTAATATGCCTCCGCCTGCGTCCACAAATAGGTAGAGTTTAGGGTTGAGAGCCATCCGCTCCCCCGCAAGTTAGGGTTGAGACCCATCCGCTCCCCCGAAAGTTAGGAATGAGAGCAATTCTCTCCCCCGTTAGTCCGGTGATGATGACGAGGCTGCTCCAAGCCATCATCGTATGTCGGTTAGAAAAAAAAGCTTATAGGTAGACCGATTTTTTACATGTGATACACTCGTATTGAAAGCTTAGAAAATGCACTAACTGGTCATGGTATTTTTATAAACATCATATTGCTCTCAGTCTCACAGAGTCTGCAGAGGATTCCTAGAGGAAGAAGAAATAGCTGCCCACGTCATTCCCGATTTTCAGAGGGTTCCCGCATACCGGGCGAAACAGATTGGATCTCCAAGATCGCTCTGTGAGACTGCCCGCAGCATGAAGATGCTAGCCTTCCGCAATGAGCTAGGATGAACGTAAAATAGGCGCATCGACGTCGTGTTGCGGAAATCAACCCGTTCTACCATACAGAGTATTGTCCCCATTTGTCCCATACACTTGTATTTCTGTTGTTTACAATTACTGGCAACAATTACCCTCCAAGAGGATAAAAAATATAATTATGAGGGGCTCCCACGAACGGAACCATTAGTGTGAGAGTCCGATTCACTCACGAAGTTTGTAGTTGTTTTTTTTTTATTTGTGCTTTACGGATCGCGTACACGCACAAACAAATACGGCTGATTGTCAATTTTTATTCATTTATCGATTATTTCTGTAGCCTACGTTTGCAATGTCATAACTCAATCCAAAATTGCTTTAGAGCTATTAAAGTACATATTATGTACTTGTTTAAAAGCTCGATAGCGTTTCGAATCGGCAGCGGTAAGCTTTTCCAAGGTTAGTGGCGTACTAACTGCATTTTCATCAATATTTGGTGCGGCTTTGTGCATGGTTTCTAAGAAACGTCGCAAGGAAATGTAGCTCATTAAAAGTGGTTTTATGAAATTGTTTCGTTTTATAAAAAAAAAAGCGTCGATGGCCGAGTGGTTAAGGTCGTTGCTTGCCATGCGAGAAGCCGCCAGTTCAAACGATGCCACATACCACTGTGTTGAAATTTGAAATTCATATTTTGTATTTCATAATTGCGTCTCGGCAAACGTAGTGTAGGACGCCCGCAGGCCAGGTGGTGTGACGATCTGCGCAGGACGGCTGGTAGGAGCTGGATGCGAGTGGCCGAGGATAGAAAGAAGTGGCGTGCATTTGGAGAGGCCTATGTCCAGCAGTGGACAATTATGGGCTGATGATGATGATGATGTATAAATTCGTATTCGACGCTTTATCGGTAAAGGATTACATCGTAAGGAATCCTGCACACCTACGAAGAAATTCTTAGGTTGTGTAGTCATCCAACCCGCCAGCGTGGTTGACTATGTTCTTATCGCCCTAATTAATGGACGTATATAGGATGATGATAATGATGATTCGTTTTAAATTATTATCTTAAAACATCACATACATGGTTTTGATTCCCTGCAACAAGCTTTGGCACTTGTGTTACTGATATTTTAAACAATGCTGGAACATACAAGTTTTAATATTACCTGGCTTGATAAATAAAACACCCAGACACTGAACAGATACCGATGTTCATCTCACAAATATCTGTCCAGGGTGGAGATCGAACCCACTTCTATTGAGACAAGGCAAGGCAATAGGCAATCGAAGCAGTTTTGTATTGACTTATAATGATAACATCCCCTATCTCAGAGAGACTGGCTTACAGAGTCTACCGACACTGCATAGAATAACCAGAGCACGTAGTAAAAGTATTACTATTTTATATATCCATTTGACATTCATTCACATATGCTATTTATCCTTTACTCTAGAATCTAGAGTAATGAATCATCTAGGGTCCAAATGTCATCCGCACTTGCTACTCAACGAACAAGATTAATAAATAGACTTGCTATCACGCATTAACCAAACCAAATTTTCAAATCGTAAATTTTACCATAAGAACATATAATTTAAAACTGTCATTTTTACACACATAAGAAAACTGAAACTGTCCGGGATATTTACCATGTTCTTTTTTTTTAGTGAGCTCCGGAAAGAGAAGAGTGCCGAAATATCGGGAGCTCATTAAAACAAAACAACATGGTATATATCCCGGACAGTTTTAGTTTTACCGTAAGACACTGACTAACAGCTATAATGATGTTCTTACTCTAATTTTGACCCTTGGCACCACTATCAAGATGGTTGCGAGCAGTTAGATGAATCAGTACCTTACTATACCTTAATTTAGTTGTTTTTATATTCTCTCATAAGTGTTACATAAGTATATCATATCGCATTTACCAGTAATCATTTGTAACCCTTAACTTTTGATTAGTCATCTGACATAATGTGTTGTTGATGATAAAACAAATATCTTTATAGGTATATCTATCTATAATATAAAAATGAATCGCAAAATGTGTTGGTAAGCGCATAACTCAACAACGCCTGAACCAATTTGGCCAATTCTTTTTTTTAAATGTTCGTTGAAGGCCAAGGATGGTTCTTACGGTGAGAAAAAATCTAATACTTAATTGCCGGAAAAACGTTTTCTAACTAAAAAAATGTAGGAACAAAACACTGCCACATTAAATTTTTTTTCGGCAGGACGAAGTCTGTCGGGTCAGCTAGTTGATAATATAAATTCTATGAAGTTTAAGAGTACTGTCTACATCTTTTGTTACGGAATCGACTGAAATTCAACAACTAACGTCTGAAAGAAGCCTCGGAGAACGAAGCTGAAATAATATCAACGAACATTCAACCGGTCCCATCTAAATGAAAATGAAACATGGAACGTCCAAAACTTTTTGTAACAACGTCTCTATGCCCGAAGTTATTTTAATATGGGAACTTTAATTTGGCTCCTGATTTTTCCTGTTACTCGCAAAAGGGAACGGTTATTGTTCCAATTTGCATGTAAGGGTGGAATTTTGGGGGGCAAGATAAGAGAGTTTGGTTTGAGTAAAACCTTCACTAAGTAGAGTCATCATGAAGAGGTGTAACTGGTGGGAACGGTTATTGTTCCAATTTGCATGTAAGGGTGGAATTTTGGGGGGCAAGATAAGAGAGTTTGGTTTGAGTAAAACCTTCACTAAGTAGAGTCATCATGAAGAGGTGTAACTGGTTTGTTGACTCGACTCTATGATGGAACGGCTTTATTTCGAAATGAGAGTAATTTTACGAATCAAACTCGCGTGTATTGGTATTCTATACATATTATATAGAGACCGGACGTTTCGAGTTCTATACAGCGCTCGTGGTCACGGGCAAGACTAAAGATGAGAGTTGTCTTTATGAGAAAGTTTAATCACTAGATGTTGCCATTTGCGGCTTTATTATATTGACAGAATATTTTTATTTTATTTTATTTTTTATTTATTTATTATTTTTAAATCAAATAACTTAGAAAATACCAAATTTCACGCCAATCTATTGAATTTCAATACAAGATTAGTCTAGATTCTGAAAAAGAAAATGTAAAACTATGAACCAACTGCCTTAAAGGGATTTTCATAAGATCGTTAGTAACATTATATTATGACAATTTTAGCGATATTACTACATAAAGTTTTTTCTTTTTCTCTTATTTTTTATTATCATGTTTTATGTGATATAACATGATAATTATAATATGTTCACGGTTTTTAGATCATAATAAAGTATTTTACTTTTTATTGCGAGCATGACCGTAGCTATAATAAAATATTGAATTTTAAAAGCGAGTAACATTTTTTCAGATAAAATCTGTTTTTAATCTATTACTACATACGAGCGAAGGCACGTAAGCTCAAAAATCCTCTTCAATTAACGAAAAAAAAAGGTATTTGTTTCTTCCAATTTCGCACCGGGAATGTTGCAACCGGAATCTTAACATTCCCCGGTTGGAAAGTTCATCGTACCAAGTACCTTTTAGTGTTACGTGTTCGCCGCAACTCGAATGGATCATTCCGTTTTGTTCTGTGGTTCAGTACATTAACAACTTTTGTTTGCGAGCAAATTAAGTTGAAATATACGTAGGTAATTCTGGTTTTCTGCTATTTATATTTTTGTCTTGACATTTTCGTACACGTGTTCAGTTAGCTTGCTCTAAATATGTTCTTTACGACTGAAATTATTAATTTTTTCTTAAGTATTTAAATATGCCATGCCAGCCATGACACATACTAAGTGTGTATATCTAAGAATTGGAAGAATAATATTCTCTCTCAATAATACAGTTTTATGAAAGCATGGAAGCTCCTAACTATAACAGCTTAAAAGCTACTCAACCATAGTATTTTCTTTAATGTGCGCAAACATTTAGTGATCGTGCACATAAAAAAACAATACTTTACACATAGGAAATACGGATTAAACTCGCGTGTATTGCTATTCAGAGAACCGACGTTTCGGACTTTTTATAGAGCTCGCGGTCGAAACGTCGGGTCTTCAAATAATATGTTTAGAATAGCAATTTTAATCCGTAAACTTTGTTTTATTTCAAACGCTACCAAAGCACTTTCAGAATCGAATAACACATTATTATAAATTCAGTGTCTGTTAAAATTCCACCACCTGTAGTTACTTTGCCTCAAATTCAAGCGATAGTTTTACAAAACAGACTTGTCTATACACACAAGACCCCGACGCACTAAATATTTAAGGCCCCATCGTCTCATTTTCGTTTTGAATAATTAATATCTACTGTGTGATAACTGTTAATTATACCGCTGCGGGAAAAATACGGTAAGTTATTTACCCTAAGTATATATACCGGCTCGTTAAACAGGCAGCTTATGTAATAACATAGAGTTTGCCATTAAGTTACTTGCCTAAACAGTCGGAAGAGTGTTTATTTTTTATTTATTGATTGTTTTACTAAGAATTGTACAATAACACCGCACGCGCCATATTTTGCTGAAAATGCGGCGCTTACGGTGCGGATAAATATACGAAGTTTCATATCATTGCATAGAACGAATTCTAAAATGTGACGCGTTACTGACAAATGTGCTATCACCTCTAGTAGGTAAGGTTATCGCAACTTGACCTATATCAATGTACAAACGTGATGTACGGTCTAATTTGAGACCGTCAATTAGTTATATTATCGTCATCTATTTATTGTCTTTAGGAGTTTAATTATTATACATTTTTAGATGGTATTTAAATTTTTAATGATTTATCTCTAGTATAGTGAGTAGCCGACTATAGAAAGAAATGTCCAGGAGTAGACGGAATTGGGCTCATGATGATGATGATAGTGAGTCGGCATTAGGTGAGATATGAGATTAGTGCCAGTACCTTTGCTTCATAAACTTATAGTTTTGATAATTCTGAAATATAGTAACAACGGTTACCAGAAAACGAATGACCATGTTTTAGGCTTATGGGTCGACCTGTGTTCCTAAAAGCAAAAGCCGGTTTTCTATTGTAAAATTGATACCTACTTTAAACTTGTACGTATATGTATGTATATCTTTTTTCTGAAATAAATAACATCGTACAGTAAACTTCCAGTAAAAGATACTCCACCTACTTCACTTATTCGCATTTCCCCTCCGGTGTATTAGTTAACTACCGCGTAGTTACAAACTTGTCAAGATTTTGTTCGCAATAAACCTTTCACGGACACGACCGCAAGGAATAGGTAACAACTTAGCTATAACTTAAGTCTAGGCTTCTGAATAAGCTAGCGTTTATTATTGCCTCGTAGCCGCCATTCGCGTTCAAATCTGAATCCGGCCCAAATTAGAATGGGCCCGTAAGTTTTCCTGTCTGATTTATTGACGATTGTATCAAGTTATTACATGGTGCGATTGTAATAAATCGCTGGAAATGCCACGTTTTATATTAGAGGCCTTCCGTCGTAATAGATTCTTAAGTATTGCTTGCGAACAAGAAGAAATAAATAATAATAACAAATAAATAAATCTCTCTTTATAATATCTCATTGTACCCATTCGGAACTTAGTAGGAATAACATTTCAGATAATATATGAATATTATACTGTAATAAATAACTGAAAACAGCATGTTAGTGTTCTATATTAGGTATAGAGGTTAGATTCAAAATGTTCTTGATTAAAAATAAGTCTATACTTTTTTGAGGATAAACCTTTAAAAATCGTAATATTATAATATTTTTTCATCAGATTCGCGAAACAAGATTGGAAGTTATTACACAAAACGACAAAAATATTTCTCACTTCAAGACTCTCAAGGCGAAATACAGGTAAATAAGGAATACCACCTATATTCCTTATTTACCTCATGTAACCATCAAAAAATATTTCTTCCGTCCGAAAGGATCACTTGTGACTTTCTATTTTTAAACTTCCATTACGTTGAGTTAATTTTCTATTTCCCTTTACAATTGAAGGGCGGTACTTATTTAAATTAAAAAAGTACCTTTCGTAAGAATACGTTTATAAACGGGACCTGTCAATTGTGAAGTATTTTTGGTCAAATTAATAGTATGTAACACATAAATGTACGTAAATAGAACATGGTAATAGTACAGGGTGGGAGGGTAAAATTCATACCCGCTATGGCAGATGAAGACGGAACATTCCATTTTACTCGCGAATCGAAACTTTGGGCAGTAAGTAGATATTTTTGTTTTTTTTTATATTTTTACAACCTCGCATACATTGATCTAATCCCGTGGTAAGTAGTTTAAGTACTTGTGTTACGGGTATCAGAATCAACAGTGGATACATAAATATACTTAAATTTATTTAATAACACACCCAGTCACGGAACAAACACCGATGTTCGTCACTCAAATATTTGTCCCGAGTGAGAATCGAACCTATGACTCTTGGAACCGTAGGTAGTGAACCTTTCTATTTTTAAACACGTTAATAGATAATAACATATTTGCGTATTTAATCTTCTGCCAACAATTGCGACCTCCATCTTTAATCGTTATAAAAATCATTTTCTATTAACGCAGGCCGTAGAATAGTAGGTAAGTTAGCGCCCCAATAAAGGATAATGTCGTATATCTTTTGAATAAAAACATGCGCGTGTTGTTATTCTAAACATATTATTTAGAGACCTGACGTTTCGAGCTTTTTACAGCGGTCGTGGTCAGGGGCAAGACTGAAATATCTAAATCATATGTTTAGAATAACCATACACCCGAGTTTAATACGTAAAATTAGTTTAATTTCAAATGTGTAGTCATCATCATCATCATCAGCCCATATACGTCCCCACTGCTGGGGCACGGGCCTACCCTAAACTAGGGCGATAAGGCCTTAGTCGATGTTCCTTCACATGTTTTAAGGGGAAAAGTGAGGCGATAACAGAAATACATATTCCTAATTATGTATAAGTAGTTATGGTTACCAATTATTCTTGACCAAAGGAAATAATATTTATGATGGGGAGCCTGATTTCTTTATGGACAGTCCTCTTATATATGTATATTTATTTCAAATCAAACAGTCAAAGAAAATATTCGCTTAGATTAAGTAACAGCGGAAGCCGCAGGCACGCACAGTTAGTGTTAAATAGGAATACACTAAAAAAAATCAACTGTGAAGTAAAATATTCAGAAAACACCTGCATCTTGAAAGCTATCTGAATTAATTACCCATAATAATGTAATACTAAGGATTTTTTCTATTTCGAAGAAACTGTAGCAGTAATTTAACATCCTGAAGCTTTCATTGTGCTTTGCTGAGCATTTTTACAGCGGACCCGAGTTTTACCTTCCATTTGGAGCGCTGATGAATTAGAGTCGGTGGTGACTGATAACCTAGAATGAATCGACTTGAAGTGGCGACGGTTCAATGAACTTTAAATATAGACTACCTTTTGTATAACTATAGTTTTCACTGAAATAAAAACTATTTAGTCACGAACCCGTCGAATACTTAATACAGAGAAGATTATCGAAGATTTAATACAGAGAAGAATACTGTAAGATTTTAGACTTTCGCGTTCCATTACAGCGAGCGTTTTTTGTTGGCTCGCGACAACGATTGATGTAACCCAGTCGAAACGTCGGGCAGTAAGTAGCTATGTAATTTGCTACTCCTAATATCGCGTGTAGACCCATAAAGACTAACTTCAGAAGAATACTGTAGATTTAATCCTTAATGTTACTAATCTATACTAATATTATACAGCTGAAGAGTTTGTTTTAGGAACTAATGGTTCCAATTGAAAAAATATTTGTGTTGAAGAGACTATTTAACAAGGAAGGCTTATGCTATATAACATCACGATGCGACCAATAAAAGCTAAGAAACAGTGGTATTTATGTAAAAAACGGGGAAAAATATTCATATTTCGGCGACATATGTATTAACATCAACTCTATCTATTAACTCACAAAAGGTTCAGATTCATCCAACGCTTGCTAGGCCTTTCTAAACTCCGGTATATTCAAAATGTTGCCTAAAGTATCTTTTCCATGCAGACCATGTCGCTGGCACAGCTAGTAATGTAATAAGCATTTATAAGTAACTTTCACGCCAAAACGACAGAACCGATTTAATTGAAATCTGGTGAACAGACAGTCAAAACAGGGATATAACTACGCTTATGTAAAATTTAAGCTTATGATCTCTCTCTCTCTCTCTTATGATGAAATATATCTACATTTAGTGAATAAAGTTAAATTTTCTAATTAAATGCTTTAAGTTCACAGAAACCACTTATTAAGTGGTTTTTGTATGGATATCCATATTTCATCGTCTGAAAACAAAATTAAATCATAATTGGTGACAATACAACAGAGTGGTCAATTATAAACTTAACATTCACTCTTATGACTTGCCTCTATAATTTACTATTAAATTAAAGGATTTACGTACTAAGAGACAACGACTTATTCCTGACTTATTTCTAAACTTGTACAATATTTGCCACTTTTTTTTTGACACATCATCACATACATTGTTCTGATTTGGAAGGAAGTTGCTTAACATCTTTTGTTACGATTGTCAAAAACATCAACATTGCTGCATAGACATGTATGTTGAAAAAACACCCAAACGCTAATTTCCATCACACGAATATTTGTCTCGAGTGGGAATGGAACCCTCGACTCCTCGAGATAGGGGAACTATCCAAAGCACCATCAAACGATCGATGTACGCCATCAAATAAAATAAATAAGGCGTCCGACCGATTTCGGCCATGGCGGCCGATCTCAATTAAGATCAGCCAAGTGCGCAGGACATATCATAGTGCACAAGTATGCGCGCAAACACAAGTGCACTTTTACTCTAATAGTTCGGTGAGACAGCAACTGACATGACCGATGAGAGATCGGGCGCAGGACCACCGGCTTAACGTGCTTTCCGAGGCACGGGCGTGCAACCGCCAAATTCGTGACTCCGGGCTGTTGAATTTAACAGAAAAACTCATACAAATTTTGCCCGACCCCGGCCTCGAACCGGGGACCTCTCGGTCCTTTCGCAGCGCTTGCAACCAATATAGTATAAATAATAGACCAACGAGGCAGTCAATATGCACATTACAAACAAACTTCACTGCAAATTAATTTGCTGAAGTGTTCCTTTAACGGTAATGGCTGTCCTTTGAAACTGTTAAGAGAATTATTCAGCACGGTCCACATAGTGACTTTGGAAGTATAGGTGAGATGTATTTATAGCTAGAGCAAATGACCGCGTCGGTCGGCTGATATATTGCCGTGCCACTGTGACCGATGACAGTGGATTAAACCTATTTTTGAAGGCAGTGGTTTAACCTACATTTTCGGTAGCACACATTCCTCAATAGGTAAGTACGCTTTTGTGTTACTCCTCAAAAGCTTACCTTTTTTTAAAAAATTTGACGCCCAGGTCAGGCGTCCAATTTGTTACTTGATAATTTAACTAAAAAAAAACATTTCTGCAACATCTACAAAAGAAAGATTTAGTTATCTTTGCCTTCTTTTTAGGGTTCCGTAACTAAAAGGTAAAAATGGGACCCTATTACTAAGCCTCCGCCGTCCGTCTGTCCGTCTGTCTGTCTCCAAGCTGTATCTCATAAACCGTGATAGCTAGAAAGCTGAAATTTCACAAATGATGTATTTCCGTTGCCGCTATAACAACAAATACTAAAAATTAAAAAAGATAAAATATTAAGGGGGTCCCGATACAATTTTTTTTTACATTATTGGTACGAAACCCTTCGTGCGCGAGTCCGACTTGCACTTACACCGTGAAATTTGAGTGGTTGTTTTCCCGCAGCAAAATGATTCTACCTTAGTAGCACAATAGATTTGTACAGTTATTTTTTATTAAAATCAATAAATGCCGGATTTACGAACGGTATAACCGAAACTTTAAAGTACGTTCGAACCACTTTATTACTTAGGGTGTAGAACTTCTTTAACTTTAAGCATCGATTTCATGCGGCAAGCAGTACCTGAATAAGTCACATCTTAAAAAACAATGATAGCTTCTCTCGTTTTTCAGTTCGAAAATTATTATTTTGAAAATAGGAAAAAAAATCTTTTTTTTTTTTCAAGGAATAATTTGCATGATTCGATAGTATTACTAAAGGCAAATCGTTCTGTCATGGGAAAACAACCACTCAAATTTCATCTTTTTATTATTACATGACGAGTATTTTTATTTTTTTTCTCCTTTTCATGCAGGTTTCCATTTCCATTCGATTTGATACTTTTTTCTTTATTGTTCTTTTCTAAATTGAAAGCTTAAAGTACTGGCACACAGGTGATAGATATCCGCTGTGCCCTGCTTCGCTAAACGGTCTGAGGCTGATGGATCGCAGCGCCGGTCGACAGCCAATCAGATACGTTTTTAGTGGCTAAGCTTGAGTTATTAATTCGCGGACCAATAAATGATTGTGGAAGATTTTGTTTTCTGCTGACCCCTAATAGGCTGTAGATAAGTATCGTCATTATCAGCCCATATGCGTCCCCACTGCTGGGGCACGGGCCTACCCTAAGGCGATAAGGCCTTAGCCAACCACAGTGGCTAAGTGCGGGTTGACCGACTACACAACCTTAGAATTTCTTCATACGTGTGCTAGTTCTCACACGATATACAGTGAGAAGATAAGTGTATAACCTACATTCTCTTTTGTGTTCAATACATTACCCGCTCATAAAAGGTAATCTAATATATGATTTGAGACATAACTCAATCGTTCTTTCTTTATTCAAAGGCATTACTACCCTCTTACGAATAATACCTATTTATTGTTTCTATTTATTCCATGCCTGGGTAATATTTATACACCGTGAAATTTTAGTGGTTGTTTTCCCGTGGCAGGACGATTTTTCTTTAGTAATACTAAAACAAATTTTTTTTTTAAATTTTTCAAAATAATTATTTTCTAACTCGAAACGAGAGAAGCTATCGTTATTTTATAAAATGTGATGTAATCAGGTACTGCTTGCCGCATGAAATCGATGCTTAAAGCTAAAGAAGCTCTACACCCTATGTCGTAAAGCGGTTCGAAAGTGCTTTCGAGTTTCGGTTAAACCTTTCGTAAAACCGGCATTGTTGATTTTATTAAAAAAGAACTGCGCAAATCTATTTTACTACTAAGATAGAATCATTTTACTGCGGGAAAACAACCACTAAAATTTCACGGTGTATATTTAAGCTAATTACATTATGTGTTTTCCATTATTATAATTAGACCGTTATAAAAGGTGTTTAACCATATTAGCTAAGAGTACATACAAACATAAAATCACGCCTTTTTCCCAAAAGGGTAGGCAGAGATCACTCCCTGCCATGTGCTACGGTCTTGGCACATCGCTTTCGCTTCTTCAACCTCTTCATGCATCAGACTCATGCAACCTGTCGTCGGTTACGGGTACTTTTGATTTGATCTAACTTACGTTGTATAGTTACGTACAGTATAAAGCGTTTTGTGACTGGCTCGGTGGAACAGTGGTTAGTGACCCTGGCTGGCGGTTCCGAGAGTCGTGGGTTCGATTCCCACTCGGGACAAATATTGAACATCGGTGTTTGTTCCGTGGCTGGGTGTGATTATGTATTTACAAATATATATGTATGTATATCAGTCTCTGACGCCCATAGTACAAGCTCTGCTTAGTTTGGGGTCAGATGGCCGTGTGTGGAAATGTCCCAGATATTTAGATATTTATTTTTGTATAGTTTTAAAATAATTATTTAATAAGTAACGGGCATTCAAATGCTCTAATAAAATTTAATTACATACCGTGCTAATTCATTTAACGACCGCTGTGGTTGTTGTTCGCCATTTTGAATATTATTTAATTATGATGCTAACTGTACTTTATTAGGTAGTTATCATAATGATCGGTGTTATGTTTCAACGTAACTGGGGGTGGGGGTTGATGGATCGTCCGTGGTCAAACATATTAGAGGATCAAATGTTTTTTAGCTAAAACTATTATTTGTGTCTATCCCCGAATTTATCACAATAGATTCATTACAAATTAATTATATCATTACGAACAAGATATCGAAAAGAAACATTGATTTGATAATACTAAAAACAATGGATTCAATCAAATAAAAATGATAAAATTATTGTTAAGCTCTTTGCATGGGTTCAAATGTGAACATTATGTCAATTACTGTTTTAAAAGCTTTAAGCTTAAATATCAAACATACATACATACATAAAATCACGCCTTTTTCCCAGAGGGGTAGGCAGAGATCACTTCCAGCGATCCACTTTTCACCTATGTGGGAAACTTGACGTGACGGGATGTGGACCACGTCGCCGCCATTCTGCCTCGTGCATAGTTTTAACAAGGTCATTGCGTTCAAACAATTGCGTTCGTTAAATATCAAAGAAAAAAAAATTGAATAAATACTTTAACAAGGTGTTGTTGAACATTTACAACATTTTTTTTTCTTAACTGACATACGATGATGGCTTGGAGTAGCCTCGTCATCTTCACCGGACGTGCGGGGGAACGGATGGCCCTCAACCCTAATTTATACCTACATAAAGAGCAATGATGAATGTGGATGAACCGAAAGTGGTGTGCCAGGACCGTAGCACATGGCAGGAAGTGATCTCTGCCTACCCCTCTGGGAAAAAGGCGTGATTTTATGTATAAAGAGCAATGTATTTAGCAAAACATAACAACTCTTTGTTAATGTTTTGAAACCGTGCAATTTCCAACACTAGTATTGGAAATCGTGATAATACCTACACGAATAACAAATTGTGGTTTGTGACAGTGACCAAAATATATCCAATTAGTGATAGGTAAGTCTTGTTATTATAGTTTTACATGGTCTAATTGAAGAGTAAAGCCCTAACCAAATTTCAAACCACGCCATTATTACTGTATCGTTTGATTGTTGTTTAGTATTAAGTAGTTAGTAGGTATTGTTAATGATTAACATTGACATACTGTGTGCACCAATGGATTGCTCTCTATACTTTATAATTTGAGTAAAACGTAATTTACCGTAATTGGTCCTTGAATAAAACAAATAAAAAATATCACGTAATTTTTTAAGTTAGTTGCTGCATTACGGATATCAGACAACAGTACATACACACATATTTCATTATGGACTTATATAAATGACACCCTTATACACGAAACAAACACCAATGTTCATCACACTAATATTTATCCCGAGTGGGAATCGAACCTACACCTTTTGGCGCAAGAGACGGGGACACCATCCAATGCGCTATCGAGCCAGTCAACTAAGTAATATAGATATAAATATATAGTTTCACTACATCATAGTTCGCGCGTCTGTCTATACATACATACATATAGCTTAAATATTTAAAACAACGCAACGGATTTTGATGGTTTTTTTGTTTTTTAATAGATAGTAAAAACAAGAGGAAGGTTTTTATGTACAACTAGCTGTGCACGCAACTCCGTTCGCGTACATTTCGATTTTTACGAAGCATTAGGTGCAATTTAAATAGCCTATCCTGTGTTCCAGATGTCTATGTGTTTTTATACCAAATTTCATCAAATTCGGATAATTGGTTTAAGAGTTATAGAGGAACATACATACATACACACATACAGAAAAAAATTCTAAAAATCGTGAAATTAGTATCAGTATCATATATTGAGCCTATAAACACAATATCTCTGAAAACAAACTAACTTACTCCATGATCGATCCTTACAGATTTATTATTATAGTATAGATAGATATACACTACTCGTAGTTTAGTATACTCGTATTTCCGAAAAAAACCGTCATGCTGTGTATACCATCAATGGATTGCTGTCTTGGCTTTATATATTAAACTTTTTTACGCTTTATTGGTTCTTCAAGGATTAAAATCTGTGTGCCTACAACAAATATATAAATAAATAAATACTAGCAAATGTAGATACCTATCAGATAGAGGCATATTGTAGAAGGGCAGAATTGAATTCTACGAACGCGGCATTTATCAATGTTCAAAAAAATACCTTTATTAAGCTGGCTTTAGTGTAACTTTCCAAAAAGCTTTTTGATGTTCATTTGTAAATAACTCCTTCACTGTTTACTATTGAAAGTAGGGTTTTCATGTGTTTATTGAGAAAACGCGATATATGTACATTTCAATAATTACTACGTTCCGCATAACTTTAATAATATACTAGTTTTACTACCTCAAAACTCTTCGAATCATCAAATAAAATTACTTACGGAAAAAATCATGAAATTATTTATCTATATCAAAAAATACCTTAGTACTATATTTAAAAGTTCATCGAATCAACTTAGTTTTTTCAAATAATATTTCCCGTTAACTCACACATGCATTTTCTCCCTCAAAAAACAAATTACCGTAAAGGTCGGAAGTCAAATTACCGAATACGGTCAAATTGAACACTTTAAGCCAACCCTTGCCCTGAAGGCAATTAACTCACCTCACCGAAACATTCGCATAATAGACAGTACACGGGCAAGATATTATTTATGGCTCGAAATTTGCCAACCAATCACGTATCCGACCTAGCGTAATAAAATAAAACCTTTTCCGTTACTTCATAACACACTGAATCATATTAAATTTCATACCGTGTCCGTTTTATTAAAAAAAAATACACGTTCTGAATTTAAAATAAGCAAGCATTCAATCACTTTTGTTTTTTCTCAAAACTGTTAATTTTACGGACACAATATAAAATTATTGAAAAAAACAAAATAACAACATTCGAACACATTTGAAATGGAACGCCATTTTAAATAAGAAAGAAACAAAATAGTGGCGTACCTACACGATCGGAATAGCAGACACGTGACGAATACCGTACTATGAGAGCGAGCGAGCGGCGTGAGCGTTCGCCCGCTACGGAACCACCGCGGCAACTGAGCTTCCAAATCGCCGGTAAGCTACCATGTGAAACTTAACGAATACACGGGCGCTGGATGAGGCAAGTTCACTTTCCAACTTTTTTTTCCTTATTAACGTTGGTGAGGAAAGCGAAGGAATACGGAGGGCTGAGCCTGTGAAATCTCTTCTGTTTAGGTAAGATTGACGCCATAGTGTTGTGACGTACTTATTAATTTCTTATTTCGGCCAGTATTCAAAGTTATTTTTATTAACTTTAACAACTCAAAAGCTTGATGTACTCAATATTATTATGTTTACATTTTAACCACGAATTTTTTTTACGAACTAAAACCAATGATATTCATTTTTCAAATTTAACTTTGGTTAGTAAATTTCCCAATCTACCGAAATGAGTGAAAAAATCCGAATGAATTAAAAAAAAAAGAGGTAAAATCAATCACCTATTTGCAATTCACAATCTGGCCACAGACCACTAGTGAATTAATTTCGTGAACTACCCAACCGTGGTATGTTCCGAAAGCAAACACGATTAATCTGTAAAATGAAAATGAAATTTTTGGCAGCGATTTATATTTCATGACCGGAGGCAGCCGTTCGTTCGGTGGTTGTGTGTACGCGGCTTTATGTGAATATTTACCGGCCGGGATTATAGGCTCATCCAGTAAACTATTATGTTCGAATTATCGCTGTCATCGGCGGGATATGCCAGGTACGAATTTAGAGTTTCCAATGAATCCTCATTTTACTTACAGTTGGCGACGCGGCGGAGCGATTACGGCAACTTACTTACGAAGTTTTTGTTACCAATTTTTTTTTAAATTAAAAGTGTATTTTGCCTGCCAGTACTAAAACTCGTCTTAAATTATTCTATTATCTATATCAAACAAAACATACCTTAAATTATAATTACAATCAATAATAAGGTTTGTGGTTGTATAAAAATTTCTAGGACAGTTTTATTACTGTTTCAATATATTCTTGAGGATATGTTAGTCTCTTCTAGTAAATTTCTACGCATAGTTGGATAATTCACTCGCAATTGGTGGTATAAGTGTGGAAGTAGGAAATGATCTACACTTATGAAGCCCTCATAATGTCTGTCCATTAGTTAAAGTGGCCGATCGTTTTAAATAATAGGTTTAATTAAAGAAAAAAAAGATACTTTGATATTGGAGCGGTGCTTGGTCGATTTGCTGGTGCGATTTCAAGCCAAAGTCATTGGATTTATAGAGTGATACTCTTTTGTTTGTGTCTCTGTTCGTCTTTCCATCAGACAGGCTTTCTATCAGGAACCCGTAGCTATAGCTAGACAGTTGTATATTTTTACAAAAGTATATGTGATGATATGTATTGTATATGTAGCCGCTAGAACAACAAATATCTTCGATATTGAAGGTGCACAAATACATTTAATTTTTACATTTAATTAGTTTCACTGTAATACGAAATTGCACAATCACAGAAAATAACATCAACATTGACTAGTGTAGTACCTAGTGACATAGTAGTGAGCCTGACTACTACGAGTTCCAAGAGTCGTGGGTTCGATTCCCACTCGGGAAAAATATTTGTGAGATTAACATCGGTGTTTGTTTCGTGTCTGGGTGTGATTATGTATTTAAGTATATATATAAAAATATCTATGTATGTAAATCAGTCTTTGACGCTTATAGTACAAGCTTTACTTAGTTAGACCGTGTGTGGAAATGTCCCAGATATTTATTTGTAACATATTCACTATCGACTAGTCCAACTTTGCCTAATTTATAAATATTAAACGGATTTAAAATTAGTCTTCATTAGTTAGTTCTAGCAAATTACATTATTAAATACTCCTAATATCGCGTGTACGCCCATAAAAGCTAATTTTAGTGTAAAGGAACGCGAAAGTCTAAAACGGATTTTACGAAATAGTATTTTAAATACCATTTTTATCACATACGACAAAATGTTACCTAACTTTCAAAAGATAAGTAACATCCGAAAAATAAACTGCAAATGAAGCGAGCGCCAAAATAAAAACGTCTAATAGATGCGTTATTTCATCTCCTTTACTTTACATCCCCGCTCCCAATCAATAAATACTGCAATAAAAATCTAACAACTTCCATCCTTTCATTAAGGATCTCGCAAGTCTTCAATCGGCGCCATCATCGGGAAATTATCTATCCAGCTGAGTTATTACTTTTAAATTTAATTTTTCCTTCATGTTTTGAAATACTCAGATATTTTCTAGGACTTTCATACCAAGACTCGATAGGCCTTTTGACCGGCTCGGTGGAACAGTGGTTAGTGACATTGGCTGGCGGTTCCAAGTCGTGGTTTCGATGCCCACTTGGGACAAATATTTGTGTGAAGAACATCGGTGTTTGTCCGTGTCTGGGTGTGCTTATGTATTTATAAATAAACATTTATGTACATCAGTCTCTGACGCACATAGTATACGCTCTGCTTAGTTTGGGGTCGGATGATCGTGTTTTTCCACACACGATCATATATATTTATTATTTTATTTTATTATTCAAGACTGTCTATAGCTTTGCAAAAATGTAGAGTCATATATATTAAAGTAATTCTATGAAAGGTATTATTAAATGTGATATACATATATGCATATTATATATGTTTGTATATACAGGCCTTCACATCTATATTGATGATTCCTGTTGCATCTCGCGGTCTATCACGGCAGCTGCTCTCATGGCTATACCCACTGGTCATTGTAATTAAAAAAATACTTTAAGGTTGGTCCCTGATTACGGTATGTAACCAATTAATTCCTGAGTATTAAGGCAATATAAATTCATTGTTTGTTTCTTCTATATATACGTAGTATACTTGATAGTGAAACCTAGTCGAAACTTCGGGCAGTAAGTAACTATGTATTTGCTGCTCCTTTCATCGCGTGTAGACCAATAACAATTTGTTTTCGATCTAGGTAACGGAATGCGTAAGTCTAAACAAAAACCTATATGAGCCGGAGTTTCTATAATATACATTTCAAAGACTTGAATAATTTACGCAACTCAACGCTTTTGTAAAAATTATCATATTTTTTTTAGCATGCATATTTCATTGCATTCCGCAACTCAAATGATAACACAAAGGGAGTAATCTTAATTATATTGCCAATATTTACATTTTAAAACTCCGCGAATACTAATATTGGCGTACTCGTTTAAAGTAGTGTGCTGGGCCAAGTCTTTTGCCTTAAGTACGGATATAATAACCAATCATGCCTTGCCGAAACATAACTCTTTAGATTGAATTTACTTTTATTTCCTCACTAATATTCTAAATGCGATGTAAGCTTGTCCTGTTTGGCTTTGAGGCCAGAATTACTGAACCAATTTGGATGAATCTTATTAACTCAAGCCTGAGAATGGATTCGCGATAGTCGACTTGACATGAATTTTACTTGAATTAGATCATATTTTAAACAAACAAAACTATAAAATATTTATTATAACTCTCAATCAAAATGTTATTTAACAACAAAAATGTCTGAACTATAAAAGACTTGGCGTTATTTTTCAATCATGCAACATCACACACGTGTTGGGATTACATTTCGTTGTAAAACGTGTATCCAAAAAAAAATAGTTCAGAGCAACAGTAGCCAGAAACGAACGAAACGAGTCGGTGAAATTGAAAATATTTTCGAAATCCTCGAACAAAATATGATTCTGCGTTTGCCTCGTTCGCAAAATATTTTAACGAAAATACATAATATGATACCGAACATCGTTTTCGTGTTTCAAACAGCGCTAGTGTTGATAGGCTTTGTTTTGTATCGTCCCGACTGTTGAAGTCAAATTTCCCAAATTGTGAGCGGAAAAATGGATACATTCCCGGTTTTCTATGCTTTCGTCTGATCGAGCGAAACTGAGGTTTATTTTACAAATGGCTTATAAATTAATTGATATTTCGGGGAGTTTATAAAATGTTTTGTTTCCAGTATTCCCCAATTGTATTCGGGGGGAAGATGCGACAAAAAAATCAAGTTTCGGGGGGGAACTGGGAATAGACACAAAAAAGCTCGTTCTTTTTTGTGAAGTCAAATCGAGAAAAGTAAGACGACACGGGATGATAGGTGTATCTTCATCATCATCAGCTCATAAGTATACGTCACCTTATAAAAAAAAAATAATACTTAAGGATCACCTTACGACTTTGGCTATCAAGTCGAATATACACAATGTGTATTTCCCATGTTAAGGTATTTCTTTAAAAAATATATATTGTACTGAATACCTATTAGCAGGTATATCTGTATTATTCCACACTATTCTATGTAAATAAATAAATAGAGCTAATGCCAGAAGGACTAAACTGTAGGGTAAATGATGATGGATTAATTTTTTATCGTATTAAATCTTTAGTCTAGAACCCATTGCCTTAATAGCGCGAGTTAGAAAATATTCTAACTCAAGGTCGAATTAATAGCCATGAATAACTTGTTAATGGAAATATTCAATCAATACAAAATAGTACAGTTACTACGTGAAAAAATAGCAGTTCGAAATTAACGCTAATTAACGCGACTAAAGGTCTACACAACGTTCAAAAGTTACGCTTGACTGTATACACCGTGAAATTTTAGTGGTTGTTTTCCCATGGCAGAACGATTTGCCTTTAGTAATACTATCGAATCATGCAAATGATTCCTCGAAAAAAAAAATTTTTTTTTTCGATTTTTCAGAATAATAATTTTCCAACTCGAAAACGAGAGAAGCTATCGCTGTTTTTGAAGATGTGACGTATTCAGGTACTGCTTGCCGCATGAAATCGATGCTTAAAGCTAAAGATGCTCTACACCCTAAGTCATAAAGCGGTTCGAACGTGCTTTCGAGTTACGGTTAAACCTTTCGTAAAACCAGCATTTATTGATTTTACCAAAAAAGAACTGCACACATCTTTTGTACTACTAAAATAGAATCATTATACTGCGGGAAAACAACCACTAAAATTTCACGGTGTATATGTCGTGGCCAAATCGATGAATTGATCATTTCATGAAATGGTTGGCCATTTCATGAAGTGTTCACGTTTCATGAAGTGGCCAATCAATGGTGACCAAATCATTAAACGATAAACGTTTAACGATTTGGCCATCCACGTTTGACCATATCGTAAAAAGAGGGCGACCATAAAATATTTAATGAAAACCATGATCAATTTTGATACGTATTTGTTTATTTTAAGTTGTTACATACTTTCAAAATAAAAAGGTGCATTTAATGATTTTTTTTTATTGTTATAAAAAATGTACATTTAGTGAAATTTGCAAGTATTATAGTACAAGCAGTATAAAAGTCAAGTAAAAAATAAAAAAATTAAACAAGATAACAGTCACTTGCTAGTGCAAGACAAATTTATAAATAATAAGGTGCATTAGGGCGATTAAAACACGGCACCGCGCACAAAGTCACATAAACAACAAAAATCATAGGATCGTCGGCGCTTTTTCCTTGAATATAAGATATTCCTCCCTCTTCGACAGTTTCCATAATATCATATTACGATAACCAGTAGTAGTCCATGGATTTCTTTTTCGTGGTCACCCTACTCTCCTTTATTTGTTGTATTACCTAAAAAAGAAATTAAAATTATTAGCTATCAGTCTTTTGACAATCAATAAATATTTTGATAAAACACGTTATTTAATTAGGTGCATAAAATTATAATATGAAGTAAGTAAAATATTACTAACCTTAGAAATACATTCCAAACACCATGGTTATTTCACATTTTGCTCGGAACTTGTATGACTTGCATACTCTAATACGTTTTCATGGAATTATCTTTCATTTTAACTTTATTCCGTGTTTAATAAAGAATTATTCGCATTTTTTCTGAGAGAAAATTCGTCTTTGTTTACAAGGGCCGCCATTTCTACACAAACTGCACAAAAACAACCAGTGTTGCCAAATAAGTGTATTTACTGCCTAAAATAGGCAAACTTCCGACAATTTTGTCCAAATTAAAATTAAATGTACCTACTTTAAAAATAACATGAATTTTATAAAAAAAAATGTTTTGCTAAAGACGTTATTCTAAAATAAAAGATAAAATAATATGCTAAACAGGAAGAAAATTTAGCACATTGTGCAAATTTAGCATATTTGCACAAAGTGCTTAACTGGTATGGCAACTCTGGCACTCTACCGGTAAAGTCAACGAAACAATTCCACGATATGATCGATTGAGATTGATCGTTTCATGAAATGGCAGTGCATCTAGTTGGCCCAATCGTCAAACGATTTCTTATCATTGATCTGACCTGGCCACATCATGATATGGCCAATGGACAGTGAAATATTTCATGAAATGCAACCATTTCATGAAATGGCCAATCATTTCATGAAATGGCCAATTCTACGATGTGGCCACGACATATACATACATATCTTCAATTTGAATAAAAAATAATGTTCATGCAACGTACATATCATCATCATCATCATCATCATCAGCCCATTTAATTCCACTACTTCTGTCTATCTTCGGCTACTCGCATCCAGCTCCTACGAGTCGTCACTCCTGGCCTGAGGGCGTCCTACACTATGTTTGCGTTTACATATATGTATATTGCATATAAATCATTGTTAATTCAAATTGCTGAAGTACAAAATATTATGACATTATGATACTGACAGTAATGTCATACAACAATAAACGAAATCATTACTCAAATTTACACTACACTATTATATTTTACGCCATTAAATTTGCTAGTTACAAGTAAGTAGGTAACTCACGTTTTCTTGTTAAATTTTGTAAAGTTGTTGATATAAGTTTGTTAGATTCACTTCTAAGAAAAAGCTTAGAAATAAACTTTCGAGATCGTCCTTAAAGACTCAAGAGTCACTCTCTAACACTATTCATTTTAAAGTACGGAAGAACAAGACTATCAGTGGATTTCGAGCTCTTCCTACTTTATAAATTTAAAAAAATAAACGATAAATTTGCGAGCCTCTGAAAAAGTCTAATATAACGCGTACGTATAACAATGCAAAGTTTTAAACTCACACACTTTTATGTTCCAATTTCAGACCAGAACTGACAGAATTTCCTATTTTTAAGCTTCTATACATTTTTTTTTACATGTATTTAAAGCGTCTATTGTTTCTGAAACCCGATCGTTTTGAAACTTTCACTTATTTATTGCACGTCCTTCCATTTGAAAGCACTTTGAGTTTTTTTTTAAATAATCATAAAACTGGTTACAATGGAATTTGTATTTTTTATAATAAAAATGTACCTACTTGGTAGCGATCGCTGCGTAAGAACCTGGACCCAGTCGAAACTTCGGGCAGTATGTAGCTATGTAATTTGCTACTCCTAATAACGCGTATAGACCCATAAAGACTAATATTTAGTATAATTTGAGGGAGTTTTCTGTTAAGATGCACGCCCGTGCCTCGGAAAGCACATTAGGTAAACTGGTGGTCCTGCGCCCGATCTCCCAGTCATGTCGGATTGCCGTCTCACCGAACTATGAGAGTAAGGGAACAGAGAGTGGACTTGTGTTTACGCGTATACTTGTGCTCTATAATATGTCCTGCACACTTGGTGGATCTAAATTGAGATCGGCCGCCATGGCCGAAATCGGTCGGTTGCCTTATTATTATTATTATTATGTAGACCTCCTTGCCCGCAAATTCTCACTCTGTACTCTCCAATTTCATTACACCTGTATAGAACTAATTAATTATCTGTTTTTTTTTAACTTTTATACGATGATGGCATGGTGTAGCCTCGTCATCATCACCGGACTTGCGGGGAAGCGGATGGCTCTCCAATTGATGACCGGATGACCCTAAAATTAACTATCTGTACTTTTATCCTAATGGCTGTTCTCATGTTTTCTTGAAACATATCACATTTACATTTATTATGTAACAATTATTACGGCCCTTAACGAATTGCATTTCATAACAACAATAAGAATTCACAATTTGAACTTGAACATAATAGTATGTAAATAATATCCTCCAGACAGACAGCTTTCAAATTACTCAGTTTTGAATTCATTTATTATTTAAATTGAAACATAACTTGCTTTTAATTGGTAACACAATATCATGAACACTAACAAATAAGTTATGACATTTACCAAAAGCAATAATTATGTAGTAACTTTAGGTCGCTTGTCTTAGTTTGTTTGAACTCTCAGTCTCAGAAACTACTGGTTCGAATTGAAAAAATCTTTTTGTGTTGGATAGACCATTTATCGAGAAAGACTTTAGGATATATAACATCTTACAAATCAGCTTACATCAAAGTTTTCTTACGCCTTTTGCGTGAATGTGTAACAACAAACACACATACAATCATCAATCCTCACATATAGACCTTCGCATTCATAATATTAATTTGATAACATTCTTGCCTTTATTGAGACAACTATGAAGCAAATCCCGTATGCAAGATAATCGTATCCAAACTCAACTTTAAAAGCAACTACTCCTCTTTCTTATCCTTTTAATTCACTCCTGAGTCACAACACTTGCAAAGTGCGAGTATTATCTCGTCTTAATACATGGGCAATGTGAAAATATATACGCCATTTTGTCACGGAAAATTGCCTAGTTCCCGCGGGAACACTGTGAAGAATTTCAGTGACAAAGTGACTGCTCCGAACGAAGACGCGCCCAGAATCAAGAGATAATATAAACAATAATATTATTAGGAGCGATGTGCTTACTCAGAAACGTTGGTGGAATCAATAGGGAAGGTGACTGTGTTTGATATTGCATGTTTTTTCACGTTTCGGGAATTGTGTTAGTTAAAACTATTTGTAAAGGTGTCAATTTTACTTTGGTAATTGAGACGACGAAGACATTAAAAGTAGGGTGGGCGAGTCCATTATAAAATCTCAAAAATGATTAAAATAAAAAATACCATTAAAATATGTCTCTATGGGTCTACACGCGATATCGCGTAGTGACATATTTTAGTGTAATGGAACGCAAAAGTCTAAAATCTTACAAAACAATACCATGTTTCAAATTTACAGAATTAATGACAACTTTTGTTATGAAAACGCAATCCTTGTTATACTTGCCGAACAATTTTTTGACGCGTTGCATACAAATATCATAAGAGTGACATCACTTTTGTATGAAGCGTTTTGAGCTTGCCCGAATGATGTGCTATTGAAACACTGATATCTAGGCAAATTTTGAAGTAATGACAATAATTCTTCAAATATTTTTTATGTTGTGTACTTACATAAAAATAAAATATCTAAGCTTCGCTTTTGGTTGGTGGTAACAACCACCATACCCGTTTAGATAGATGCTCATCCACTACAACAACTGTTCGTAGACTCTTTTTTTTTCAAACTGCCATACGATAATGGCTTGGAGTAGTCATCACAATTAAAAAACTTCTTAAGTATTGTTTCGTTATGTAAAATTTTTTGTACTATTTTTCTCAAGAACCCTGTATAGTTATGTATTTTGATGGATTTTTCAAAGACAGTGCTATGTTGGCAGATTTTAAAATTGAATCTTTTTTTTTTATCAGAATGAAAGCATTAATTTATTTCTTGACATTTATAAAAATAAGCCTTGCAAAGTCAAGAAGCTCGTTAGCCAAAAAGTCGTGTGTCGGTTAGCATTCATTTGAACATACACTCATATGTAGGTAATATCAGGTGGGAGACATTTTGTCGACCGGTTGCTGTTACCACCATACAGTTGTGTAAAACCCGCCAAGTGACTCTGACCTCTCTTGGTCAGGTCGCGTTCCGGGATCAGCACTGTACGAACCGGAGCCAGGGGGGACCATTGTTGCGGCAAGCGCCGGACCAGTGGAGTCTTAGCGGCGGTATTGTGCGGGTGGAGCGGGTCAGCCCGGCGGCCAGGGAGACCCGTAAAAACGGGGGCCCTTCCGTCCGGCGGACTGGCCAACTCCGACCCGCACAGCTCAATACCAATGCGAGACTCCACGCCTAGTCTCGTTGTTGCCGCAGCAGTGGTCTCCTTTTTCACGGCTTTCAGGGTGGGTGCGACAGGCTCAATATGGTCTATTGTGCCTGTCGACCTCATATTTGGATCTCACTACCGCTTACCATCAGGTGGAGTGAGGTCATCTTGTTAGCCTCTTTATAAAAAAAAAAAAAAAAAAATATCGACAATACCTACAATATAGAATATTTATTGTTCTAATTGATATTGAACTAGATACTTAGAAGTAAAGTTCATAAGATTCAATTTAGCTTGCGAATAATTTTATTCTTATTGACATACACACAATAAATATTTTTTACCAAACAATTAGAAAGAAATCGTTTTGGGACAAAATAATGACGCGAGTGGTACACAGATATTGAAACGAATAATAGAAGAAACTTAATGTGGTTTTGTATATTTTTTTTAAACGGAATACTAGACTAATCTAATATCAATCATAAAAATGTATGTGGTTCTGTATATTATTTTTAAACGGAATACTAGACTAATCTAATATCAATCATGAAAATGCATGTGGTTCTGTATATTATTTTTAAACGGAATACTAGACTAATCTAATATCAATCATGAAAATGTATGTGGTTCTGTATATTATTTTTAAACGGAATACTAGACTAATCTAATATCAATCATGAAAATGTATGTGGTTCTGTATATTATTTTTAAAAGGAATACTAGACTAATCTAATATCAATCATGTAACATTACATTGTGGAGATGTTTATTTCTTTTTCCTGAACTGACTGAAAATGGCTTGGAGTAGCCTCGTCATCATCAGCGGACTTGCGGGGGAGCGGATGGCTCTCACCCCTAAACATTGTGGATATTAATGTGATAGCGTTGATTAAAATATTTCATTTTTTAGATGGCGCCCTTATTCTTCTAAAAAGCATATTAATAAAATAAATACAGTTTTTTTTTCATAAGTTCAAAAGCAAATATCATACCAAACATTAAAACGTAGTGATTATATTCTCTTTGCAAACATTAGAACCAACAGTGAAATAGACAAATAGACTTATTTATTATAAATTACTATTAGATATTTTGCTATAAATTCGAAATTCTAATAAGATATCTCTTAGTATTGTGTAAATATTAACTGTATAAATATTGAATTGGTGTCAATATTATGAATAAGACTTGATTTAATTTTTTTTATTGAGAAATAAACGATTCATTAAAAATATATGTAGTGACCTAAGCACCCATGTACTTTGCCCGTAGGAAACTTATATAGAAAATTAGCAGAAACTTTTAGTCAGGATTCCAAGCCAGTTCACTTGTATTAAAGTATGAACCACTTGAGTATTTTCGGGTTCCGTAAACGAACAATGCCAATTAGGCACGAGCAACGTAGGCACATCTATAAAAGTGCCTACGATGTCTGTATGTCCCGCCTACCTATCACAGAACGCCAACTCATCAACCACAATAGACCCGTGACATTTTCACAACTGATGTATTTCTGTTTCTGGGAACACAACAAATACTAAAACAGGAAAAATATTAACAATGACTCCTGTGTACCTAAACTCCCGATTATACTCCTATGGAACAATTTGGGAGCGAGTCTGACTCGCACTTGGCCTTTTTTAGGATTCCGTACCAAAAGGTTAAAAACGCAGCAGTCAGGGGATACCAGTCACAACTATCTGTCCGGTGGTTGGTGAACGGTATACCGGTAAGCGACCCCGGCTCCTCGAGCTACTATCGACTCAGTCCAAATTATCCGAGGCGATAGTATCCTTTCTCCCCTTTTCCTTCCCCCGTCATATATCCTTGCTACTCGTGGGAACGCAATGACCTTGTTAAAACAATGCACAAGGCAGAATGGCGTTGACGTGGTCCACAACCCGTCACGTCACGTTTCCTTCAGAGGTGAAAAAGGGATCGCTGGAAGTGATCTCTGCCTACCCCTCTGGGGAAAAGGCGTGATTTTATGTATTTATGTAGGTTAAAAACGGGACCCTATTACTAAGACTTCGCTGTCCGTCCGTCTGCTACCAGGCTGTATCTCAAGAACAGCTTTAGCTGAACAGTGTAAATGTATTACTCCTATACGCTTTAACATAAAAACAAAATAAAAAAATAATAGTTTAGGGGGGCTCAATGCACAAATAACTCTTCCACTCGGGCCTGTCATTCGTCAGCTCTGTATCTACTCCTATCAGTTCTATATCATCTCTCACGCAATCCATCCATGTCTTATTCGGCCTTTCTCTACTATTACGTCCATTGACATTCATACTCATCACTCTTCTAGTCACATGGCTTTCTTCCCTCCTCGTAACATGCCTGTACCAAACTAACCTTGCACTTCTTACAACACTATATTGCAGTCAAACATTTGGATAGCAACTATATAAACTTTATTTAAATTATTTCAGATGGTCAAACAAAAACTTACGTGTTGTGTATGTTTTAAAAGAACATTTGTTCAAACACCGTCGAGATGTTTTGTTAATGACTATTTAAGTAGGCAAACATTAACAATTCATTAGGTATTCTGTTTAAAGTTACTAAGTATGTCAATATTGAATTGTAGAAATATTCTATATAGGCGATGGACCTTATATTTGTATATAGTTAACAATTTAAAAAAATAACACTCCGGGAGTGCCGGCAGAAACTTGAATATTAACGTTGTGTTTAATTATAAGTAAAAAAAAAATCCATAATTTATATTATTCACATATACGAATACAAAACAGTGTGGTTACTTCACAACAGTCAAGCCATCAGTAGCGCTACTATGAGTTAAAAAGTTACGGACTCGATATCGCCTACGTAAATATGTCTATGAAAAACTTGTACAGCGCCGCTAGTGGTTACGCGAAGAACTAAAATCGGTCGTATGAAAAAAACAACTCGATAGGTTTGTAACGTACGTAAGTTTTCGATAGCCAACTCATGGTACCGCTACAGCTGTCACCATCCTTGGATACGCGTCGCACGCTGTACATGAACACACACGGACATTCGCGCAAGCGCCCTGTGCCGCCTAAACGATCTTACGCTTTTTCGATCAGCATCACGTGACCCTGACGCGAGTTTGGATTTTTTTACCCATACAAAAAGTGCTCAGCGCCGCTAAAGACGTTTTCACTTCTATATAAAACTAGGAAATTCATAAAATTCGTAGTTTTTAAATAGCAACAACTCGTGGGAACGCAATGACCTCGTTAAAACAATGCACAAGGCAGAATGGCGGCGACGTGGTCCACAACCCGTCACGTCACGTTTCCCACAGAGGTGAAAAGTGGATCGCTGGAAGTGATCTTTGCCTACCCCTCTGGGAAAAGGCGTGATTTTATTACGTATGTATGTACTAGCAACAACCTACAAAAGTGTTCAATTTAACTGTTTAAAAGCTTATCGCACAATGATATCGTTTTTGCGCTCACCATGCAGCGCCACTGTTAAGTAAGGTCCGAAAATACGACTGTAAAAACTTGCTACGGGAGCCAAAACGCAAATGTACATTTAAATTATATTTCATACATTGAAACCTAAGCCTATTACCTAAGCAACAATGTTCCTCATTACCATTTAGCTCAAAAAAAAAGAGCGTACGTAAGTATTTCCTCAGCTTCGCTTTTTAAACACTCACAATCGTTAGTAATTGTCATATTGACTCTTACATATCGATAAATGTTCAAATATTAATCTTAATGGGACGAAACCCTCAAAAGCGACCGCAACACAGTGGTATTTGACATATAGATAATACCAATTGACACAAGCCCCTAGCGGCCAATTTACATGCGATAGCCTCAATTTTGTTAACAGATAGACCTCAGTTGCGACTTCTTTTCGGCAGTCTTTCTAGACCGCAGTAAGCCAAGCTTACGGCCAAGCAGAAGCAGACAAATCCGATTAATTTCTGCAGAATTAAGTCATGTATGCGAAGCCTACAACAGGTGTGAGATAATGTTGACAGATATGCCGTCATCGTCGCTTTTTATACCCAGCTGTTTCTGTTTTCGAATATCGGTGGTACATGGTGTGTGAATTTTTACATGAAGATAATATGTCAATATTATTAAAACATACAAATAAAATTAATATATATTTCAGAACATCACATACATCGATCTGATCCCGTGGTAAGTAGCTTAAGCACTTGTGTTACGGAAATCAGAAACGACAGTGAAAACACAATATACTTAAAATTTAAAAACACACCCAGACACGGAACACCGATGTTCGTCACACAAATATTTGTCCCGAGTGGGAATCGACACCACGACTCTTGGACCGTAGGTAGTGGGTCACTAACCACTGTTCCACCGAGTCAGCCAAACAAATATTGCTTTAATACATGTTTTGCTCATATCAATTGAACGGGGGGTATGAAATTACCTGATATAATGTATGTATGTCAGGCGTCATCGCACGCCTTCATTATGTTTTATACCCGCTTCCTACATATGAAATATCATTATTACAAGCTTTTATTATACTTTTGTTTGTATGTTGTATATAAGAAGCTCATAGGAACTTTAATTCCTGTGGACCAATCGAGCTAAAATTTACTATGCCTATGTATTTTCGGTGACGATACCATAACAAGGTATTATTGAACTGGTGTCATAAGGAGTTGGAAGGTGCCCATAGTAACACACATCTTCCAACTCCTAATCAGATCAGCCTTATGATACCATATTTTGTATTGTTACCGAAATTACGAAGACATATAAAATTTCTACTCGATTGGAACACAGAAATCGGAGTTCCTTGCCATAGGAACTCCGACAACACAATCATCAGACCAGCTCCATGGTACCATACTAATGTATTGTCATCTAAAATACTTAGGTATACCAAGTTTCAGCTCAATCAGTTTATTTTAAGTGGTTCAAATCTTCCTTGCAAGTTTTGTAAACATTCAAACAAAAGTGAAGTTACATAAAAGCTTGTAATAATGATATTCCATATGGGTATTTTCCTACCACCAGTTCAATCGATATAAGCAACATTGATATATCCTCTTGTAGATAGTATTTATTTTCCTTTAAAAATAATCATTAAAAAATTGACACACCATGTATGTACCACCGATATTCAAAACAGAAACAGCTGGGTATAAAAGGCGACCATGACGGCATATCTGTCAACATTATCTCACAACTGTTGTAGGCTTCGCACACATAACTTAACTATGCAGAAATTACTCGGATTCGTCTGCTTCTGCTTGGCCGTAAGCTTGGCTTACTGCGGTCTTGAAAGATTGCCGAAACAGGATGTGCCACCTAAGTATGGTATGTACCTTTTTTTATAACTTATTTCCAACACAAACAGGGCAAACTTACTGTTACTGGTAACTGTATAATTTTACGGCTTCTCCACGAGTTGAATGTAAATAATATTATTTAAATTTAAATTATTTTTAATTACGAAGTACCTATTATTTGCGCGAATAAAACACTAAGTAACACAAGCAAGAAAAAATATTCTGAATAATTTGACAATACTATAACTAACCAATGAAATTAGCTAGCTAGTTTATTTTAACTACTGACACGCCCACGGTTCGCTTCGGGTAAATTCCTTAAATTCCTCCGTCTATTAAAAAAACCGCATCAAAATCCCTTGTGTAGTTTTTAAGATTTAAGCATACATAGGAACAGACAAAAGAGAGAAGCGTCTTTCCTTTATACTATGTATGTAGTGATATTATCTTTGTTAACCTTTATTATACCACTTTACAGAAGGCCAACCAGGATGCTATAACCCATCACTGGACGTAATGCTACCTTACGACGTTCTGTACTCCGACCCTGCCGTCTGCAAAGGATACTTATGCCAACAATCAGATGGAGTGACTCAAATCCAAACGTATGTTTCTTTACTTATGTAACTCTTGGTCTCTAGCTAGGGAATGATTAGGGGAGGCCTTTGCCTTTTACAAGTGAGCAAGTCCGGTGATGATGACGAGGCTACTCCAAGTCATCATCGTATGCAGTGATACATTACAGGCAGATTAAAAAGTAATAGGTAATGCCTAATACCAGTGACTCCGAGTATGTAAAGTCGTTTAACGTGTCAAATATGATTCTTACAAGTTATTTAAAAAGTGGCATGTCCTTTTTGAGTGGAGTCTCAACATTTATTTAATTCGGTTCAGTATTGAGAGTGTTATGTACATTTGCAATATGACTCGGTGGAACAGGTTCAATACCTACGGTTCCAAGAGTGGTGGGTTCGATTCCCACTCGGGACAAATATAATGTATGTGTGACGTGTACGTGTTTCACTATTGTTTTCAATATCCGTAGCACAAGTGCGTAAAAAACTTACATAAATATCAAATACCATCATATACATTGTTCTGATTCTGCATATTGTTTGATATTTATATTTAAACTAGTTACCCGTCCTCGCTTTTCTGCCTCTTGAATGCGCAATTATAAAGATTTAAGCATACATACATACATACAGACGCGGGAAGGCGACTTTGTTTTATACTATGTAGTGATTTACGTTTATTTTTCTAGTTGCCCCGTGTACACTGGCCCAAAGGAGTGTTTAACTGAAGAAGACTTGAGCGCCCCATACCCAGATTGCTGCGTCAAGGTCATCCCCAACTGTGGATCTGAAGTTTCAGGCGTTGCATAAACACTTACACCTGCTAACAGACACGAAATATCAATAAATGGTTTACCGTTTTAACTTATGTATTATTATCATCATCATCATCAGCCCACATACGTCCCCACTGCTGGGGCACGGGTCTACCCTAGATTAGGGCAATAAGGCTTAGTCAACCACCCTAGCCAAGTTACTACACAACCTAAGAATTTTATTCGTAGGTGTGCAGGTTTCCACAAGATGTTTTCCTTCATCGTTAAAGCGTCGAATAATGGTACATATGAATTTCAAATTCAAAAAACACAGTTTAACAGGTTTGAACTTTCGACCTCTCACATGGTAAGCAACGACCTTAACCATTCGGCCATCGACGCTTTATTAGCTATTCTAACCAGTCCCTCCTTTCCATTACCACTCCCGAACGACACGTGCTGCACAACGCTGCCTTCCGCATACAATGCAGGCGCTGGTGGCTCGGACCAAGACGTTCAGTTCCTCATTTCTGCCCCGTGCCCGTGTCATTAAGGCCTTGGAATGCCCTTCCAGCTTCCATGTTATCCCTCCCTCCTATGATCCCTCCCGGGCTCTTCAGGCGGGGCGTGAAACGGCATTTAAGCAGGCCTTCAGGGTGAGTGCCACGGGATCAATATGGTCTATTGTGCCTGTCGACCCACATTTGTGGATCTTACTACCGCTTACCATCAGTTGGAGAGAGGTCATCGTTTTAGCCTATTATAAAAAATATCGACTGTTAACAAAAAAAACCGTCCAAGGGCGAGACTCGCGCATGAAACATACCTAAATATTATTATTTTGTTGTGTTTGTATTTGTTTAGGGACAGCAAAGGCTAAATACAAAAATAAAAATTGTTTTGGTTCTCTGATCGTCTCAAGTCGCGTAGGTATTCACTTCACAAACATGCTAATTTAAAATTTTATCAATGTTCGCAAATGCAATCATAGTCATTAACTGATCATAATTGTATATAAACAACAAAAATAAATAAATCAATTTAATACGCTAACTCATATTACGGTAATACAGCAACCTATTTGGCATGGCTATCCACCATTGATTATTTCTTAAGGTAAATATTTTTGACATACGAGCACGTATTATAATGTACTCCAATAGCAGTTCGTCTGAATCACAATAATGTCAAAGGTCAAAGGTTAAACCAATAAGGTAAAGTATATCATCTGATACGTCGTTATAATAATTTATTATGTAACTTTTATGGATATTAGCACCCATTATACGTTCGTGTGGTTAGTGATTTTTGATGGTTTACGTATTTGACATTCAAGTAGAATTTAATATCACACAAATAAAATACAAGGCTGTTACCATAGGACTGTGTTCCTAAAAAAATAAAATTACGTTAGTATTTATTGGAATTTGTGGCATTTTAATGATAAATAACAATGTTATCTGGATTGGTTTAAAAATTAACACAAGTTCAAAACAGACTTTACTATGTTTGTCAACTATGCTATCAGCGTTAATTGATATAAATATGGTGATGATGACTTTAATCCGATGCTTTAGCAAAATATATTTGTTTTTATACATATCGAGTGTCTCGAGCCTACCCAAAAATAGTGCATTCGGACCTTAGTCTACCACAAAGGCCAAGAGCGGCCGATTGACTTCTTGGAACCTTGGAATTACTTCACAACTTTCTTAACAATGTTTTCCTTCACCAACCAAGCTACACCACCACCGCCTTCATAGCATATAGAAGCTCGTGGCTCAGACAAAGAGATTCAGTTCTTCTTTTCTGCCCCGTGCCGTGTCACTAAGGCATGAAATGCTCCTCCAGCTTATGTTTTCCCTCCCTACTATGATCCCGGGCTCTGATCGTGCGTGAGACAAACTCAATAAGATCTGATGTGCCTGTCGACCTCATGTGGACCTTACTACCCCTTACCATTAGGTGGATTGAAGTCATCCATCAATCCATTATCAACGAGTTTTTCTTTCATAAAAAATATATACAGGGTGTAACAGGGGGGGTGGATCATCGTAAGTCAATCGATGGGGGACTTCAATACCTATCGATATAACCCCCATGTATGTTCAGCGATTTTCAATGATTCCAAAGTTATTGAGATTTTTGTTTTTTGTAAGAAGCCGGAATTCAGTATAAAAGTCTTCACTGCAGCTTAACTACTGGACCTGTTCGCATGATTTTTTTTCTAGAAATAGTTCAATAGTGGGTCTTTATAATTACGATACCGATTTGAGTCATAACCCTATCATATTGGAGTAAAAAAAAAATTCTTCGCAAAAGTTTTAAGAATCAAATTGTGTCTACCAACTTTCAAAACCTCCTGTGAAAAAAAAGTGCCTGTGTTTTTTTTCTAGAACTTATTTTAAAAACTACCTACATTCATGGATAGTATACCCTGAAAATTTCATACCGCTACTGCCAGAGCATCAAACCGAAAATTGAACGCGAATGGCACAGGTGCCATAAATCATTGTTTTTATTTTTTCATGTAAAACTTTAATTTATAAAATAAATCGATATGTTTCACCAAATTTATGCTATGTTAGTAATTTTAGTAGCAGTAATTTTACAGAATTACAAATTGAAGGAGTGAAAATCAAACAAAGAAAATTTACATAATTTTTGTTAATTATTTTTTTTACAGTAAGTGTCCATAATCGGCATTATTATTGGCTATGCATAGCTTAGACCTTCTTAAAAAGCTTTTTTGTAGGTTGTGGAATGCTTCTTTTTTGTCAAATATTTCAGGGGCCCAAAATGTGATAAGGCAAAATGTAGTAGTAGCATTTTGCAACATCCGAAAAACCTTTGTAAAAAGGTGTAGTATATGCAAAGCCAATAATGGTGCCCATTATGAACACTTACTGTAAAAAAAAATTAACAAAAATTATGTAAATTTTCTTTGTTTGATTTTCACCCCCTTGATTTGCAATTCTGTTAAATTTTTGCTACTAATGTTACTAACATAGCATAAATTTGCTGAAACATCTTTACTTACACTGAATTTCTTTTTTAAATTAAAGTTTTTCATGAAAAATAAAAACACTGATTTATGGCACCTGTGCCATTCGCGTTCAATTTTCGGTTTGATGCTCTGGCAGTAGCGGTAGGAAATTTTCAGGGTATACTATCCATGAATGTAGGTAGTTTTTAAAATAAGTTCTAGAAAAAAAACACAGGCACTTTTTTTTCACTGGAGGCTTTGAAAGTTGGTAGACACAAATCGATTCGTAAAACTTTTGTGAAGAATAATTTTTTTACTCCAATATGATAGGGTTATGACTCAAATCGGTATCGTCATTATAAAGACCCACTATTGAACTATTTCTAGAAAAAAAATCATGCAAACAGGTCCAGTAGTTAAGCTACAGTGAAGACTTTTATACTGAATTCCGGCTTCTTACAAAAATTTCACAAAAATCTCAATAACTTTGGAACTATTGAAAATCGCTGAACATACATGGGGTTATATCGATAGGTATTGAAGTCCCCCATCGATTGACTTACGATGATCCACCCCCCCTGTTACACCCTGTAGATATATTTTTCTATCAAGCATCTAGTCTACCCGAACCACCAGCTAAACACAACAAGGATGTTCAATCGCACATTTTTTCCATCGCCATAACCGCACTCCGCATTCCGCAAGCAGTTGCATTTAACTTGAAAATAAAACGTCAAGTGCAGACGCTTGAGCCAGCATTAATATTTCTATAAGAACCTTAGAGGTCGGCTAGATGAGTACGGGACAAAACGGTTTCATAACAATATCTGTCTCTATTTATAAGAAAACGGTTTGTCTGGTGCGCCTTCATTATTTCGAAACGGAACTAAGATGGCTTAAGGTACGCTGTTCACGGGCAGAATTTATCAAGCAAAGTAAGTTATACACCGTGAAATTTGAGTGGTTGTTTCCCCGCAGCAAAATGATTCTACCTTAGTAGCACAATAGATTTGTGCAGTTATTTTTTATAAAAAATCAATAAATGCCGGTTTTACGAAAGGTATAACCGAAACTTTAAAGTACGTTCGAACCCCTTTATTACTTAGGGCGTAGAGCTTATTTAGCTTTAAGCATCGATTTCATGCGGCAAGCAGTACCTGATGTCACATCTTAAAAAACAACGATAGCTTGTCTCGTTTTCGAGTTGGAAAATTATTATTTTGAAAATGTGAAAAAAAAATTTTTTTTTTCAAGCAATAATTTGCATGATTCTATAGTATTACTAAAGGCAAATCGTTCTGCCACGGGAAAACAACCACTAAAATTTCACGGTGTCTAAATAAGTAATGACCCGCCCTCGTTTCGCTTCGGGGAAATTATACATGAAAACTTTCCTCTTGAATCCCTCTACGAACCAAAAAAACAAAAGTCCGTTGCGTAGTTTTAAAGATTTAAGCATACAAATATACAGACAGACGCGGGAAGCAAGACTATGCCTTGCACTATGTAGTGATAAATATCACTCAATACCTGGGACGAAATTCTAAGGTTGTGTAGTTGACCAACCAACACTTGGCCAGCGTGGCCGACTAAGGCCTGATCGCCCTAATTAAGGGCAAGCCCGCACCCCAACAGTGGGGACCTTGACGGTGATGAGGGAAGCCTATGTCCAATAGTGGACTAAGTTATAAGCTGACGATGACGATGATTATATTGTCACTCTTAGCGGATGGCATTCACACACACATTAAAATAGAGTGAAAGCTGTGTTTACGCAAAACAATGACATATTAATAATATTTTAATCGTGGTTACATTTCAAGAGAGTGACCTCTCGTTTTGAACTAATTATCAAGGCCAAGACTTCAGTCTTGCATATTCACAGCCTTGCTTGTTACCACGAACGCTGTAAAGAGCTCGAAACGTCGGGTCTCCAAATAATGTGTTTAGAATCGCAATACACGAGAATTTTATCCGTAAACTTAATTTTATTTTATTTGTTGTGTTTTATTATTATGTGTTGCGACTTTGAATGGTTTAGAAACGTCCTTTCAACCGTAATATATCTACTAGTAAAACGATATAACTAAACTCAACAAAAAATACAACTAGTGACGCAAACTCAAAAGAACGTACCTACATAATTTTTAAAAATCCAAATAAATAGTTACTCTATGTTAATATTAGTCACAGCTACTTAAACAAAATTGATCCGACATGCTTTAGAAAGAAGATGTGCCATGGAGAACGAATCATTTATATTTTACCAGCGTTTTACAACAGTTGACACAACAGAGACCTCAGACAATTACAATGCAGAAAATATTGACTCTAATTTGCGTCAGCCTAGCAATGGAGTATGTTTACTCAGCAGCGTATATGCTGCGAAGTATCGTTGGTGGATATAAGGTTAAATTCTTCCTTCTTCAATTTGGTTTGCACGCGTTGTAGAGCCGATCTGTTTTGTTGGAAATTTGGTGCAACGGAACTCAAGTCTCCAAGCTACTCATACTTCGGAATCAAAACAGTGTAGGTACGTGATATTGATTGATACAAGTATATTTATTATTGTGTATATATATTATAAATTATAAATAATAACTTTAAATGCAGTAAGTAAAGCTCGAGGGACCAAAGTAAACGTTTTTTTTACACAACATCACATACATTGACTTGACCCTGCGTAAGTAGCTTAAGCGCATGTGTTACGGATATCAAAATCAACTGTGGAACACAAATTTACTTAATTTTTTTTAATAACACATCCAGACACGGAATAAACACCGATGTTCGTCACACAAATATTTATCCAGGGTTCGAATCGAACCCACGACTCTCTAACCACTGTTCCACCGAGCCAGTATTTCCCATTCATATTATTCCACCAATGGTACGTATTCCACCAATGGTATTTCCAATTCATATTATTCCACTAATGGTACGAGGATAAAGTCGCAACATGAATGGCCCGCCCAAAGCAGATTGTTGGCGGAACACAATGTTGCGCTCTTGATATTTGCGCCGCAGACAACGCGCCCCGCTTAATGCGAGGCGCAATGCGCCCTGCGGCCCCGCGGGACTCCCGATGAAGGCAGTGCTTTGAGAAGCACTTTAAGCATTTTTTAACTGCCTCGTTGGTCTATTGGTAGCAAGCGTTGCATAAGGACCGAGAGGTCCCCGATTCGAGTCCGGGGGCGGGCAAAATTTGTGTGAGTTTTCTGTAATGAAATTACTCAGCCCGGAGTTAGGAAGTAGGCGGTTGAACGCCCGTGCGTCAGAAAGCACGTTAAGCTGGTGGTCCTGCGCCCGATCTCTCATCGGTCATGTCGGATTGCCGTTTCACCGAATTATGAGAGTGCACTTGTATTTGCGCGTACACCTGTGCACTATAATATGTCCTGCGCACTTAGCTGACTCAATTGAGATCGGCCGCCATGGCTAAAACCGATCGGACGCCTTATATACGAGGATAAAGTCGCAGCATGAATGGCCCGCCCAAAGCAGATTGTTGGCGGAACACAATGTTGCGCTCTTGATATTTGCGCCGCAGACAACGCGCCCCGCTTAATGCGAGGCGCAATACGCCCTGCGGCCCCGCGGGACTCCCGATGATGGAGGCAGTGCTTCGAAAAGCACTTTAAGCATTTTTTAACTGCCTCGGTCTATTGGTTCTGGTCTATTGGTAGCAAGCGCTGCATAAGGACCGAGAGGTCCCCGATTCGAGTCCGGGGGCGGGCAAAATTTGTGTGAGTTTTCTGTTATGAAATTACTCAGCTCGGAGTTAGGAAGTAGGCGGTTGAACGCCCGTGCGTCAGAAAGCACGTTAAGCCGGTGGTCCTGCGCCCGATCTCTCATCGGTCATGTCGGATTGCCGTCTCACCGAATTATGAGAGTGCACTTGTATTTGCGCGTACACCTGTGCACTATAATATGTCCTGCGTACTTGGCTGATCTCAATTGAGATCGGCCGCCATGGCTAAAACCGATCGGACGCCTTATATACGAGGATAAAGTCGCAGCATGAATGGCCCGCCCAAAGCAGATTGTTGGCGGAACACAATGTTGCGCTCTTGATATTTGCGCCGCAGACAACGCGCCCCGCTTAATGCGAGGCGCAATACGCCCTGCTGCCCCGCGGGACTCCCGATGATGGAGGCAGTGCTTTGAGAATAAATAAATAAATAAATAAATATTGCACAACATCACATACATTGATCTGATCCCGTTGTAAGTAGCTTAAGCACTTGTGTTACGGATATCAGAATCAACAGTGGATACACAAATAAACTTAAATATATTTAAGATTACACCCAGACACGGAACAAACACCGATGTTCGTCACACAAATATTTGTCCCGAGTGGGAATCGAACCCACGACTCTTGGAACCGTAGGTTATGAACCTGAGTCACTAGCCACTGTTCCACCGAGCCAGTCACTTAAGTCGAGAAGCACTTTAAGCATTTTTTAATGTCGTTCAAATAGTCTCTCACCATCAGGAGATCGTTTTCCTGAGTTACAGGTGTCATGCAGAGACTTTATTACAATAGCATACATACATACAAACATACATAAAATCACGCCTTTTTCCCAGAGAGGTAGGCAGAGATAATTTCCTGCCATGTGCTACGGTCCTGGCACACCACTTTCGCTTCTTTCTCATCCATCAATCTCTTCATGTATGCTAGTCGATTGCTACTTTTACCCTTCTTCAAAATTTGGTCATGGAAGGTCTTTCTTGGCCTTCTCATGTCGACATTTCCATTTATACTTCCTCTATAAATGGAAATAACTACAGGTCGGCATATTCCTTTCGTTAATCGTCTTTCATTCATCCTCTATATAATAGCATAAAGATCTGTAAATATACGAACGTTTTCTGCGATATAAATACCTTTGGGTATCCTAAATGTGTATAGGCACAGATTATAAAAAGCCTTTCATTACCTTAAATCATACATATCTACCTACAGGCATGTTTGTTTATAAAACAGATGAAATCTTACACAGTAACTATGTTAATACATGTTCACGTATTATATTGAAAGAAATGACATTGAAAGAAATGTTTCTATTTAAGAAACAAAATTTTAAACGATTTCAACATACCTATGTACTATGTACCAAAGCCTACACATATGACATACATATGGTGTGTAGAGCATTGTAGAGTAAAGATATTAATATATTTTATCGATCCAAATTCCCACAAAGGTACTTTTCATCTTTTTCCCCGTTTTACGCCATCTCAGTTATTACTCCCATCACATTCATATTATTCCGCCAATGGTTTTGTACGAGGATAATGCCTCGCATTTGTTTATTCTAAAGGCGTAATATTTTTTCCATATTCACTTGGGTATCAAAATAACCTACTTACTTAGCGTGAATATTTCCACTTCAATTTACATATGTTTGTTGCTTCCTTACGTGTACGAGATTACCGGAGTTTGGAAAGCTACGCGACTCTAAAAGATATTCAAGATTTGATCCCGAAATGCTTTCACCATGAAATAATACGAGCATTATACTCTATATGCGAACGCAGAACTTGGATCGATACCTATTACAACACAACCATCTCAGGCAGACCCCCAATAAGCTCTCAATTCGCTTTTACGGAGGAAGAGTTTGTGAAATGTCAGGGGTCGACTTTGTGTGGTAGTTGAAGGCAGGTTTTCTTTTTCAAGGGTCCGTAGATTGGCTTCGAAATGTCCGGAACCAGATTTGACACTCCGGCAATATTGTCACATTACACCCGTGCGAAGCTTTAAAGCTGCTTAGTGTGGAAGATGTTCTTATAATGCAAGTATTTTGAAAGCTTAAATAGTATTGGTAATATCTATTTAGGTAAATAATCTATTAAATAAACAAGTAGAACACGTTCCATAGACAGAAATCTCACCAATTGGCGGTAGTGATTAAACTTTTATAAAAAGACAGTTGTCCAAAGTAGACCAAATTTTATATCATATTTGGTCTTGCCCGTGACCACGGATATCTGTTTATATTATGATCATCCAGCAGTGGACAAAAGTGGGCTAATGATGATGATGATGATACATTTGGAATAAAAAAAAATTAACAAAAAAAGAACCGCCTTCAAAAAACCGACAGAATAAAAATTACAAAACCATATCAAATTCCCACCAAGAAAATAATAAATGTTCTTATGGTGATATTTGTAATTTTTGAAGGTGGTTTTTTTATTGTTTAAAAAAGAGCCACTTCTGTAAAAAAAAATCATATATACAGTCGAATTAAGAAACCTCCTCCTTTTCGAATTGTGAAACCGACAAAAGCCGCGTCTACACAACTCACTCGCCGGCTTCTCGCTGAATAATCGCCAGGTGCACCCGATGTGAGGAGCGGCCATCATTCGCTTTATTTATCGCGGCGTTCCCGGACAAAAAGACAGTCCCGGTATCGGCCCAATTATCTTTTTATACGCGGACTTCGGAGTATTTTGAATTCGGAAGTAAGTGGGATCCGAATGAGCGACGCGAATGCTTTTTGCGGTACATTTCGGATGCTGCGATGGAATCGAGATTTGTGAATGGGTTTTTTGAGCCTATTCGAGAAGTGCGCGATTAGTTTAGGTATGCAAAAAGTTAATACAAAAATTAAGTGGCGGATCGATTTAGGTTATCTATAGGGAAGGACTATACTGAGATACTATACTATACTATACTGCGTAAGAAATATACTGCATGAGACGGCAATTCTACACAAACGGGAACACCCCCAAACCCACGGACTCAACGTGCTTTCTGGGGCATCTACCAAATTTGCTGCATCTAAAAGCATAATGTAAGTATGAATATTTGTTTTTCTGAATTTAATTAAAATTCAAATTGGACCACACAGTGTTCGTACACAAATAAATTTTTCCTCAACACGTCCAAATCCCTTACAACTCAAAATCAAAATCAAAGTATCAATTGCAAACTTACTCTACTCTCTTGATGTGTGAATAAACAAAGCAAGAAATACATATTAACGTTCGCGTGTGCTACTGAATTGACAACGTCTATATCAGTACATAGCAAAGGTTACGTAGCCTAATAAAGATAGACAGGGGTAATTAACACCATTTCCAGTTGAAATTGATCAGAATATTCAAGCACGAGGGGGTATTTTTAGCGGCTCATAGCGGTTCTAAATGATAACTGTCGGGCTGTGATTGTCAGGCTACACTGACGACACAGTATAGGTCTGTTTATTTACCATAACTTCATACATACATACATAAAATGACGCCTTTTTTTCAGAGGGGTAGGCAGAGATCACTTCTAGCGATCCACTTTTCACCTCTGTGGGAAACGTGACGTGACGGGTTGTGGACCACGACGCCGCCATTCTGCCTTGTGCATTGTTCATAACTTCATAGTATAAAACAAAGCCTTTTTTTATAAAAGGCTAACAAGATGACCTCACTCCACCTGATGGTAAGCGGTAATGAGATCCAAATGTGAGGTCGACAGGCACAATAGACCATATTGAGCTTGTCGCGCTCGCCCTGAAGGCCTGCTTAAATGCCGTTTGGAAAAATAGGTATTGCCAAATGAAAAAATATTGAAAACAAAAAAATGTACATCAAAGTTTGGCGTTGTGACGAAATATTGGATGAGTCATTTAAATATCTACATACATGGATTCAAAAACATTGTTGAAACACAACTTTATAACTATCACTGAGTAGTCATTGAGCAAATAATTCCAATACTAAGTATTAATTTTACGTTCAATTTAATTACTCTTGTTTTGCGCAAATAAAACAATAATGTATATCAATTTCGCCTTCATATTCATTATCTGAAATTGCGCAAACCGCAAATACATATCGATACCGGAAATATCAATTAATGTAAGGGACGTACCACGGTTTTTCAGGAGAGCCAAAAAACGATTTCACTTTCCGTAATCTGTCCATTATCTCTTAATTGTTTGGTCGGATTTACACGATACCTATGGCAAAGTTAGACCCATAAAGACATATATTTATATAGTGTATGGCAAAGTTTCTTAGATTTTCGTATTATTTAATGCTATAGAATCAAAATATAAGAAAAGATTTTATTTTCCGAGATAGCTTGACCCTTACATTAAAAAAAATATTTACTTGTTACTTACACTACTTGGGCGCCGTGAAACATTATGCTGGAAACGTAAAGATATTAAAAACTCATGTTAGTTTAATGTGGTCTCATGTTAACTCATGTTAATTTTTCAGGTGGGAGACGTTTTGTCGACCGGTTTCTGTTACCACCATACAGTTGCGTAAAACCCGCCAAGTGACTCTGACCTCTCTCGGTCAGGTCGCGGTCCGGGATCAGCACTGTACGAACCGGAGCCAGGGGGACCATTGTTGCGGCAAGCACCGGACCAGTGGAGTCTTAGCGGCGGTATTGTGCGAGCGGAGCGGGTCAGCCCGCCTGCCAGGGAGACCCGTAGAAACGGGGGCCCTTCCGTCCGGCGGACTCGACGGTCCGAGTTGGCCAACTCGGACCCGCACAGCTCAATACCAATACGAGACTCCACGCCTTGTCTCATTGTTGCTGCAGCAGTAGTCTCCTCTTTAAGCGGGCTTTCAGGGTGAGTGCGACAGGCTCAATATGGTCTATTGTGCCTGTCGACCTCATATTTGGATCTCACTACCGCTTACCATAAGGTAGAGTGAGGTCATCTTGTTAGCTTAAAATAAAAATAAAAAAATTTAAAGTCCTAGAGTTATTACAAAAGGTAAATAACTCGTCGACGTTCACAAACACGACCTTAAAATATTTTTTTTCTTTTAAAATGTTCTTAGCCCATCAAACAAATTTTACTGTAAGGGTCCTTTTTTTTAAAGATATCGTAATTTCAAGTATACCAGTCGATGAAGCGGAAAGAGCTGTTTTCAATGATATTTATAACTCATTTTGCCCAAAATGTCTCTTACCTTAATATTTCCGGTATAGTCCATTTAATTGACATGGAATGCTTTTTGGGACTTAGCTTGAAATATGAGACGTATTAAATTTAAATAAATGCTTATTAGTAAATTTACCTATTATTAGCAATTTGAAGGGTATTTTTCAAGTCAAGTTTTTTCCTAATTTAGGTAACATGTTTGTTTTTATTTCACCCATGTGTTACCTGCAAAAGTTAACGAAGATATCTATAGCAAACATTATTAGACTCGCCTAAAGTACTCGGTTCGACCGTTAATTTTAGAATCGACCTTCTATTTTTAAATAGCAACGTCGACCTAAAAATAAACAAAAACGAATCGCAACAATATCACCCACGATTCGACCAAAAAGGTCAAAGTATTTCCTTCAATACGCGTTCATACGAGGGTAATTTTGTTGTGATATGCTACACTCAAACGGCAGAACTTCTGACATCCTAAGTTGGGGGCCGTCAAACAAAAAGGGGCATACGAAAATTACGCCATGTAGCAGGTAGACTTTAACGAGACTGCTCGCCCGGCCGGTGGCACCGAAGATTAACCGACTCCGCGGGTATATTTAACCCTTAGTTTGCAATTGTGTGAATGGAATTTGACATCAAATTATAAAGTAGCAGGTGTGTAGTGTTTGCTGGGTAGAAAAGATCCAAAGGAAAAGGATGTTGATTGTTTATTATCCGAGAGAATATTACAAAATGCAAATGTATCGTGCTCGTATGAAAAAAAAATCTTCATTCATCCATATTTGTTCGTCTAAGTGTCTTAAATATTTAATATGGTTCAGTGAGATAATTGTAAACATTGCAGACAGACAAGTGCCTGGGGTCGTGTTACGACCTCTTAATTCGAGTCAATTTAAGAATAGGCATCGGTAGCTATATGATAAAGAGTTATCCACTTTTTCTTACGCCTCCCCCCCCCCCTTATCTCAGATCGGTCATGTCGAATTGCCGTCTCACCGAAACATGAGAGTGCAGTTTGTGCACACACTTGTGTCCTATAATTTTGATGCGCTGTTAGCTGATATGTATTGAGGTCAACCGCCATGGCCGTAATCGATCGTACCTAATTATCCAAGTTTAACCCGTGATTACTCAATCCCAAATCAACATCCCACGTATCCACCCGCCTCTGCAAGCAGCCATACGCCCGAGGCCGATTACAGAACATCTCCCCAAGACATCACAGCCACGCGACCCTTCCTTACCTCCCATTTTATAACTAAGACCTTAGAACACAGCAAACTTTACATGTTCTCAACGAGAAATGAGCCTTATTTGCATATTTAAATAGCGGCAGGAAATAAAGGAGTTTTTATAGATGAACAATTTGGGATACTCGCTTCCTTATTCTTTGCATTTTTGCGAGAGGTCTCTTAGGGACCCGCTATTTCCTTACACCTGGGGACATTTGGTGAGATTACTTTTTAAGTTGGGCATTAGATTAGCTGCGAGTCGGCGTAATCTTGTGTAGTGAAGTTGTTTAGCTCTAAAAAGTAATGTCTGATTTCGTGATAGCCGACTGATGATGTTACCTTACTATGTATGTATGTGTAACTGTAGTCCAACCTCTATGTGTCTCATATAAGCAGTCTACTTGCCACTATTCTCACAAAATTAATGTACTAAAATATCTTTTTGACTCCAAGCAGTATTGGACGCTTACTGTTCCAAGGAATCCTTACATTTTTATTTGTTGCTTTTTTTAATGCTACTAAATATCAATTTAAATTTTAAATTTGAAAAAAATATCGCATTCATGACCTCGCCTGAACAGGGACTTGAGCCACCGGACCTACCGATATCGCGTCGGATGCTCTAACCCCTGAACTATCCAGACGTTACGAATTTTTCCATCACATTTTACCTCAAGTCCCCGTTGAGGCGGGGTCATGAATGCGATTTTTTTAAAATTTTAAAACCTTACCTTCGTATTCGTTGTGTATCGACAGCAAATTGCATTATTATCCATCTATACTCCATTCACTTTGGCGACCGGCAAAATGTAAACAAATCAAAAAATGATATTTTTATAGGTCGTCTTTGGAAAACGTATAAATAACTTTTTTTTTTCATGAATAGCCGTGAACCATTATGTAAAAAATATTTAAAAAACCAAGCTTGTATGTACTAATAAGAAAATTAAATCTTATATTTTAATGCTCAATTTATATGAATTTTTTTTAGTATATTTTCGTTTTTTTCTGTCTAAAGTATTTTGACAACGTAAGTTTACATAAAAAAGACCTAAATAAAAAACAATTCTCAAACTTCAGCGGCCATTTTTACTCAGCCGATAAAGCTGTTGACGCGAGTGTGCATTTCCCTGATTTTGTTAATTTCTTATTCAGATTCCTTGTTTTTTTTTTTTTTTTTTTTTATAAAGAGGCTAACAAGATGACCTCACTCCACCTGATGGTAAGCGGTAGTGAGATCCAAATATGAGGTCGACAGGCACAATAGACCATATTGAGCCTGTCGCACTCACCCTGAAAGCCGTGAAAAAGGAGACCACTGCTGCGGCAACAACGAGACAAGGCGTGGAGTCTCGCATTGGTATTGAGCTGGGCGGGTCGGAGTTGGCCAGTCCGCCGGACGGAAGGGCCCCCGTGTCTACGGGTCTCCCAGGCCGGCGGGATGACCCGCTCCGCCCGCACAATACCGCCGCCAAGACTCCACTGGTCCGGCGCTTGCCGCACCAATGGTCCCCCCTGGCTCCGGTTCGTACAGTGCTGATCCCGGAACGCGACCTGACCGAGAGAGGTCAGAGTCACTTGGCGGGTTTTACACAACTGTATGGTGGTAACAGCAACCGGTCGACAAAATGTCTCCCACCTGATTTGTTACTGTTAAGTTTAAAGTAGTATTTTAATTGTTTTCTTTTGTTGTGGAATTGTTTTTCGTGGCTTAAATGTGTTGTGGTTTTATTGTATTGTAGTTATCAACTCGTTTCGTTTAAACGTTTGAGAGCCGTAGGTTCATTGTTTACATTTTGTCGCTCGCCAAAATGAATGGAGTATACATAGATCATATATTATATCAAGTCACCCATATGTGAGATAGTTCTCATACATACACACTTATAATTCAAAATACAGTACTGGCTTTAAATAAATTTTCTGTATCTTCTGAATTGAAAGAATGCTATTAAAAATAGATGGTTCTACTCAAATCCAACTTAAATTGGTATAATCGTCTTAAAAAGCAATATTCTGAGTAAATTCTCCTTACTGAGTGCGCTTGATACAAGTTCTCACTCGGTGAATTTAGAATTCAAGTCTAGCATTTGAGTAATCAGTTGCCAAGATACGAATTCAAAAGGATCAGTTGATCCAGTACTTTCACTTAGTAAGATGCCTCATGTTCGTAGAAAAGTTCTATCAGTAAGCAAATTGCGAACTGTTTTCTTATTAAACTTAATAGAGACTTTATGCTAAGTTAATTATGAGCGAAAATAGAACAGTATACGTTTATCTATCCTGGTTTAACCCTACGAATATTTGAATGGATGTTTCATAGTACATTTAACGCAATAATTATGGTATAGTTGGTTAGCTCACTTGTTTTTCTTTTCCTAACTGACTTACGATGATGGCGTGGAGTAGCCTTGTCATCATCACCGGACTAGCGGGGTAGCGGATGACTCTTACGCCTAAACATTTTGGCTCACTGATTTCGGTGACTCATTCGGTTACTTTTGACTAAATTCTAAAGTACGTTAGTAAAGAGATGATACTATCAAAAGATAATACGATTAAGAAAACTGTTCAATGCCTACGATCAGTAAATATGATTAGCCACTACCTGTATAAAGACATAATAGAACTAAAACTAACAATATGAATAAAATTACAGTTATATTTTTTATTTTCTTGTATAAAAAAACACTGGTTAATTAAATATGAAACAATAACCTAAACAACACAATTATTTACAAACAAACTTAAATTACCTATTATTTAAAACATTTTATCTATACCTGTTTATGTTTATTTTAAGTCTATTGTCAAAAACAATGGCTGCCATTCGGTCAACATTTATTAAACCCATGAATTGAAATAATCTATAGTTCATTAAACAACAAATGCAAATTAAGCTTAAAACTATTTTAATTGTATGTATGACAATAGTGAGTTCAAATTGCATTATGACAATGAACTGATGACAATGGGAATATACATACATAAAATCACGCCTTTTTCCCAGAGGGGTAGGCAGAGATCACTTCCAGCGATCCACTTTCCACCTCTGTGGGAAACGTGACGTGACGGGTTGTGGACCACGTCGCCGCCATTCTACCTTGTGCATTGTTTTAACGAGGTCATTGCGTTCCTACGAGTAGCAAGGATATATGACGGGGGAAGGAAAAGGGGAGGAAGGATACTATCGCCTCGGATGATTTGGGCTAAGTCGATAGTAGCTCGAGGAGCCGGGGTCGCTTACCCGTATACCGTTCAACAACCACCGGACAGATAGTTGTGACTGGTATCCCCTGACAGAATAATAATGGGAATATAAAGAAGATAAAAAGACTAAAAACAAAAATGTATCACACCAACAAAGAAATTCTAAGGTTGTGTAGTCGATCAATCCGCACTTGGACAGCGTGGTTGACAATGGGAATAATATGGGCTGATGATGACGATGATGATTAAATATATCGGACAGAAGTCGTAATCGTGAGGACGTTATGTTTAATACATTGCGTACTAACTTTTAAGCTATTGCATAGCTTTTATCGCGGGCTTTGAGCGCGGCGACCGAACCAAGAAATTCCGTAACGAAAAAAACCTCACAGTCGTCTAACGTCGATTTAGTTCGGTAGACTTCGGCACGGTGTTTGTGTGCGCGCGGTTAGACGTATTGTACGACTCTACGAAACTCGCACGAATCGAGACGAGCTGCTCCGAAATCGGACGATGCTATGCAATAGCTTCACCGCGGCAGTCCCCGAGTGCTACACGTCTTTTTCTATATCTAGTTTAACCGATCATCGGTTAAAGTCACGCCGCAATCTATACAACTTAATAAAATTGAAGTGTCTGTTTGTAATATTACAATAATGACTTTTAGCTAAATGGGTATGAATATGTATCGGGTACCAATTACAAAATTCCATTTATTTCCCTGTCTGTAAGTCTGTTTGTTTTCGTTAATCTCCGAAAGAGCTGGACGAATTTCAACGGGACTTTGATTAATAAAAAACCGTTTAAAAAGCTAATATTACAATGTACTTATATGGGCTATTGGTTCCTTTTGACAGCAATCTTTAATAAAAGATTGCTGCCAAAAGTTAGTAGTAAATAACGGTTTAACGGCCTTGATTTTAAAATCATACGGCCAAATCTTCATTTAATGAGTTTTATCAATTTTGACTTTCACACACACATGCACACACACTCACACCCAGATTCACACTCTCCTGCCAAAAGTTATTATTCCTCGCGGACGAAGACGTGGGCGGCCGCTAGTACATAGTATACACCTTCTCAGAATGCTACATAATATGAAAAATAAAATACACAGACGATGATAAAAGAGTCTCTCTATTCGAACATCCATAGACGTGTTTCCTTTAACGATATTCAATCAATCTTTAACAGAAAGTAATATTTTTGTTTTCTATCCAATTTCGCTTAGAAATATTGTCCGTTCACTGGAAAACATGAGACAATTTCTTTATGCGCGTAATGTAACGTGTTTTGAGAGATAGTACTTTCTCTGTTGGTTGGGAAATTCTGTCTCGGTATATGAAAATGTGATAGGTAAGACTGGAATGATAAACTTGAGTGCATGACTGAACAAGGCACATGTTGGGTAAGCGGGTTCATTCGTGGATCGGAGTGGTATTACGTCAATTGGAAGTATGCATGAGAATACTTCGGTAATTTTTCCAATATATCCTCTTGACTGACTCGGTGGAACAGTGGTTAGTGACTCAGGTTCATAACCTACTTAATATTTGTGTGACGAACATCGGTGTTTGTACCGTATCTGGGTGTATTAATAAATAAATTGACTGGATTGATTGTGACTGGCTCGGTGGAACAGCGGTTAGTGACCCTGGCTGGCGGTTCCAAGAGTCGTGGGTTCGATTCCCACTCGGAGCAAATATTTGTGAGATAAACATCGGTGTTTGTTCCGAATCTGGGTGTGAATTTGTATATAACTATGTTTTTATAAATATCTTTGTACGTATGTCAGTCTCACGCCCATAGTACAAGCCCAGTATAGTTTGGGGTCAAATGACCGTGTGTGGAAATGGCCCTGATATTTAATTTATTTCAATTTAAGTTTATTTGTGTATCCACTGTTGATTCTGTTATCTGTAACACAAGTGCTTAAGCTACTTACCACGGGATCAGATCATTGTATGTGATGTATAATATTTATACACCGTGAAATTTTAGTGGTTGTTTTCCCGTGGCAGAACGACTTGCCTTTAGTAATACTATCGAATCATGCTAATTATTCCTCGAAAAAAAAAAATTTTTTTTTTCGATTTTTCAGAATAATAATTTTCCAACTCGAAAACGAGAGAAGCTATCGTTGTTTTTGAAGATGTGACGTATTCAGGTACTGCTTGCCGCATGAAATCGATGCTTAAAGCTAAAGAAGCTCTACACCCTAAGTCATAAAGCGGTTCGAACGTGCTTTCGAGTTAAAACCTTTCGTAAAACCGGCATTTATTGATTTTACCAAAAAAAGAACTGCACACATCTTTTGTACTACTAAGATAGAATCATTTTACTGCGGGAAAACAACCACTAAAATTTCACGGTGTATATTTATTATTTATCCTACATAGCCGTGCCAGCGACTTCGTCCGCGTTTTCCCCCGTTTTTCACACTACTGTTTCTTTTCTCCTATTATTCGCAGCGTGACATTATTATTCCTCCTCGATAAATAGTCTAACACAACTTTTTTTTCAATTCGAACCAGTAGTTTCTGAAATTAGCGCGTTCAAACAAACTCTTCAGCTTTATAATATTATTATAGATTCACAAAAAGAGGTTTGGAACAGTCAAAACAGAAGGCGTATTTAAAAATTTACTAGTTTTACTGTTCAAAGGTAGTCTAGGGGAAAAACAGACTTTTCTATAGAAAGTGAGTAGCAAACATGATCGTCATCCTAACCGGACGAAATATTTATAGAACAAATAGAAAAATATTCAGCGTAGTTCCTATTTATCGAATCAAAACAAAAGTCCACATACAACTGCCTTACATACTAGCAATTGGGTAATCAGTATTTAAAATATCTTAAGTTTTGGAAAAGCAAAATGTGTAAATCTGAAATTAAGAATTCCTTATCATAGTATTTGGACACACACTATTTTGAATTGAGCTATGTAGGTAGTATACATAATACAGAGTTCTGAAATGTTATTGAAAAGTTTACTGTTGAAAGCAACCACCGAATATCCATCCGTTATCAGAATTACACACCATTAGTCTATCAAATTATTTGAGTGGGCTATAACAGCGGCTTATCGGAAATCCCATATTTTACACATTTTTTCTTACAAAAAAAAAATTACAGCAAAAATGGTTTTTCACAAATCGCCCTCCCACATTTAAATAACACAGGAAACGATCGTTATTACCCAAAGCACGGTATTATAATATCGGATAAAAAAAATACCAAAACATTTTGGGTCGCGTGAAACAGTGAGGGCGGCCATTTTGATTTATTGGATACATTCGTCAGTGCGGACGTAGATGTATCATAATGTATGCATGTGGGCATTCCTTCATTTGGGAGTAACACACACGGACGATTAGTCGCGAAATGTCTTGAGATTTAGTCGCATTTTAGGGACTATAGTTACAAATACAAAAGCTTACAAAGCTCGGTAATTATGTGTCACTACTCACTTCATAGTATAAAGTCAAGTCGCTTTTCGCGTCTGTCTGTAATGTTTGCTTTAATCTTTAAAACAACGCAACGGATTTTGATGCGGTTTTATAATAGATAGAGGAATTCAGGTCACTAGTTCAATATAATATGACGGATAAATACCTACACTGTAATTAATATTCTACCTACTTGATCTAATTGAAACATCAAGCTTCTTGAGATAAAGTCTGCTATGTTACATATACTAAATTGTTACTAGTGCCTACCTTAATTTTACCTATCTGCAGTTATTATAATTATAGTTTTAGCCCTTATAGTGCAGTACCCGAAAAGGGCAACTGAGTATGGAAGGTCCTACTTTAAACATAAGACTTGTAACTAAACTTATTTCGCAATAAAAACTTTGACTTCGACTTAAATACTACCAGCACGATTAGAGAGAGGCTAATATGGAGGAACCAATAGAGGTACAGCGTCAATAGCCGAGTGGCTTAAGTCGTTGCTTGCCATGCGAGAGGTTGCCAGTTTAACCCCGCCCTGTACCACTGTATTTTCAAATTAAAAATTCATGTATGATAATTTTGACGCTTTTACGGTGAAGAAATACATCGTGAGGAAATCTGCAAAGAAGAAATTCTAAGGTTGTGTGGTCAACCAACCCGCACTTGGCCAACGTGGTTGACTAAGGCCTTAACACCCTAGTTTAAGGTACCTAGGGACGTATATGGACTGATGATGACAATAGAGGTAATTCAAAGTCCTAGTGGATTTAAGCGTTCCACCAAAAAATCTTTAGTGTGCGTTTTTAGTAAAGAAAAATGCTCTATATACTTTGGTAGTCCACCGGTGCGAATATATCGAAGTAATGGTGAGGTCAACTTACTACAAATGGTCGTACATTTTTCGTAGTTTTAGCTCTGAAGTTGGGGCGAGACCCGGTAATATAATATGTGCTATCTTGTTTCCCGGTTTCATTGTACACTTATGTTCGTAGGTATACGGATAAACCTAATGATTGATTTTTAATATTTGATAAGGTCGAAAATTGAAAATCGATATCAATAATTGAAATAAATAAAAACGAGCACTTAGCGACATACATATATGTTGTTTGTGGTTTAGGAAACTACTAGAAAACTCCAACATTTGTTAAACTAAAATTATTTAAGATTTTAGACTTTCGCGTTCCATTACACTAAAATTAGTCTTTATGGATCTACACGCGATATTAGGAGTCGCTCGCGACCACGATTGGTGTAACCCAGTATGTAGACCCCAAAAGACTAATTTTAGTAAAATTATTTATTTATAAAAGTAGCGTTGTTGACCAGTCGGGAAGAAAATGCTTACAAAAACGTTACTATTGAATATCGATTCAAATTGCAATGCTTCATTGATAGTACAGGATCCGTGGTGTATTTTTTCACTTGATTACTATCAAGCTAATTTTCCGTGAGTAGCTTCATTTTGATAAGACGCCCAAAAAATTCCTGTGCGAAAATTTTTGATTGTGGTAGCTAACAGAGGTATCAATGATTAAATATTTAGGACCGTAGGACCGGGACAAAGTACCACGGAATTTGTAGGACAATATGACCGTTACATTATATAAATATTAACTAAGTAAAATAATAAAAATCAGCTGGTTAGTAATCATTTTTGGTGATCTCCTCCCCCTCCAACTTGTATCGATAACGAGATCACCAAAAATGATTACTAACCAGCTGATTTTTATTATTTTACTTAGTTAATATTATATAATATAACGGTCATATTGTCCTACAAATTCCGTGGTACTTTGTCCCTTGTCCTCTACGATCCTAAATATTTAATCATTGCTACTCTGTTACCTACAATCAAAATTTTCGCGCAGGAATTTTTGGCGTATCTTATCAAAAATGAAGCTACTCTGAAAATAGCTTGATAGTAATCAAGTGAAAAATACACCACGGATCCTGTACTATGAGATTTTATTCAGCTAACTTGAAAAAGAGTAAAAGACAAGAACTCTTTGGCAAACCAAAAGGCATATTAAAGAATAGAAAGGAAATTCACGGTCGAATAAACGAAATAGGTTTCTGTGAAGCGTCGAAATATCGGCGGGAACAAACGGCAAAGTTTGAGACACAAAGGAACACAAACAAAATAACGAGTTCAAATTATAAAGAGTAACTATGTCAACTAGTAGGTATTATAATAATAATAAAAAGGCGTCCGACCGATTTTGGCCATGGCGGCTGATCTCAATTAAGATCAGCCAATTGCGTATACACCGTGAAATTTTAGTGGTTGTTTTCCCGCAGTAAAATGATTCTATCTTAGTAGTACAAAAGATGTGTGCAGTTCTTTTTTGTTAAAATCAATAAAAGCCGGTTTTACGAAAGGTTTAACCTTAACTCGAAATTACGTTCGAACCACTTTATGACTAAGGGTGTAGAGCTTCTTTAGCTTTAAGCATCGATTTCATGCGGCAAGCAGTACCTGATTACGTCACATCTTATAAAAGAACGATATCTTCTCTCGTTTTCGAGATAGAAAATTATAATCTTTAAAATTTAAAAAAAAAAATTTTTTTTTTCGCGGAATCATTTGCATAATTCGATAGTATTACTAAAGGCAAATCGTTCTGCCACGGGAAAACAACCACTAAAATTTCACGGTGTATATTATAGTGGACAAGTATGCGCGCAAACACTAATGCACTCCCTGCTCCCTTACTCTCTCATAGTTCGGTGAGATGGCAATCCGCCATGACCGATGAGAGATCGGGCGCGGGACCACCGGTTTAACGTGCTTTCCGAGGCACAGGCGTTCAACCGCCAACTATCTTACTCCAGACTGAGTAATTTATTTTCAGAATAACTCAGACAAATTTCGCCAGACCCCGGACTCAAACCGGGAACCTCTTGGTCCTTACGCAGCGCTTGCTACCAATAGACCAACGAAGCAGGTATAGTCATAGTCAGTTAGTATATTATAAGCAAGCCGAGTACTGTTTGCGATGTATATTTTTGCAAAGGGTCCAATCTCGTTAGGACATCGTAGAAATATCATAATATATCTAGCAACCACCAAACTCTATTACTTAATAGTCTATATTCGCCCTCGCAATTAAACTATACATCGGAAGTAGTTAAAAATGCACTTAGCGAGTAATGAAGGAACAAAAACGACCCCAAACATACGAGGATCCTTTCGCTTAGTCAGCACTGCACCCCTTGACTTCCATCGTAAATAAAATTAGCTAGACGTAATAGGGCTGGTACGAGGAGGGTTCTGTATGTTTTTTTTTTTATAAAAGTCTAACAAAATGACCTCACTCCACCTGATGGTAAGCGGTAGTGAGATCCTCATATGAGGTCGACAGGCACTATAGACCATATTGAGCCTGTCGGACTCACCCTGAAGGCCTGCTTAAATGCCGTTCCACGCCGCACCTGAATTGCCCGGGATCATAGGAGGGAGGGAAAAATGAACTTAAATAAATAAATATTTCACAACTTCACATACATCCCTGATCCCGTGGTAAGTTGCTTAAGCACTTGTGTTACGCATATCAGAAACGACAGTGGATACACAAATAAACTTATATGTTTAAATAATGTGTTATTTAAACATATAAGTTTAGACAGACACAGAACAAATACCGATGTTGATCACACACATATTAGTCTCGAGGAGGAATCGAACCCACGACTGGTGGAACCGCCAGCCAGGGACACTGTAGCAAGCAATTTTGTTTAGATCATAAGTTTGTAGGCCGACATAAATTTGAGAAGAATTGATGAAGAAAGCTAGTTAGAGTTATGTATGTATCTTGTTATACGCTTTAATATCTTTATCGCATTACTTTTAATAGAACTAACTTTATTTATATCGTAATTTGGAATTGAAATAAATACTAATTTGTATGAAAATTTAATGTAGATTCTGACACAAACATGTATCCCTTTATTGTATTCCAAAAACTTATAAATATTTATCTATTATGTTTTGACTCTTCAATCTATTCTGTATGTGTATTGTTTATTTATTCATGATACTTAAATAGACAAAATAAAAATTATGACTATGAAGCAAGGTAAATTCATAATCCGAAATCATAATGTTTAAACTACTAAAGGAATCAGAATCATGTTCATCTGTTTTGTCAGTTAACTTTGTTAAATTTTAATTTATTAGTAGAAAAATCTTGACAACAATCCCCGGCTCTTTTATCCGCCATCGGTAACCCAAAAAGTCCTTGAAACTCCGCGGTGGTGATGATTCAAAGCCAAAACCCGTGTCGTGTTCAATGCACATTAGGGCCGGGGCGGCGCCGGCCGTTTTACACGCCACGATACAGCGGATAACTCCGCGGTTAATCATCTAACGTACGGATCTCTAGAAGTGACTAGAATAATATTTAATTACCAGCTATGCCAGCGATTTTGTCTGCGTTTTACCCCGTTTTTTAGGCATTTTCCATTATTTCTTTGCTTCTATTGGTCGCAGCGTTATGGTATATAGCTTAAAAGCCTTTCCCGACTAATCGTCTAATCCAAAACAATTTTTTTTAAGCTATTGCATAGCTTTTATCGCGGGCTTTGAGCGCGGCGACCGAACCAAGAAATTCCGTAACGAAAAAAACCTCACAATCGTCTAACGTCGTTTCAGTTCGGTAGGCACGGTGTTTGTGTGCGTGTGGTTAGACGTATTGTACGACTCTACGAAACTCGCAAGAATGGAGACGAGCTGCTCCGAAATCGGACGATGCTATGCAATAGCTATACCGCGGCAGTCCCTGAGTGCCACACTTTTTTTTTTCAAATCTAACCATGCCAGGAAGTGATCTCTGTAGTAAGTAAGTCAGTAAAATAATTTAGTTTCTTTCTTTCTTTCTGTCTACCACTCATAATTGTTTATTCGGTACAGATATCTTAAAATATGACTACTTATTTATAGTATTAGTAAGGATTTAACTTTTACGACATCAGACCAGACCAGATCAACAGTAGTAAGTAGCTATGTAATTTGCTACTCCTAATATCGCGTGTAGACCCATAAAGACTAATTTGAGAATGTTTATATTTATCGTTTTACAAATTACAACCGTTTTAAAGTTTACTTTTTCAAAACACTATCGCAGCCGATTCCAGTAGTTTAATCTCTGTGATTGCATCGCTAAATTAAAATCAAAACGCAAAGTTAAATTCGTGGAATCAGCAATTTATAAAAATCATAACTCATTTTTTTGAGTTATTCTGACTGTAAATAGGCTGTTAGTACATTCCACAGTTTATTCTGGGAACTATTTACGTACTCAACTAAACAAGAGGTACGGACAAAAACGAATTAATAATTACGGCTTTTTATCTTGTATTGAAAACTTTTTTACTTCTCTTTTAAATTTTGATGGTATTGATTTATAATACACAACCATTTATGGTTTAAAAAAATCACTATAAAGTTTCTTTGAGAATAGATTAAACGTTTGTTTAGCACAAATTATAATTCACAAAATGGAGAAAATTTAGTTATTCGGATGAAGAATTTTCGGATTGTTCTCTGTACAATTTTGGCCTTGCTCGTTGGAACAGTGGTTAGTTACCCAGGTTTACTACCTGCGTATCCAAAAGTCGTTGGTTCGATTCCCACACGGGACAACTATTTGTGCACTATAATATAACGAACACAAAAAAGTTCCTTGTCTGGGTGTATCATTATATATATTTAAGTTTATTTGTGTATCCGCTATTGTAACACAAATGCTTAAGGTACTTACCACGGGATTAGATAAATGTTGTGTAATATTTAAAAATATATATAAAAGCTTAAACTCTTATATATCTATTTGTGCTTTATGCCTGCATGGCATAAAGCACATACAAAGCGTCCAATGGCTAAAATATGAGTTTAAATAATAAAAAACGTATATGTTACGTATGCCAAGGATATAAATTACACGAATATTAGAACTCTTGTACTGGAATACTGTTTTACCGAGAAAAATCCGGTAAGAAACTCTATCGGTAAGTGTTATATTTCCGCGAATTACAATTTCACATTTTACACCTTAAATGCGCGTTTCTCAGGAAAAGAGTATTGAAACAGACGAACAACAAAGTAATATTATAAGGATTTATTATTTCTTTTTATGCTCGTAACCCTAAATAGGAAAAATTCCATTGTAGCTTTTGCATTTAGACGCAGGACTAACTGTACCTAATACTGGAAAAAGAAAACTAAACTGACTCTATTATAAAAGAGAATCTGTTCTGTTTCAAACGAGACGTTTAATGTTGTCGCTAGTTAAAGCCGCCATTTGCTTAAACAAAAGAAAAAAAAATATTTCTGCATTTACAAACGCATTCTGAACGCTTTTATTGTCCGTTAACTTTTATAGCATGCTATTCACACAGGCTGACCTTGCACAAAATATACGTAACCATCAAAACGGTAGTTGGTCGTTTTAGAGTTCCATAGTATGGAAGTTAAAGCTACCCATACAAACCGGAAGTTACTTGTTACTGGTAGCGATAAGAAATAATCTTTTCCATTTAATTTTCCCGGTTATATACAGCTTCGTTAATGTTATGAATGGGGCCATATTAACTAGAGTGAAGCTTGAGCTAGAGTAATAACGAATAAGAGAAACAACCGATTATGAATCAATCATTTCTAAATCATTCGTAAATATTTGTAAACCGAGCTTTTGATCGGCATTTTTCTGAGCTTTGTATTGTCTATTTATTTGCCATTACCAAGTCATCATTTGCCAAACTCTACATATGTACTACTAATTTAGTTTTAGATGAAACTAGCATATAATAGGTTTAATATGTATAAATCATATATTATAAAGACTCGTTCTTTCGTACTTTTTAAGGCCTCGTTTCCCGTCACCACGATAATAAAAAAATCTTGATTAAAAGAAACAAAAAGAACATATTCAAACAATAAAACCAATTCTCGCTTAACAATTCCATTTTAAAACAACCATTTCGAGTGTTAGCCACAAGCTAGACGCAACCACATAATCCTGTCGCAACATACTAACAATATGTCGCTTAGTAGCGTTTTTCAGCTCGCTATGACAAAAGCAAACAGGCATCTTCAAACAAAGCGAGTTTAGTATCATTTTCGACTCTATTTCCCAGCGGGACGGCGGATAGTAAAAAGCCTTAGTAAATATTAGCTCTACTGGCTCAAACAATATGTAGGTACAGTAGATGCGCGATAGTAAGGGCGCGTTGCCATTAGGCGAACAGCGAGCAGCTGTCAGTTTGCCTCTAGTTTGCCTCCTCTAGTATACATTTTAAATGGAGTGTCCATACAGCGCGTAATGTACGCATTCGCGATTTTTCGGATGCCGTTTCCTTCTGTATGTGCCTGATACGCATTAGCCGCACGATTTAAAATCTATAGGGAGACCAACCTGAAGCAATCTATCAACCAGTCACTGTTCTCCCAATGACTGGCTCGGTGGAACAGTGGTAAGTGACCCTGGCTGGCGATTCCAAGAGTCGTGGGTTCGATTCCCACTCGGGACAAATATTTGTGATAAGCATTGGTGTTTGTTCCGTGTCTGGGTGTGACAATATATATAAGTATGTTTTTTTTAAATATCTATGTATGTATGTATCTGACGGTCAAAGTACAAGCTCTGCTTAGTTTGGGGTCAGATTACCGTGTGTGGGAGTGTCCCAGATAGTTATTTATTTATTTAATGGGAACGCGCCCTTAGGCTACAGTCAGTTACGGTACAGTTACCAAAGTAGCAATTTTTAATCTCTGTTGTAATGTAAGCTAGGCTTCATCATTAAAATTGCGAAAGCTTCGTCACTAGCGCCATTTCGTATCTTTTGAAGATGAAAAGCTTCTTAATCGATTTAAGAGTCATTATGGAATTTTGGTTGCAAATAGTAATAATCAAAGATTAATAGACTTTTTTTTAATACTTCACAACATCACATACATCGATCTGATCACATGGTAAGTAGCTTAAGCACTTGTGTTATTGAAAACAGAAACGACAGTGGATACGAAAATATATTTAAAAACACCCAGACACGGAACAAACACCGATGTTCGTCACACAAATATTTGTTCCGAGTGGGAGTTGAACCCACGACTCTTGGAACCGTAGGTAGTGAACCTGGGTCACTAACCACTGTTCCACCGAGCCACTCAAAAGATATTGACATCCCTTTCTCTCATTTTCTAGTCTTTGTCTGTGTGTGATAATTCTTTGTTTCTTCTTCTTTTCACTGACACTTTATTTTTTTTATTTGTGTTTTTTGATTTGTAAGTAATATTGTAATTCGTTTGTTTTTGTTAATAACGTGGTCAATAAACTATTTCTTTTCTATTCTATCGCACCAATGGGATCAAGCCTACGTGGGTATTGTGCGATAGAGCCTTTATCAACCACACTGGCCAAATGCACGGTGGTGTCCTACTAAGTGTTCCCTCAACGTTATATTTTCTTTATATGAATGGGATGGACACGTGTATATAATCGGAATTCAAAGAGTTATCGATTAAAATCAGGATCAGGGCGTGAAGTCAGTTTAAAAGCGAAATGAGTTCAAGTCTAAATAGGACACAAGGGAGCATGCTCTTACAAACACTATAATCGTATATAAATAAATAAAGCATCCGACCGATTTGAGCCATGGCGGCCGATCTCAATTGAGATCAGCCAAGCGCGCAGGACATATTATAGTGCACAAGTGTACGCGCAAACACGAGTGCACTCTCTATTCCCTTACTCTCATAATTCGGTGAGACGGCAATCCGACATGACTGATGAGAGATCGGGCGCAGGACCACCGGCTTAACAGCACGCAACTCCCGTGCGTTCAACTCCGGGCTGAGTAATTTTAATACAGAAAAACTCACACAAATTTTTCCCGACCCCGGACTCGAACCGGGGGCCTATCTGTCCTTACGAAGCGCTTGCAAAAAATAAACAAACGCGGCAGGTAACACAGACCATGACTAGACTATCCTTACTAATATTATAAATCCGAAAGTAACTCTGACTTTCTGTCTGTCTGTCTGTTACGCTTTCACGCATAGAGTACTGGACCGATTTAAATGAAATTTGGTACAGATATAGTCCAGAGCCTAGGAAAGGTTATAGACTACTTTTTAACCGACTGCGCTATAAGGAAGTAATGTTTTACCCGTTAAACACGGACGAAGTCGCGGACGGAAAGCTAGTATGTATATAAATAAATACAAGGCCAATGGTCATTAGTCTAAATCCGAAAGACCGATATTTTCTATGTTTTTTTTTAAGTATTAAATCAGTTACATATATCGTCAAAAAATAAAGATTCAAAGCAAAAGAGAATGCGGGCCAGTATTTATTATCGGGGCGGTGTTTCATGAAAACGTTTTATAGCACATACAATCCAACTACGATCTCTTTTGTACTCCGTACTGTATTTTTTGCTACATAGATTTTAAATTTAGGCACACGTTGCAGTACCGTTCACAGTAGCGCTACCATGAGTTTAAAAGTTACGGACTCCATATCGCCTACGTAAATATGTCTATGAAAAACTTGTCCAGCGCCCCTGGTCACGCTAAGAACTAAAATCGGTCGTATGAAAAAAACAACTCGATAGGTTTTTAACGAACGTAAGTTTTCGATAGCCAACTCATGGTACCGCTACAGTTCAGGGGGCGTATTACGACCTCTGAATTCCAGTCAGTTTAAAAATGTGCATCAGTAGATTAATGATCGTCGAAGCGTCGATGGCCGAGTGGTTAAGGTCGTTGCTTGCCATGCGAGAGGTAGCCAGTTCAAACCCCGCCAGGTACTAGTGTTTTTCATATTTGAAATTCATATGTACCATCATTCGACGCTTTAACGGTGAAGGAAAACATCGTGAGGAAACCTGCACCACACCTAGGAAGAAATTCTAAGGTTGTGTAGTCGACCAACCCGCACTTGGCCAGCGTGGTCGACTAAGGCCTTGTCGCCCTAGTTTAGGGTAGGCCCGTGCCCTAGCAGTAGGGACGTACATGGGCTGATGATGATGAATGATGAGGTTTATGATCAAGAACTGTTAACACTTTTTTTTATAAATGTACATAGATGATGGAGGGGTTATATCAGTCTGTATAATTAGGGGAACTAGGGGCATGATGGGGTAGCGAGGTAAGACGGGGTCACGCACATATACGAAAAACCCAACGTTCTTATGACACGGCGCATTAGCCAATTAGAAGCCGCTTTCGAACAATACTAAGTGCGGCTATGACAGTCGGGGAGAGTGTATGCGTTCTTTGTTTATAAAGAAATTTCTGCGACAGTGCATACTTGATAAAGTTTTTTGTGTTTGTGAAGAACACCAGAAAAAGGTAAAAAAAACAGTTAAACTGATTATGTTTATGCACTTTCTTTTTAAATTTTACTTGCTGTTGATATGCACATCCAAAATCATTCTAGTTTTAAGCACTTATTTTATAAATTTGATTATTTTTAAAAGTAGTGACAGGGGCAAGATGGTGCAGGTCCTACGGGGCATAATGGGGTACTACCCTATCATACCCCTGTGATTTTCGAAGAAATTAATTCTATTACATTTACTACATTACTTTACTAGATAGTGTTTTTTTTTCTGAAGTTTCCAGCTAGATTGATTCACCAATAGATATTTATCATTACAACTTAAAATACTGACCTAATTACATACATAAACAAGAAAGAACCTACAAAAGGAAGGGAGTGGTCACAACAATCCAAATCAGTCAAATCAATCAATCAAATGTTCAGTTAATGGACATAGAACCTCATACCGGACCTGAGCGCGATGATTCGCGTCAAAAGAGCAAATTGTTCTGCATCCCAGATATCAACAGAGACAGCACCTCATTCCATTTGTTTTTATTGTAACGATTTAAACCAGTCATATCTGAAATCAGCCTCCTACCAAACTTATACCAGAAAACTGGGTACAATGTCGGCTCTGTAGTCGATGGGCCCATACTGCATGTGCTGGGGTGAATGACGAAGATATAGAAGAAATGCTCATATGCATGTTATGAGATGATAAATAATACTTTCATCTTGCCCCAAGACCCCATCATGCCCCAATTATCGTACCCCATCTTACCCCACATGCGGGGCAAGATGGTTTTTTTATGTGTTGTTAAAAAATAATTAATAATGAAAAGATGTGATGACATGTCCGTCAAAAGATTAGGCCAATGTGTAGTTGATTAAATAACTAATGTGCCATAAATAAATGAAAACATTATATTATTTAGTTCTAAGTATTTTTGGAGGTTTCCCTTAGCGTCCCTATCATGCCCCTAGTTCCCCTACATAGTCATAGCGCACAATTAAGTGTACCAGAAACACGAAGTTAATCGATAGGACTTGTAGTTTTTAAAAAACGTCGTTCAAATAGGTCCCAGCCAGAATACCAGTGTCCCAGCAGTTTCTTGTCGTTGAAGTATATGCTGAGGCTGGGACCTAATTGACCACAAAAACGATGATCCATCTTTTTTTTATTTCTGTACGTTTGTGGTCAATAAACTTTTTTCTTTCTTTTCTTTCTACTTAGTAGAGCTTCGGCATAATCTGACAGGAATTAAGATATCGTATTACGCCCCTTGTTCTTTTTAAATTATGGAATAAAATTATATCATACCTATTTTCTGTCCGCGATAGACTCGCGTCGCGTGTAGAACATTAATACCTTATATCGAAGTCGGCTAGAAATGAGACATACTATTTTCACTGGTTCAGTACTTTTCAGACTTGGTGTGAAAGCAAAAGTCGCATATAAGTATAGAATTGGTAATACTGGTATAAAGGTAATTTTCTTGAATTATTATAACTACATCATCATCATTATCCTGCCCTTGCCCCGCGCTAAGTGAGGTCGGCACAACATGTATACTTCTTCCACTCGCGCCTGTCATTCGTCAGCTCTGTGTCTACTCCTTTCACTTCCATATCATTTCTCACGCAATCCATCCATGTCTTCGGCCTTCCTCTTATATGTATTACGTCTATTGACATTCATACTCATCACTCTTCTAGTCACATGGCTTTCTTCCCTCCTCACAACATGCCCGTACCATAGTATAATTATTATAATGTAATATGTTGAGATAAAATCCGTGCCCTTAACTTTATCAATAAAATCACAGTTAATATAATATGGCTTTGAATATCAGACAATACTTCATATAATTTAACAAAATCTCTTCAATGAAAGCGATCTGTCTCGATACAAATTCAAGAGTTGTTTCTAAAATAAATGCTTTCAATGGATTCTCAAAGTAATAGAATAGTCCTATTTTAACAAGTAATAGCTAAATGGCAACATTATTAATTAATTTATCGGGACTTTATTTCTCAGCTTCACTTATTGGTTTTCGATTAAACGATAATGAATAAATTTAATTAACTCCGCCTGTGGAAGTGCGTGTTCTGACCGACTTCAAAATAGGTTCTCATTTTGTCATGTTTATGTTATAAGCAACGTGTATAATCTGGCACTGTAAAAATTATCTAGACAATCTAAAGATTGCCTCAAACGTTCTGCCACGGGAAAACAACCACTAAAATTTCACGGTGTATATTGGTATCCATTTCTCCGATATTCCATTGTCATATTTCGCCAAAAAAAGAATCAAATCTCAAATCTTCAAATAGTGGAGCGCCTTAAGGTTTATACCTCGGAATCCAGGGCCAGTCGATGAATCTTTATATCAAGTTTTGAAATGTGTTTAGAATAGTATATAAAAAAATGTTAAAAAAAATATTTTGTGCGATCTCAACTTTTTAATTATTATTTTCTATACATAGTATAAAATGAAGTTGCGAAGGGCGCCCAAAATGTGTTTGTTACCTGGGATCTCAAAAAGTACTATATCAATAACTGTGCGGTTTTCAATAATGGAAAGAAGACATTCCAGGGATTCTATAGGTGTATAATTTAGGTGTACCTACTTAAGAAATTATTAGAGTAATCGTAACAGTTGTCAGACGGACGGAAGAAAAACGACTTCTTGACACGATCACGCTAGATTTCCGCAGAAATGAGGAATTTTCCCGCCGTAAAAAGTAGCCTGTGTCCGTGTCTAGAATCCTATTTTTAAATTAACCAAGTCTTATAAAAATCCGTTCAGACGTTAAGGCGTGAATGAGGTAAACTTTTAAAACGAATGATTAAAAATCACTAACTTTATTAGTTTTCTGCCTACTGCCTACACCTTAAGTACGATAGCATAAATATTAATAGCCTATATCCTTTTCTAGGTTACTATCTATCTCTTAACTAAATTTCATCAAAATCCGTTCAGCCGTTTAAGCATGATAGAGCAAAACTCCCATCAAAAAACAATAAAAAATCACGAATTCAATTAAGTTTTCTGCCTACTTCCTACCCCCTAAGTGCGATGACGTGATTATTTATAGCCTATAACCATTTCCAGGTTATCATCTATCATC